>BLSH010115851.1:1223134-1252804 GCA_018402905.1 Glandirana rugosa
TGTCAATAATGGAATTTATTTTCCCTAATCCCATTTTTTTGTAGGGCACTTGCCCTAGTTTGAAGATGATTTTAGAACAGTTATATGGCTTCTACCGTTAATTAATACTTTTCAGACACAGTTTGAAGATGATCCACATTCAGCTCCATTTTTGCATTTTTTATGTTTTTATTTTTTTAAAAATATTTAAAGTTATTTCCCTGTCCCCATTTTTTTGTAGGGCACTTGCCCTACCCTTACCCCCATTTTACTTCCTTTTGCAGCCCTCTAGGGCTTTCCAGGACTTTGTTACAGCCATTTTTGTGCCTAAAAGTTCGGGTCCCCATTGATTTCAATGGGGTTCGTTGTCCGTGCGATCGTTCGGGTTCCGTCCGGACCCGGACTTTGTCCCGAAGTTCGGACGGACCAGCAGAACCCGAACTTCCAGAGGTTCGCTCAACTCTAGTCAAGAGATACAAGAGGTAATAACTGTGGGGGGAGTGCTGATGGAGAAGATAAATGTACAGTTGTTCGGTGGGGGCCAGATGGGCTTCTCTGAAGAGATGAGTTTTCAGGGATCACATAGAACGTGGGAATCAAACAATAACCATACCACAGTGTGGAGCTGTGAGGGCTAGGCCATAGGCATGCTTCCCGCGGCATGTCCAGCTGGCGTGGATGCCATTGATTGGGTCGGTGTGCCCTATATAGGATGGGCTACCTCCAGGTATGGCCCAAGGCAGCAGCACGCACAGACTATTACGAATACCATCACATACACGTGGGGTAAGCGATACATGTAGCTGGATGGGGTCACTTTCCAGACCCCTAGGCGCTGTTTTTTACCCTTACTCCCATTTTGATGTCTCATTTTGCTCCTTAGTGTCCGGATATTGGACCTACTGGAATTTGTACACAGACCCTGGGGCATTTTCTAACAATTGTGACCATCCTGTATGTTGCATTCACATTATCCTTTGTCCCTGGAGACCCTGGTGTATACAGCCTATCACCTTTTTGCCCTTTTCTATTGGGAGATTGTCCTGAGGATACACCTGTCTCAGGTACTTAGGGGCAAGTACTAGCTTATATCTGTTTTTATTGAATACATATCTATACATAGATCTGTTCAAACATAGGCCCTATTAGCCCCTATTATTATTCCTTTTATTTTAATAGATTAGGCCCTTGTCGCTCCACCAGTGTGTGGACCTACATGGGAGCAAATGCTCTCCTTGTTGTTTTCATTTTATACATACATTGTCTCTACATTTACCATTATTAGGATTCCTCCCACTATGATGTTATTATGGTGTTTGTATTGCACACAGGCCCCCGTACCTGCCTGACGCGGCCTTTGGTTCTCTCTGGGCACTTGGCTGGGCGGACGGTGACCTTTTGGGGATTCCGCTGTTTTACATCCTGGGTGACCCTGTTATACCCTTGGGTGATCCGCTGCTGCTGTATAATAGCCTTCTACATATACCATGTAGGTGAATTTATTCTTACTTCACATGTATTTGTTACTGTATGATTTCTCTGATATATGTTCATATGATGCTTTTTTGGCATGCATGTATTTACTCTCATCAGATTACTACCGTCAGCTCCAGGCGAAGCGCAGACTATTCAGGCGCGAAACTAGTTGAGCTTCATTCCTGTATTTGCTTCTGGGACTTCCAAGTGGTGTAAACCCCATTGCTGTTACTGATATATAACATTGCTATATTATTGTTCCAATAATTATTATGCATATAAAGTAATTGGGTTTACTATCCCATGGTATATATCCCAGTATAATGCATGTCATATATTGTATCTGACCCCCCTGGGTTTACCCACTTAGTGACCAGTACCCCTGGGGATCATTAGTGGCCTGTGTGCAACCCAAATTACATGTCTTGTCTGTCATTTAAATTTTAAATAATTTTTTTATAAATCTTGTGTGAGAGACACTTGTATGCCATGGAGTAACAAATAAAATTTACAAATACTTTCTTATCCAGCATGCTTACAAAGTCCATTTTTTCATTCCACGTCTTCTATTGTTGATCTACAACAGGGTTTCTCAATCAGGGTTCCGTGGAACCCTAGGGTTCCTCCAGAGGTTGCTAGGGGTTCCTTGAGCAATGGTCAATCTCTACCTCTCCGATTAATTCCCAATGACACCATTGATCTTTTTAGCTATTTGTAAGGGGGTAATTCTTCCCAATGACCACAAGTGTAAGGATCATTCTTTCCATTCACCATCACACTAATGTATCATGAGTTGTAGATTTTTCATTTTTAGCAGGGGTTCCCCGAGACCGGAGAATTATTTCAAGGGTTCCTCAGTGTTGCAAAGGTTGAGAAAGGCTGATCTACAAAATGCAGATGCTAGGTCAAAAACGCCATAATGCTACAGCCTCAGAATGCACGGGTCCTGCTTTCGATTTACAGCTTAAGAACACCGACACCATCTACAGCTCAAAAACATCAGCGTTTGTATGGGGCCATTGAATAACATAAAGAGCTGCAAAAAACACTAAAAAAGTGGCGGGAAAAAACGTCCGTATGTATGAGGCCATAGAGTGAAGGTGGACAGGGATGTTCTATATATTCCATCTGTTTAGTAATCTGACCTTGAAAATAGGGGGTATGGCAGCTACATGGCAGATGAGGTTCAATATTGAGAAATGTAACTTTATGCATGTGGGTGCCAAAAATACACATGCAAATTACATATTAGGAAGGGCTTCCCTGGGAGAATCAGTGATGGAAAAGGATAGAGGGGTGCTTTTAGATCACAGACTTAGCAATAATATTCAATGCCAAGCCGCATCTAACAAAGCTAGCAAAATATTCTCAAGAATTAAAAAGTGCATACATTTAAGAGATAAATAAATAATTCTACCCATTTAGAAAACACTGGTTCAGCCTCATCTTGAACATGTTGCTCAGTTTTCGTCACCAATCCTGAGTAACGACACTGCTGGATTAGAAAGAATTCAATGAAGGGCAACACAATTAATAGGGGATGGAGAACCTTAGCTATGAGGATTGATTATGTAGACATCAGTTATTTACTCTGGAGAAGAGGTGCTTAAGAGGGAATATGATTACAATGTAGTAATAATATACCCACTCCGCGCTAGAGATGTTAATATTAAGATAATCAACCCCTTCGAAAAATCAATGAGCTACCTAATATTTAAAGTCATGCAATAATTAAACAAAATAGGTGCTATACTTAATAGCCCACACAAAATAAAAAAAAATGAATGCAAAAAATAATTAATATAGCACAGTACAAAAATGATAGCTCATCCATTATGTGCAAACTGTCTTCAGATAATAAATAATACATTGTTATGTAATCACAAACAAGCATAACATCAGCCAAAATAAATCTTCTTCAATTGTGTGCTGTGCACACGCCCAATATCAACCCTAAACCCAGTGATCAAAAAGTGTTCATTAAAAAGAAATACAGTGGGGTTGATTTACTAAAATTGGAGAGTGCAAAATCGGGTGCAGTTCTGCATAGAAACCAGCTTCCAGGTTTTATTGTCAAAGCTTAATTGAACAAGTTGAAGTTAGAAGCTGATTGGCTGCCATGCACCGCTGCACCAGATTCTGAGTGCTCCAGATTTAGTAAATAAACCCCAAAGTGTCCACTTCAGTCTTTTATTTTACTCTTCTGTGTAAATCTGCATTTCATGCCGAAACAAATCCTTCCACCATGTGGGATTGATCCCTGTGCAAGATGACCACCTCAGATCTAGTGATCCCCTTCACCCAAATAACAAATCCACAATATATCTAAAACACCGACTATCTCTCTCAAGAAAGGCAAACAGGCTCAAGCTCCCTCAAGGAGAAATTCTCCATGGCTTGTACAGGTGGCTGCTCGGGACTCCAGGGAAAATGGATCATCATTAGGAAAAATCTGACATAGTGTAATATACATTTTATTTAAACCAAGCATGTGTACTCACATTCAGAACAAGAACTGAACAGCAGGCTCAGTAATGTCAGTTGGTGGCCAGTTGCTCTGTGTGCAGAGACTTCTTGACTCCAGCACTGGATACTTCCACCTACACTATCACTCTGCCCCTGATCCCAGCTATCCACATTGTGACCTTTCCTCCCCATACTGCACCGATGCGCCTGTGGCTCTCCCTACAGCGCTGCTGGTTTCTCCTCCACTCCCTCCTGCCAACTTCAGCTGCTATAGGGGGAGCCACATTGGGATCAAAATCTACAA
This sequence comes from Glandirana rugosa, assembly GCA_018402905.1. Classification (NCBI taxonomy): domain Eukaryota; kingdom Metazoa; phylum Chordata; class Amphibia; order Anura; family Ranidae; genus Glandirana; species Glandirana rugosa. The sequence goes on from BLSH010115851.1 coordinate 1,227,360, forward strand.
ATAGTTACCCCCCTCCCCTCCAATCCCCCTGCGGCTCCACCTGCAGAGCTGCCAACGTCTACTCTCCTCCCTCCTGCCGGGTTTAGCTGCAGCAGGGGGGAGCCACCACAGGGGGATCAAACTCCACAAATGCTGCCCCCTCTCTGCCCTCAACCCCCTAATGGGGCATGGCAGGAGTTTGCACAGGATGGAGAGCAGGTGGGGGGGATGGGGCTGTAAACATGTAATAACATTTTTTTATTCTACCACTCCCATGCATTCAGAAAATGGTATGGTTTGTGAATACTGTAAATGAAAAATAAAAGGGAAAAATTGCAAAAATGGTCTGGCCACTCAAGTTTAAAAATAAAGTGTAGGGCATGGCAGCAAAAAGGTTAAAGTTCAACTGTAATAAATGGTTTAACTGAAGGTCCCTGAAGAGGAGATGTGGCCATGATTTGAGATTAGAAGAAAGGAAGTTTAACCATAGATTAAGGCAAGTTTTCTTTACTGTTAGAGCAGTAAAAATGTGGAACTCCCTCCCCCCAGGAAGTGGTACTAGCTGAGAGTGTCTGCAGCTTCAAAAAAACTTTAAGTGTCCTTCTCAGAAAGCAGAATACACAGGGCTATAGGGGTATAAGAGAATGAAAATCTCACACGCACACACACGTTGAACTGAATTGACCTATGTCTTTTTTTCAACCTTATAAACCATGTGGTTATGAAATTTTATTCTCTGTAATATGCAGGGTAATTTCAAATGTTTCAAAAGTTGTTTTCAGTTTTCCAAAACGGGAGCTTTCACTAAAATTACCACTTGGTGATCATGCGATGAAGGTCCGGTTATTTGGGACAGTGGTTGTCTAAATGCTACTGCTTTGTCATCATTTCACATGTTCCCCTGGTTCAGACTACAAGTTGCGAAACACGGCACACGCATGGTGAACAGTTATGACTATCAGGAAACAATTATGACATAAAAGGCAACGTGTTTTACACTAAAGTCGGCGCTTACTCAAACCTCAGGTTGATGTTAGCGCCAAACGCGCTACCTTTTATGTTCCTGTCATACCAGTGATGTAATTTTAATGCTTCAATAAAGATACCAAGGAGTGCAGCAATATTCCGGATTTGTGCATGTTACTGGAGTTGGAGATTTGGTCAGGATGAATGGTGTCCTCAATGCTGAGAAATACAGGCAGATCCATCATGCCATACCTTCAGAAAGGCATGTGATTGGCCCCAAATTGATTCTGCAGCAGGACAATGACCCCAAACATAAAGCCAATGTCATTAAGAACTATCTTTAGTGTGAACAAGAACAAGGAGACCTGGAAGTGATGGTTTAGCTTCCACAGATCCCTAATCTCACCACACCATCATTGAGTTTGTCTGGGATTATATGAAAAGGCAGAAGGATTTGAGGCAGCCTACATCCACAGAAGATTTATGCTTAGTTCTCCAAGATGTATGGAACAACCTACATGCCGAGTTCCTTCAAAAACTGGGTGCAAGTGTATCTAAAAGAACTGATGCTGTTTTAAAGGCAAGGGTTGGTCAAACAAAATATTGATTAGATTTGGATTTCTCTTCTGTGCACTCATTTCCATTTTGTTAATTGATTAAAAATAAACTATTAACACTTCTGAAAGGATTCTTAATTTACAGCATTTTTCACACCTGCCTAAGACTTTTGCACAGTACTGTATATGCGGTGGCAGGGCCTTAACACCCTTGTTCTGAGGACCACTCTATCAATGTCCCCAAAACTGTGACCAAGCTGTGATGGACACTGGGTAGCTGGTATAACAGGTTCCCAATGACATCAGCACTGTGCAGCCAATTACAGTGCCAGAATATCGGGAGCTCCTCTTACCAGCATCTGGTATCACAGCCCATTTAAAGCAAGGAGCTAACCATGATAATACATGCGAGTTGTTGGCGCTTTGGCAAACAATGTTATCTAGATAATGTTTACATCAACTTTATTTGGGGGTACCCTCACAATAAAAAAGCTAATTCTGTAAGCATAATATGTAGGGGCACATAATTCATTTTGTGCCTTTCTGTGATGTCAGCTCTGCAGTGTAATATTTGTATTGTCTACAGTTGGTCGTTTTATCCTTCCAATCAGCTGAACAGGCTGAACCAATGTGTGAAATATTACTCTGTGCCTAAGGATAATGATATTCCAAAAAAAGGAGAATAAAATAAATAAGTGATAAATAAATATTTTTAGCTGCTGCATTTAACTCTACGTGCTAAACCAACACAAATGACAATCATATAAATGCAATGCAAGCCACACTGTTACTTCATATAAAATAATCCTAAAAAGTGAATGCACCTTTATAACTTGCACCATAAATATTTGTGATATAAAAAATACAAATTCCATACAAAAAGTCCCAATATAACGGTGTAGACAATATAAAGTGCTTGTGCTCTTGTAAATATATAAGGTGCATCATTTCAAAGCGCTTCAGGTGCCCCCACATGGACTGACACTCACCAGACAATGTGGACCTAATATTTCTAGATAGGTCACACTGCGCTTGTGGGATAACTCCCTTGTTTTTTTTTTTTTCATATAAATATTTATGGTGCACGTTATAAAGATGCATTGATTTTTTAAGTTTATTTTATATGTAGTAGCAGCATGATTTGCATTACATTTATACAGCTGAACAGGCTGTTGTCCATGTGAATTCCTTGAGCTAGAAGCCCACAGCCTTCCTTAGTAAACTCTCACGCCCCAATGGCTTTTGATACATTTGTTCTTGCACTTTTTCTGTAGTTCAGATATCTGCAAAAGAAAACATTCACACAAAGCTTGGTATTCCACTGTCATTTTATTTCACAACATAAGCCTTGAGGGGAAATCATTGGAAATGTGATATAAATTTCCTGCGAACAACTGAGCAACATGTAAAGTACAGTAAATCCATTGATATTTACCACTTTTGTCAAAAAGAAAAACAGGGTGTTTATGCAAGTCACAGAATTACAAACACCCCATCAGTTCATAACTAGAGAATGATTATGAAAAGTTTAAAGAAGAGATACAGTAAGGTTTTCCTAAGTTGTGTATAGTGCAAAGGATTAGAAACTCCGACAGAATTTTATTGTCTGCATTGTCAGCACGTCCCATCTTGGTATCTATGTGAATAAAGACGTATTATACAGCTCTTAGTATAAGGGCTTGTGTCAATGGGCTTTACAATCTTATGTCAATTGTATCAGTTTGAGATGATTCTGAGATCATACAGAAGTCAATGACAGGCGTATATGACTTGCAGCTGACCTTTTTCTAACCTGCATTTGACCTGCTTCAAGTGGGTTTTGCATTCCATAGACCCCTCCTTTTGAAGATGCTAGTTGCCTGACTATTATGTTTACCTCAACATTTAATAAACTCCACTAAAAAAAAAAAAAATCCAAATGTTGTAGGGGTATAACTTCAGTTGTATATTGCTGTATCCCCATTTTCCAATATCTTCTGTCAGTTGGCAGGTACCAGACAGAACAGGAAATTATTAAAATACTCCCAGAGCAGGCAGAACAATGAAAGCATTTTTTTTTCTAACGGAGTGGAGAAGGTCTAACGTGCACACTTGTTACCGGATCAGTGACTCTGAAAGTACCCTTATGGTCTGCATAACATCTTAAAAAAAGGCAATTTCAAAAGACGATCTGAAATACTAGCCCCTATAAAAGTGTTAATTTTAATGACAGCCTTGTTGTCTACTCAAGTCTATAATTATCTATTAATAAAGAGGGCTTGTGCTGTGGAAGTTGTACCCAAAAAAAGACAAGCTGAGGACAAAGGACTAGTCCCCATTATTGTCTGCAGGTTCCAATACAGTTGGTCATTAGTCACTTACCATTCCTTGCTCCCCATTGTGTCTGTGTGGAGGTGGTCATCTTTGCAAAGGAGCTTAGCTTTGCTTCCTCATGTCAGAGCTGTCTCCTGATGACTGGTGATGTGATTACTGATGGGGTAATGATCAAGAAGCAGCAGCAGAGGTTGGGAAAGCACATATCCACAGCATAAATGAAGCTGAAGCAGAGCTCTCTTTACATTACAGGTCCTCAGGTACCACTTCCTCTTCAGCAAGGAGAACAATGAGCAGCAGAATAGTGACATCACTAAATACCAACTCAAGTCCGGTGAGACTAGCAGTCACAGTGACTTAAATAATTTTGTACTCCAGATATTCAGATATGCAGCTAAGTCTACAGAACCAAATGCCTAGACACATTCACATACCAGAAAGTTCACTGCTATTTTTCAGGAGGAATTTAAGACAAAAAGGTATGATTTGTAGGGTACTGTTTAGGCACAATTAATAATTCCAAAGGTTCCCTATAAGATATCAATTCCCTGCTTCAGCTCCATTTTAACAATGAAATTCAGCTTTTTTATTTAAGCTTTGACAATAAAACCTGGAAGCGGATTGGTTTTTATGCAGAACTGCACCAGATGTTGCACCCTCAACCCCATTGCAGTGAATAACAAAAAAAAAAAAATCTGAAACTTTTATCTCATCTAGAGTTTTATTTGTTTCACACTTGCCTTAGATAATTAAGTATTAAAGGACTACAAAGAAAGGATGTGGGAGTCCCCCACACAATTGGAATTTTAAAGGCACACCACGAGATAACCAAAGAAATTGATAAAATTATATTTTTATTACAACATTGATAAAAACAAAGCAGAATGCTTTCACCAGTATAAAAAATAAGTATATCTATGCTCAGACATGAATGATCTCCAAGTCTTTGTTATTTATAGTCATATACCCAGAAACAACGATACCAGCTACCACAACAACCGTGGTGTGTGTTTGCAATAGGTCTGCAATAGGTCAACGCGTTTCGCTTCAGATCAAGCTTCTTCAGGACCTTATCGCAGCATGGATGTGGGTTGCCGGGGTAGCTTAACAAAAAGAAGAAAGCAATATATATCAGTATTCAAACATTTGATAATTCATCCTCCACATTAGGTACATTTTATTATCAAATGTTTGAATACTGATATATATTGCTTTCTTCTTTTTGTTAAGCTACCCTGGCAACCCACATCCATGCTGTGATAAGGTCTTGATAAAGCTTGATCTGAAGTGAAACGAGTCGACCAATTGCAGACCTATTGCATACACACCATGGTTGTTGTGGTAGCTGGTATCGTTGTTTCTGGGTATATGACTATAAATAACAAAGACTTAGAGATCATTCATGTCTGAGCATAGATATACTTATTTTTTAGACTGGTGAAAACATTCTGCTTTGTTTTTATCAATGTTGTAATAAAAATATAATTTTATCAATTTCTTTGGTTATCTCGTGGTGTGCCTTTAAAACGTCCAAGAAAGCTTCCCGTTTTGCTTAAATATTAAAAGCTTGACTGGCTGCACTCTAGTTGAGAGAAAGTTTACTCAGTTGTTTGCCAAAAAATCATTGTCAACTGTAGAGTACTGAAGGCCGAAAACAAGACTATGACATAACACCTTGACCAAGCCTAAGAGAGCAATTTGGGTAATGAACACTATTTGCACATTGTATTATCTTTTTATCAAAAAGGTGAAGTGAAATGTTATAAAATACATGCAGTGCCAGATTATTCTATTTGTAGGCTTTAGATAAGATATAGATACATTTATTTATTAGTCATGCTATATTTTACTGGGAGAATGGAAAGATCATTAATGTCTTCTGTTTTATTAAGAGAATTCATAATATAGCTTGTATTCACAGGATCCAACAAGAAAGTCAATTAGACTCTCGGCATCCTTCACAATGATCTCCCTCGGCTAATGTTGCTAGTCTAAGAGGAGATAAGCCATATAATTTTACAGGAAGCAGCCCATTGATTCCTTTAACAAACACAGCTTGGCAATCTATCTTCAATACAAAATAATGAGGTGGCAGGAGTGCAGTGGAAGAACCCGTCTTTAAGACATCACGTAAGGGAATCCAGCTGTGCTTGGATAGTCTCAAGCTATTAAAGAAGGAGAAAAAGAGATTTCATGAAGGATTATTTACACACACAAAAACCATAACAGTATTGAAGCTACACATATTAAATTTACTTACGTAAAAAGTTATTAAAAAAGTAGCGGAATCTCAGAATATCTATTTCATAAAAAAGCCATTTCATTTAAAAGCGTTAATGAATATTCAAGATTTCAGAGAACCGAACACCTGTTTTTTATAATGGCAAATTATGATTTCTCATTTGGCACTATAGTAAAGGCTGAGCTACAGTGGGGGAAAAAAATTCAGCTTTGATTGTGCTTAATCTTCTATGCACAGCTAGGTAAATTAAGGCTCTTTTTAAAGAGGGAAATGAAACGCACAATCTACGAACATCATTTTCATGGACAACAACAGCTCGATTTAAAGCAATACATGTTGGATATTGGTGAATAGAGTAGCATTTATTTTGTTGGCTGTTATTTTCTATCGTTAACCAGAAAAAGCCATTACTATGGAACTATGGAAGTGTATTATTTCCTTTGATTTCTGAAATGACTCAGAAATCTTTTATGTGCTTGGAAGCATGGGTCATACTTACTATTTGGTGGTGAACCCTGGTTAAGACATAGGAGCATCCACAAAAAAAAAATATAGGAACCAAAGGTTCCAAACCTGCGCAAAACAGTAACCAAAAAAAACAAACAAACCACAATAAAAAGCTGTGTGTTGTAAAGTGTATAAAACACCTATAACATCAAAAAGAATCAAACACTGGAACCTCACACTTATATCATAAATCACCATAGTAAATAAACAAATAAATCTTTATTTACATTATAAAATACATAAAAATTGTGACATCCATATATAAATTCAACCAGTGAATAAAAAGTCCTCAGTGAGTATAAGAAAGGTTTCTCTCTACCACCATGCAGACAGACAATGCATTCATCAGAGTTAAAGTGGTTGTATCCCTAAAAAGTCATTTTTACCTACAGATAAGCCTATAATAAGGCTTACCTGTAGGTAAAAAGAATATCTCCTAAACCTGTACGGTTTAGGAGATATTCTCACTGCAAGCACTGCTGACGTCAGCAGGCGCATGCGCAGTGATGGCCCGGCGCACAGCGCCGGACCCTGCCGGAAAGTCCGCCATAAAGACGGGCTCCCGCGTATGCATGGGAGTGGCGTCTCACGGCTCCGGCCACTCACAGCGCTGGAGCCGCGTACCCGGAAGGATCCACGGAGGGAAGATAGCAGCTCCCTCCTCGGGGACCAGGCGGACCTGTAGGACCTTCATTGTGAGGTAAGTACTTCATAATGAGCTAGTATGCGATGCATACTAGCTCATTATGCCTTTGCCTTGCAGGTGTTTTGTTTTTTTTCCTAGGGGAGACAACCGCTTTAATTGACCCCCTATTACAGGGAGTCAAATTGCGCATATGGGAAAATTCAAACCGCTGCTGTCATCCATTCACTATATATATATATATATAGATAGCGTATTCAAAGCTCCAGTGTTGCCATATAGAGAGGGAGAGGAAAGAACGCTCTCATGGTGCAGTAATTCAAATTATTTATTTAAAAAGAAGGTTGTATTGTACTTACATCAAAGAAGACAAGGGTCCGCATGTAGACATAAGATATAGGCTGACGAAACGGAATTGGGTAGTTGTTTGAGATACGTCATTTCCGGTCAGCTGTAACGCAGGTGGAGCACTACCGGCGATTCCTATACAATACATGCTGATCCTTGTCTTCTTTGATGTAAGTGCAATGCAACCGTCTTTTTGAATAAATGATTTGACTTACTGCACCATGAGAGCATTCTTTCCTCTCCCTCTCTATATGCAAACTGGAGCTTTGAATACGCTATCTATATATATATATATATATATATATATATATACACTGAATGGATGACAGCAGCGGTTTGGATTAATTCCGGTGACCTCATGTATAACATCTTGGATTTTCCCATATGCGCAATTTGACTCCCTGTAACAGGGGTCAATTAACACTCTGCATGGGGGTAGAGAGGAACCTTTTCCATACTCACTGACGACGTTTTATTAACATGTGGAATTTATACCTGGACTTCACAATGTTTATGTATTTTATCATTTCAATGAAGATCTATTTGTTTATTTACTGTGGTGATTTGTGATATATAATTTATTATATAAGAGCGCGGTTCCTTTGTTTCTTTTTCACATAGGAGCATCCACTGTTACTTTTTGTCTATATCTTTTGTTACTTGGCATGTTTAAGTTCACCACAAGTTTGCATAAATACATTTCTGACGCATCAAAATATAACGTTTAGCAACAGCATCATTATTAGTTCATCCTAAAACATCACACTGATGCGGTGCAAATCTGATGCAATTTCACAGTGCGATTTCTGCTGTGACAGGTGCGATTCTAATGCGAATTCTGAGAGGATTTGAAATAGTTGGACATCAGACATCAGATGACGTCAGATGTTCCTGATGAAACGTGCGTAGGGTGGGCCTGACACGCCACTTCCGCCATTTTGGAACGCAGATGGAATGTAGATCGGCGTTCCTGGAATGTTTGAATGCTGTGTATATTTCTACAAATTCTAATTGTGATTTTAAGCTGTGTTTAATAAAATTTGGATATAATGAATCACGAGAGGCTTCTCTTTTTTATCCCTCTTCTGAACAAGGCCTGTCTCAAGAGTTTAAAGGCATAGAAGCACCGCCATTGATGGTGTATCCAGGGATGTTAATACCAGTTATCCAATTCTATATTTGACTACCTGTAATGGCGGTCAAGTAGTTCTGGTGAGTGAGCTGTGTGCTTGCATGTTGTTGAAGAGGACACACTGAAGGCACTGCTGGTGTGGATACAACTTTGGTGTTGGTGGATACACAATTTTTGAAATTCTTGAAAAGAACACTGTTATCACTAAAACTTTTCAATGGACTTTTCATATTTTTTTACAAACTTTTTCTTTAAGTTTTTTGCTTTGTTGTATTTCAATTTTGATGCAAATGAAAGTGTGGTTTATTAATGCGTGATTCAACAATGCAACAGGTTTGCTTTAATCCCCACCCCTCCCCAACAAGTAAACTTCTTTCCTTCAATTCTCCATTACTTTATTCAGCACCCTCAGGGCGGATGGAAATAGCTAATGCCTCCAGGTATAGAAAAGCAAATAACAGTGTTGGGCCAAACAGAAAAGGCCCACAGAGAGTCCATAGCTTTGTGTAATGCATGGTACACACATGCAGTTTTTTTTTTTGTTCAACCCAGCAGGGTGATGTTAGTACAGTGATCTCCCCACTGAGCTATTGTGTTCTGACAGGGGGACTGCCACCTTGCCAGAACACACCAGTCAGCGCTTGCAGCCATTGGCTGCCAGCACTGCTCGGATAGCAATCGGCTGCTGGTTTTCCAGCATGCACGTTCCATAGAAGCCAGATGCTAGGGCGGACACGGGCTGGCTTGCTAAGGGGGCACTCGGAATAGGGAGTGGACAGCAGTGGTGGGGGACTGCAAAAGAGGAGGTAATCAAAAGCTCTGCTTAATATTGTTGCAAACAGCAGGTAAGTAAAACCTCTTTTTAATTTTAAGACAAAAAAATAACCTTTAGTATTACTTTAACCACCTGAGGTCCAGGAAAATTTAAAATGGCCAGCAAATGATTAAAGATGGATTTGGTTAACTTTCATGCACTACTTTCTTTTGTCTCTCAAAAACTCCAATGGCAGCTATTTTGTTGCTACAGTTCTTAGCCCAGTTTCTTCCTACGTTTTGTCTGGGTTCACACATATGCAATGCGGGAACCTGTGCGATTCCCACATCGCATCTCCCCCACAGGCAGTTCACACTGCCCTATGCAAACCACTGTGGGTGTCAATACAAAGTTAATGACACCCCCAGATCAGTTTGAAGATCACAATGTGAACTGTGAATTGAGACAGGAATCGGATCGCATGGGTGTGAACAACCATACTATCCAATTCCAGTGTGGGGAAAAAAAGATTCCTGCACCTTTTTTGCACAAATCCAATCCGAATTCAGGCATACAACTGTATGGCTGCACTCGCATAGCACAGACATCGCATGTGATCAGCACAGCAAAGCGGGTGTGGATCACATACGATGTCTGTGTTTGGATATGCGTGAACCCAGGCTTAAACTTTGGGTGATCCTGTGTACCATGGGTTGTCTGCTTGCTATATTCTAGAGAACACACAATGAAGTCAACCGTCAATAAATTCATTTATGTAGGTATTTGCTGACATAGATAAGGAGGTCTAGGGGTGTCCCCAGAAATAGATTGGGTAATTCTACAGAATTGTTAGGAGGACTTGCTATGATGACAATGATGTGACAATCATATCACAAAGAAAAGTACTCACCTTGTTATAAAACTCCAAGAGCTCCTTGTGGTTAAACTCAATAAAAACATTCTCCCGATTCTGGAAGAAAAAGAAAATATATCTAAGAAGCAAAATAATGTGGATTTTTTTTTCACATTGTACATAAGTAAAAAAACTCACTGCCAAGCATGCTTTAAGGCATCTGATTAATAAGATCATAATGTGTCAGTACGTCAAAATACATTTTAAGAAGAAGAAAAGCTCTGCCCTGCGACTTCATGACATCACCGGATGGCCATGCCCCATGTTTATAAAAGAAATGGCAGACAGCAGGAGCCAACAGGAGCCGACACAACGGCAGGAGTTAGCGTCAGGAGAAGAACCAGCAGAAAACATCAGCAGCTGACAGAGAAGAACCAAAAGAGGGAGACATAGGTAACGGTGGGAGAAGAACTGGAGGAGGGTTAAGAACCGGGGGGGGGGGGAGAAGACATGTTGGAGCAACAAGGGGGGGGGCATTCTTCATTGTTAATAGAGGACTTTGTCAAATACCTGTGTTTTTATTTATTTTTTACACTTTTTTGGTTAATGGGTAGGGATATCCCATATTCATTCGCATGGGGGGGGGGGAGGGATCTGGGAGCCCCCTTGTTAAAGGGGGCTTCCAGATTCTGATAAGCTCCCAGCGCACAGACCCCTGCAACCACCACCCAGGGTTGTCAGGAAGAGGCCCTTATCCCCATCAACATGGGAACAAGGTGCTTTGGGTTAGGGGACGCAGAGCAGCTCCTGCCGTAAAGCACCAACCCCCCATGTTGATGGCATGTGGCCTGGTTTGATCCAGGAGGAGGGCACTCGCTCACCCCCCCCCTTTCCTGGCCTGCCGAGCTGCATGCGTGGATAAGGGTTTTTTATTTTGGTGTGGGGTTCCCCGTAAAATCCATACCAGATCCGAAGGAGATATCAATGGCTATTGTAAACTTTGAACTTCTCCACAATGCTTATGGTTATAGAGGTGGATACAGGCTTGTATTAGCCCCCATTCACACTGAGTGTGGCTTTGAAATCACGCTACTTCAGCGCAATTTCAAAGTTGCCGGTTTTATGTGTGGCTTGAAGACATCTGTGCAAATCGGAGTCGCACCAATTTGAATGGTTCCATAGGTACAAATATGGTGCAACTTGTCATGTGTTCACTTTCAAATTGGGCGTTTGAGCATGAAAATTTGAAAGGGTTCCCATCAAACTTCACAAATACCTACATGTAGAAAGCTTCCCTGGCAATTGCTCAAATTATTTTCCTCTCTCTTTCATGTATTCTCTCTTGTTATCTCTTGTTAGTTGGGGGGGATTTGGATGTGGCAGTACTGGCGGGGAGTTGAGATGGGTGGCAGTGTGAGTGGCAGTGCTGGGGGGGGTGGAATTAGTGGCAGTGCTGGGGGGGGGAAAGGTTGAGTGGCAGTTCTGAGGGGGAGGGGATGAGTGGCAGTGCTGAGGGGGAGGTGATGAGTGGCAGTGCTAGGGGGGGTGGGTTGAGTGGCAGTGCTAGGGGGTATGGGTTGAGTGGCAGTGCTGGGGGGGGGTGGGTTGAGTGGCAGTGCTAGGGGGTATGGGTTGAGTGGCAGTACTGGGGGGGTGGGTTGAGTGGCAGTGCTGGGGGGGATGGGTTGATTGGCAGTGCTGGGGGGGATGGGTTGACTGGCAGTGCTGGGGGGATGGAATCAGTGGTGGGGGTGGGGACTGGGTTCAGTGGCATTGCTGGGTGCCTGGATCAGTGACACTTAGTGTCCACTTGGTTCCCCCTGCATCACTGCGTGTCTCTCTCGGATCCCTCTGCTCCATGTGTCTCCGGTTAGGAGATGCGGTCTCCTCCCACAGAGATCGCAACCTCCTGCAGCTCCTCCCCATCACTGTACTGGGTCAGCTAACCCCAGTCATGCAATGAACTGAATGGGTAGCCGCGGCTCCAGGACAGCCCTGCTGGGTGGCTGCGAAAAGGCTGGGAGTGCGGCACGGGCCCTGAGAACAGCCCAGCAACCCTTGGCAAATCAGCATTTGACCCCAGAGGGGGTCCCGACCCCCGGGTTGAGAACCACTGCAGTAGGTAGATACCTGTTTGCATATACAAGTACCTTGCATTTATGGGTCCTGAACAGAAGATGCCTATTTTTGGTGGCACCACAGGTTAAATGGACCAGTGCATATGAGCACCGTCAATCCCTACAGATATGTTATTGCACAGAATTACATTCATAGTCGTGACACTGCATACCAAAATGCTCACACAAGCATACAATAACCACATCCTATAGTCTCCTCGGTATCTACTATAGATGCAAATTATTGACGTTAAAACAGAACTGAGCTGACACCATATGTAAAAGTTGGGTTTCTTGAGGAAGACAATACATAAATGTGAAAGACTGGATATATAATTTAAAAGCTGATACATCTCTCAAAAGTAATTCTAAATCATTAAACAATGCATTCTAATGTACTTGAATGTGAAAGCATTGGCTTTCTTTTTAATTAAATTGACGGCACAGTTCAGGCTATATAACAATTCTTGACATGAAGTCTGATTAAATGCATTGCCCATTTTTTACTGATTGGAAAATGCTTGCAGGATTCTATCAAACACTGCATTCCAGCAATGTAGACACAGCTGCTCAACTCAATATTATTCTGTAAGGAGTTATGCAAAGTCAATAATACATTAGCTCTCTTTAAAGTGAATATATGTTAATGTCTTGCAACCAGTCAACTCTTTTCTAAATTTAACAGTGAAATTAGAAATTTACAGGAACTGACACAATATAAATACACCGAATACATATTATTAGGTATTGTATGAGCACAGATGTAATGTTTCAGGCCAAATCAGTTAACAAATGTTAGAGAAGAAAACCTGTGCTGGGAGAAATATGCAGACTGTCATTGGTAAGCTCTCTTCTCTATCATTGCTGTCTGGTTGTTATGATACTCCAGTGGCTTCAGTGCTTTCCAAGTCACTGATATGTAGCATACCTACAGATCCGGGGGGTTGACCTCATTGCTTTCTCAAGGTTTCTCTCAAAGTCTATTGACCACTTTAGCTACAATTAATGACGTGTGGGCTTGTACATGTAGTTATCTAAAATAACAGGATTTTTGTACTTACCATGAAATCCATTCCTTGGAGTTTATTAAAGTGGTAGTAAAGTCTTTTTTTAAACTCGTAACTACAAGTAAGCAAAAAACCTGTAGGTACAGTGAATATTTCCTAAACTTGGCACTGTTTACGAGATATTCACACTGCATGCAGTCAGTGACGTCACCGCCGCATGCGCTCTGAAGGGACGGCATATCTGTGCCATCCCTTCAGAGCTCTGTGCCGAGGCCGTGACTCCCACATGCTGGAGTGATGTTATCGCGGCTCTGACAATTAGACAGCCAGAGCACGCAAACCCGGAAGGTAGACCGGGTGAAGATGGAAGCCCTGAACACAAGCAGCAAGTTGAGCTTCTCCAGGTGAGAAAGAGTGATTCCCTTTACTCAACAGGTACCGGTCCAGCTCGTAATCTGGAGGAACACACAAAGGAATAAGTGGATTGACCGCACTCCGGAGTTGAAGAAATTGAATGTAGCTTTACTGAGGATTAAAATCTATAAAAAAAAAGTGTTCAAACATGGTTACAGATGGAAGCTCTGTCAATGGTGACAGTGTGCAGCTGAAGAGCTTAGTTCTAAGATAAGCTTTTCATAACATTCTAGCATGCGATGCATACTAGCACATTATGTCATTGCTTTGCAGGTTTTTTTTTCTATAAAGAAGGCTATGGTTTACTACTGCTTTAAAGGGCACAGAGTTCAGTTATTCTGAGCCAATATGTTATACAGCTTTGTAGAGGAAGAAATGCACACTATCAAACAAAAAAAAGGCTCATGACCAGCCATGAATAATCCCTCTCATTCCCAGCACGCTTCAATTTTGTAGAAAAGCAGCATTAGGACCTGTGCCCATTAATGAACTATAAGAAACAGATTTTACAGTATAAAAATCCCATTTTCTTTTTTGTTCATTAAAGACAATTCTACCTTTCAAAAGCAAATGAGGGGTGTAACAAAAATCGATAGAACTGGGGGCAGTCTGCATCTCAAAGAGTTGCATAAAGGACCATATTATGTCCAAAGCTGGCAACAGATGAGGTCTGAAAATTCACTTGGTAAAACATACATAACATGTTAAAAGAAAGCCATGTCGCAACCTTGCAAATCTAGGAAGCAGTCCCCTAATGCCTAAAAGCCCAAGAAGCGCTGACAGATCCTCTTGACAGGAAAGTGTAGAACCTTGTGTTTAAGACCAGCTTGTATTTAAGCATGCTTGATGAACTGTCTGAGCTACCTTGAAATGGTCAAGCAAAAAGCTGGCTACCCTTCATGGGGACCACCACGAATGAAGCTGAATGCTAAACGTGCATGGAAAAACAGAATGAACTTCATCCAGGCACTGAAAGGAACTTTAGCCAGACAGAGAGATGGAAGAGCAATGTCCTGTTGAAGTGAAAGGTCAAACGTACTTCAGGAAGGAAGTAGGCTCTAGGCCTCAACACCACCTTATATTTGTATAAGACCAGATAGGGTTCATTTCAGGATATGGCTACCGGTACAGATACATTCATCATACAGGTGTTGGTAAACCAGGAAAGCAACTTTATGGATGAGAGTACAAAGATTAATATATCAAATTGGTTCAAAAGTAGATTTTTGAAAATGCTCACAGAACCAAATTCAAATCCCACAGTCACAGGTGAAGGAGCTACATAAGAGACACCCTGTACAAAAGTCTTGACCAACAAATGGGAAGCAAGTGGTCTTTGAACTTAGATTGTAAGCTGGAGTATTATCTGGGATGAAATCTTCTTTTTGACACCAAAGTGGACTTTCTGGGTGTGATGGTAGACCTTGAAGGAAGTACAATTCCTAACTTTCAACAGCATGAGAATTAAAGAATCAAATATATCTCCTGTTTCTTAAGACTTGTGCTTCAACAGCTATGCCAATAAAGCTTATGATCATGAAGCAGGGTAGTAAACCAATGTCTGGGACAGAATATTTGTTGACTAGGATAGGCCAATGGGGTATCTGGAAAAAGTTTTATCAGGTCAGAGTACAACATCTGCATGAGGATCAGTGAAATAGCCTCTCAAACCTGCAATTCAGAAAATGAAGGTGTTTTCTAGGCATATAGCAGGCTGTTAAACCTTGGGGTCAGAAAGCTCACAACAGGCATTCCCCATTGGGTCACAAGTCCTGAAGTACTTTTGGATGTAGGTAGAATTCCCCTGGGTGCAAGCACTGTTGGCTGAGGTAGTCTATCTGCCAATTGTCTACACCTAGAATATGAATTGCAGACATGCCCTATGGACACCAACCTGTCCAGTTTGCAGTTGAGCATGGGTGCCATCAGGTCTATGTCTGGTGTCTGCTACTGAAGACAAAGTTGGTAAAATGCCTCCAGGTGCAAGGATCCAGCTGTTGTTGGCTTGGGAAGGTTTTTGCAAATTTTCAATGCCAAGAATATGTACTTCAGACACAACTGAAACATGCAGTTCCGCAAAATAAATTTCCCTTCTCTAAGAGCTGCCTGACTCCTGGTACTGCCTTGATGATTTATGTTTGCCACTGCCAAGGGGGTTGTCAGATTGGACCCTGGCAGTCACCGAAGCAGGGAATCCAGTGCTGAAGGGCAAGTCACTCCGCACTCCAGAACCTTGATGAGCAATCGAGCTTCCTCTAACGACCATATCCTTTGAATTTTTCAGGGAAATCAAGGACTCCTCCCCAGGTTGATATCTATTGTCAGAACTTTCCACACCATGGGGAGAAACATTTTTTCTCTATCCAGCTCTAGGCTGGATAGCCACCATTCCAAAGCTTACTTTGTTTGGGTTCTCAGAGAGTGATTCAAGGAAAGAGTCCCTTTGTCCTACTCCTATGCTGTCATTCATTACAACAGTCTTGAATGAAACACGAGCATACAGGACTGCACAAAAGGAAGTTACCATTACCCTCAACACCAATGCAATAGCAAATAGAAGGGTATTCCATTAAACTTTGGAGAATCTGAAGCTTCTCCTGGGGAAGGAAACTCATGCCAGGGCTGTGTCTAGGACCAGCTGTGATTGGACACAGCTGATCACGTAGTAAAGAACCGCTGATTGGCTCTGTACCTCAATCTGTGATCACAGAGCGGGTGTGCGGCAGGTGGGATCACAGGAGGCCGTCATATGACAGCCTCCTAGAACTAGCCGGCTGCGCTGTAGCCCTCATGCGGATATAGCGCGGCCAGCAAGTGGTTAATGTGAAACTTTACCCATAACAGTTTGATAATAAAAGAACATACGTTGCTCATTAATAATTATGCTACCAAAATGAGTGTGTTGTGTAAATCCAGCATTGCTCTGGTTTCTTCTTGCTGGAAGCCACCATTTTGTTGAAGCCCAGAGCAGTCACTTCCTTATTGGAATCTCTCCCCCTCTCCTTAGTCTCAAAAACTATGTTACGTTTTGTAATTATAATATGTAAATTTCCAGCCTTGATTGCATGTCTTAACAACGTTAGAGAGGAAGGCTGACAGAAGCTTTACAGCGCTGAGGTTCACAGGCTGCCAATGAGTTAGAAAGGACAGAATATCAGGGGGGTAAGACACATATAAGTTTACCTCTATTGTGTCTCCCTGGAAGCAGGGTTTGTCCCGTCACCTCTCCTGCTTTTAATTTCTACCTCCCTAATCTGTGTTCCCTCCCCACAGGATTCAGGTCATTCATGTTAATTTCTTCCCCCTTTAACAGCAGTAAATCTTAAAGTGGTCAACTGATCAGCATATATTGGCTCTGATTTTAGGCACAGTGCCAAGAACAGAGAGCAACGGAGCTTGTGCGGAGCATGGTGAGACAATGAATTACTGGATTTTACACAGCATAAGCGCTTATTTGTAATGTTTTACATAGCTATACCTGCAACGACTAGCCTGAAGTGATCAAGACTTAATTTTCGGACTAAAGTTCCACTTTAAACCTCAATTCACAAAGATAGTTAACACACTTTATTTAGCCTGCTCTGTAATGAATAACATTTTAACACTACTAGTGCGATTACAACACTGTTGCTGTGCTTTTTTTGGTCTTTTACGAAAAAATGTAACAGTCAATTCCCAAAGATGATGACACGGGTTATTTACCCCTAACACCAGCTTTAGGGTGGTGATAACTAGGAGTTTCAATAGCTATATACAGAGGAGAGCAGGAAAAAAAGCCATTTGAGGTGGTGATGAAATATAATTTTATAAGTTAAAATAATGATTCATGAGAAAATAACGTTTTCAACAGGTAAATGCTATCTATATGTGGAAAAATAAACATTAGATATTGTGGTGAAATGTATGTTTATGATTTGTAAACATTTTTAGGAGAAAATTATCAACAGATAAAATAAGTAGGTGTATAATAACTGATCCATCTTAAGGCCTCATACACACGGACGTTTCTAAAAAAATAAACAAAACCTTGGGCCCGACGTCAAGGAAAAAAAGTCGGCATTTTTCGGCGTTATGCATCGGCGTTTTTGAGCGCTAGCGAGCGTCGGCGTCAATAGGCGTTTTTTAAAAAAAATCATCCCTCTGCTATTTTTCAACCTAAAAACGACGGCGTCAAAAAACGCCGGAAAACGCCAGTATAATATTAGGTGGCGTTTGTTGGCATATTGTGGCATCGGCGTCAAAAATGCCAAAACGTTACAGCCTCAGAACGCACTGGCCGTGGGTTCAAGTTTCAGCTCACTAACGCCGACGCCATCTACAGCTCAAAAACGTCGGCATTTTTATGGGGCCATTGACTAACATGGAGAGCTGCAAAAAACGCCAGAAAACGCCGGCGTCAAAAAACGTCCATGTGTATGAGGCCTTATAGTGTATAGGTGTATAATAACTTATCCATCGTAATAAATTTAGCCTTTGGTTTTTACATGCATTATATAAAGTACAATAACATTTCAGGTACATAGTATATGGCAAAATGGAACCTTAGTTTCATGGTATAGAGCAGGGGTCTCCAAACTTTCTACGGGCCAGTTTACTGTCCTTTAGGCTTTAGGGGGGTGCGTAGAAAAGGTCCCAATCTCAGTAGGGAAAAAATAATGCTCTATCGTTTGTTTCAGTGGGAGCAATTGTGCCGCATCATTGGTGTCAGCGGGAAGAATTGTGTTCCGTCATTGGAAGGAATTGTGCCACATCATTGGTGTCAGCGGGAAGAATTGTGTTCCGTCATTGGTGTCAGTGGAAGGAATTGTGCCCCATCATTGGTGTGGTGGGGCACAAATAATGCTCCATCATTTGTTTCAGTGGGAGCAATTGTGCCTCATCATTGGTGTCAGTGGGAGGAATAGTGCCGCATCATTTGTGTCAGCGGGAGGAATTGTTCCCTATGAAAGTAAAGAAAGCTCCGGACGGCTGCACTCCGTTCAATGCTTTTATTGATCAAGAATCCATGCGATACAGGATAAGGGGAAAAGTTGCTGATGCGTTTCACCCCCCCCTAAAGGCGCTTACTCATAGCTAACATAGGAATTGTGCCCTGTCATTGGTGTCAGTGGAAGGAACTGTGCCCCATTACTGGGGTCATTGGGCACCATCGTTGGTGCCATTGGGAGAAATTGTGCCTCTTTATTGGTGTCAGCGGGAAATTATGCCTCATTGTTGGTATCAGTGGATGAAATAGTGCCCTGAGGGCCAGATAAAAGCAGGCAAAGAGCCACATCTGGCCCCTGGGGCACAGTTTGGAGACGACTGGTATAGAGCGACACAAAATCTCTGCAGTATTTCCCATGCAACTTGGCATCTCTGTAATACAGCCCATACAAAGTTGCACATTAGTTACAGTGATCCTTTTCTAAGTTAAATATGGGGCCAGTCCATTGTTGATCTCCTTCCTTATGTGCTAGATATACCTGGCTGTTATTGCTGACCCTTTACCATTTTCAGAGAAACCTGTTCCAGGACAAATATGCAAATCAGGCATTAATGACCCAAATATTAAAACCAGAGGGTCATCATGACATGCAGGCAAATAGCAGTTGCAATGGCTTCTTCCATGTTTACCTCAGGATAGGTGTCATTTAATCATGCATTTCTTGTAGCTCAGCAATTCTGTGTACCTTTTCTAGATATAAAAAATATTGCAGTGACATCTTTCTGTTACATTCACCAAGTAACTTCTTTTTTTTAGAGTTAGGTTAATGGGCAGGGCTATAGGCACTAGACATTCTGTGTTTACAGGCTTTGGACTACACAAATGCTATTAAGAAAGTGGAAGAACACTTGGGACAACAACTTTGAAAACATCTACCCCTGCTGGTAGCCAAACTTTTAAAGTTGTGACTTAGGTATTCTCAGTGTTTGCTTAGGGCCCCAAATGTCAGTTCTGCTTTGCTCTGAGATGTCAAAATATGTTCTTGCCAATATACATTGAATCTGGAAAACCGGTGGTCCTAAAATTCTCAATCAAGATATTGACCCACACCTATTTCTGGACTGTTCCCATAGGTCCTGACACCTGGGAGTAGGTTGATGGGGCCGATCTGAGTCTCTTGCGTTGTTCCAAGGGGGTGCACAGTTGTACATTGTTTAAATTGGTAAGCATAATTTCTGATGTATTAATTTGTGGAAAATTTTATATTTGATGTAAAGTTGTATGTGTGATTGTAATTATGTTCTTTTGAATCTAAAATTTAGAGGCATAGTCATCTTCCCTGAAGAAGCGAGGATCAAACTGCGTGAAACACGTAGGACCAGTCTATGCCAAAGTTCTGCATTGTTGAACAGTAATAAGCTTCCAGGCCTTGTGCCGCATGTCAATCACACACTAATGTTTTTATGATGGTTTTAATGGTGTATGTAAAATAAAATGGATTTTTTTATACTGGATTTATATGTTCTAGTGCTTACCTCAGAGACAACCTTGCGCCCTAAAGAATCCCAATAACACATGGCTGGGGCTAGTTGCCCACCTATTTCTTTCCTTTTGACCAGGGTGGATTTGATTTAAATCAAGTCGATTTAAATCACAATTTAAACCATGATTTAAATCACTAGTAAAAAGGCTTGATTTAAATCAACTCGATTTAAATCATCATTTTTAACCACTTCAATACCAGGTACTTAGAACACTTCCCTAACAGACCATTTTTCAACTTTCAGTGCTGTTGCGCTTTGAATGACAATGGCGCGGTCATGTGGCCCTGTACCCAAACAAAATTATTATCATTTTGTTCCCACAAATAGAGCTTTCTTTTGGTGGTATTTGATCACCCCTGCAGTTTTTATTTTTTGAGCTGCAAATAAAAAAAAAGATCGAAAATTTTGAAAAAAAAAAGTTATTCTCTGTTTCTGTCACAAAACTTTTGTAAATAAGTAAGTTTTCTCCTTCACTGATGGGCGCTGATGAGGCTACATATAAAAACATGAGCTGCGCTAAACCCAATTCGCTGTAACGGGAACAGGTTAATACCCCTACCTGCAATCATATAAATTGCACTATACTCCACAGGTATATAAAGAGATCTATGAATGAACTTGTTAAATATACAGAAAACAAAATCAATTGGTAAAACAAATCCTTAAAGATGTATGACATATATCACTGGAGCTATTATAAGCTGGAATATGAATTAATAGTCTTTGTAAAAGAAACAGGAAAAGTTCTTAATAGATGAAGCGTCCCACCAGACGCAAAGTAGGGAGAAAAGGCATCAATGTGTTACACAGCAGCGCTTTCGAGTGTAAATCCTTCACCAGACAGCCTGTATGCTCACCAGATGCAGCTGATTAAAGCGCATTAGGCTATTCACCCTGCCAGGGTCCCCTTAGGGGATGTGGAATTCTCTCTCCCCGTTGTTGTTTCAGTCAGGAGCTCTCAGTGCACCAGATCATTCATCAGTAGATACCCAAAGGACACAAAAGGAATCCAAATAATGTAATCCAGTATGGCTTTAAATATTTATTATAAATAAAAGTATGCACTTACATTGTAAAAGCGAAGACAAGGCAATATAAAAGATATGCCGGCCAGCACACACAGGATCGATCGTATCAGATCAGATCGGATCCAATCGTAGGGTGGTATCGTTAGCGCGTCCTTCCCTGACGTACGTTTCGTCTGATAAGAGGACACTGACGGGCACTGATGAGGCAGTACTGATTGGCACTGATGATGAGGCACTTTTATGCAACAATGATGGGCACTGATAGGCAGCACTGATAAGCAGCACTGACGAGCACTGAAAGATAGCATTGATGGGCACGGATAGGTGGCGCTGATTTGCAGCACTGATGGGCACTGATAAGCACTCATAGGTGGCACTGGTGGGCACTGATAGGTGGCACTGGTGGGCGGCATCTGAAGTTGACACTGAGTGCCATCCATGTTGGGCACTGTGCTCCTTACCTGGTGGTCTAGGGTGGGCTCCCTGATGGTCAGGATGGGCTTCCCTAGTCGGCTCCTGGTGGTCCTGGGTGGGCTCTCTCTGGTGGTCCCTGGGTGGTATCCCTGGTGGTCCTGGATGGTGATCTTAGGGGAAGCTGTGCTGATAAACACTCAGCACAGACCCCCACCCATCAGGAGAGCAGCTGTTTAGTTCTCCTCTACTCACATCTGCAGATGCGAGTGCAGGAAAAGCCAATAAACGGCTCTTCCTGTTTACACTGTGACCTGCCGTGATTGGTCACAGCTGATCACATGGTAACATGGTAAAGAGCTTCCGATGGACTGACTGACACACTGCACTACTGATCGCCGCGATGCACACCCCACAGGCACGCCTTGGCTTGTTTTCCTGCTGGACGTCATATGATGCCCAGTTAGGATAACTGAACCACTTCCCGGCCGTCATTCTGCATGTGACGGTAGGGAAGTGGTTAAAGAGCAATTGTCATCTCTGTCCCGCAGCAGCTCCTCCTCTAACCCACTGTTGACTCACCGACAGTCCCATTCTCTTTAATGGGACGGCTGGTGATGCGGCAGTGACACAACAAGGTGAGGGACATGGCGGCAGCAGGTGAGTGGATGCCCACTAACAGGCACTGCCATGATGAATCTGAAATGACAGGTGCTCTTTAAATGTAAGGACTTATTCTTGCCAGTAGTTAGAATTTTTTTATATTTTCCTATTTAGAATAATAAGCTGTCAGGTTAGTAAAACAGCAATATAAGAACCAATTCAATCATGCAGTTTGTAGCGTACATAGATTTGCAAAACAATGGGATAAAGGAATATTCCTGAACTTTGTTTTATCTCATGGTTACTATGAAATTATGTGAATGCATCAATACATTGCATGTTATCTCAGCTTGTGGAGCTTGGATTCATTAAATGAGTTTACCAAAAATGTAACTATTGAAGAATATACAGTCTAATGCTACACAACTAAGCTCCATTTCATGCTGAATAAACTAAGTTATTAATGTATCTTAAAGTGGATGTAAACTCGAAAAAAAAATTAATTAATAATTCTGCCTGGTAGAGTATAGCATGTTATGTCACCTGTGCCTAGTCTTGCCACAAAGAGTTAATCCAACAGTGAGTAATGAGCTTATCCTTTTTCAGTAAGAGAAAGTCCAACTAACAGGGAAATACACAGTCGATCCGCCCCTTGCTCTGTGAGTGACAAGCAATTTGCTTATCTCCTTCATACAGCAGAGAAAGTTTTACACGCCCCCCTCCCTCCCTCCTCAATGTCTCAGTATAGAGGTGTGTGGGGAGGCTTGTGACATCACAACTCCACCCACCAAATTCCAGCAAACACAGACACCCACTGATTTCAGAGTTTTACAGAGCTGCTTGTGCTTACAGGAAGGGCATTTGCAAGGTAGGGATAGATGCAGGAGGCTTGCATGTATATATACATTAATACTGTGTCATTAGTTTATACTGGGTGGGTGGTGGGTTTACATCCACTTTAAATAGAAAACTATTTTAGATATTAGATACTATTTAGATTTGATACAAGTCAAAAAAAATTGATTTAAATAAAAAAAAAATCAGATTTTATTGATTTTGTTTAAAAAATCATTGATTTTTATCCACCCTGCTTTTGTCCAACCTGTAGCCCAAGATGGCAATAAATGTGGTAAAACACAAAATCGTAAACATACTTAAAAATGTTGATTTGTTTTGGAATTTGTAAAATGTGTTTACTCATTACTGGAATTTTATACGTTTTATCCTCCCAGAGAAAAATATCTCACTCTTCACACCTTATTCATGTTATCAGTTTTTCGATGCGCCTATATTTGTGAGCAACTATTTTCAAGGATAAAGAAAATGAAGGGCACAATTCGAACCAAAATATGTGATGAGCACCTTAAGAATTCATTGAGAAGTGTTACTATATAAATTGAACTAGATATTGATGAATTAATTTATCAAAAACAGTGTCAAATATTGCAATAGTTTTATGTTGCCCTCTTTTACAATAAGCAATATTATAAAAAATGTTTTATTACACAGATAGGTACACATTATCTATATCAGTGATCATTAACGTGTGATCTGCCAGACTTTTTATTAGTGTTTTATGTGTGGCCCAAAGCAATTCCTCTTCTTTCAATGTGGCCCAGGAAGGTTGAAACATTGGACACCCCTGATTTAAAAATATGTAGCATCATCTAAATCCGCATGTATGGGTTTTCAGAACACACAGGATGAGTTAACATAAAACTATTTATGAACTCTAATCTCTCAAAAGTGGAATATTACAAAACCGCACATTCTAAAAAAGTGTCTTAACCACAATGATCTCTAGCAGCAGTGTCTGCAGATCATGCAAAGCTATGTTTTCGCAATTAATTTCAGTAACCTAAGCTATTCACACATGAACTAATTAGAGAAGCGTTGTAAGAGAATGTTTTTTTACTTGTTATCAAAGGCTTTGGATGATTATTCACTGTAAAGAAGAATCATCCAATCTATAATAGGCAGTTGAAAAAAGTAAAACTAAGGTATCTCGGTATTTTCACAGATGGGTTACATTTCATTTTCAAGTAGAACATGAGGTTTTACTTTGAAGATATAGCCCTTTTTCAAGCATGAACAGTCTTCTATTTGTACTTCGTAATGGAATACACATAAGGTTTGCGTCAGCTGAAATTCTTACATGAAAGAAAGAGGGTCAGCAAAAATTGCAATACTGCTTTGCCCCTGCACTGCCTTTCTATACGTATTTCTTAATGGCGTAAATACAGAGGATGGATGAATGCTGCTCGGACACTGGCAATAGCAGCTTCTATTTTGTGAATACATGAAGGAATCTCCTTACGGTAACGGTACATATCAATGCCACAGAGAGCCTCTTCCTCCTCCAGACTTTTGGCAGCACTATGAAATGTCACCTCTCTGGGAGCCAGCAATGATTGCTGCTAATGGCTTCAACACTTACATACAATGTTGCTTTACTTCTCCAGCCAACCAGTGAATTCCTCCTGAAAACTAGCACAGTCCTGTGTCTTCAGCCTCGTAGATGTCTATATGCAGGGCGAAATCGAAGGCACTGCTGCCTCTGATTGCTAGTCTCACAAGATTTGTAGTATCAATTAGTGATATCACTACTGTGCTGCTCATGGTTCTCCTTGCTGGGGAGGAAGCAGCACCTCAGGATTTTCAAGGCTCTCCCTGCTTTTACTTCATCCATTCTGACCAACTGTGCTTTCTGCACCTATCTTGCTGCTTTTTATGTTCAATCTAATTTCACCAGACATAGCCCGACAATCTAGGGTAAGCACATAATAAAAATAAAAGAACAAAAACACTTAAGAAAAATACAACAGTACTCCAAATTAGGGAACGTTACCCAGGGCCCGGTAGGGGTGGTATCTAAGATAAACACTCCAATGTACCGGAGCTTGAACAGATACACAATGACTAGTGTCGGAAAGCAATCCAGAAGCAGTAGATATGGTCAGTGAGCAATGTCAGAACCTCATATTTCCATCCCCAGTAAGCTTAAAAGCTAGATGTAATGGTACCCCCTACCCAAAGCCCCACAAAAACAAAAACATGTAAAAAAAAAAAAAAGGGGGGGGGGGATCCCCCATGGTAATGT
>BLSH010115851.1:1253993-1278541 GCA_018402905.1 Glandirana rugosa
ACATGTCGCAGTCACGATGCATTCGGCATAATAAGGAGTTTCCCCCATAACAGATTTTTTTAGTGTCACTCGTTCTGGCCAGCCTATAACCCTGATGTAACGGTGGAGTTATTGACTGGCTGCTCTGCTGTGAGTAAGTTAGGGTTAGGGGCGCAAATTACTTGTCTTACCCCTGGCGCTGACAACCCAACACTACGCTATAAAAAACTGGCTCCTAACTTTTTTAGCCGGCTCCTAGATTAAAGGCAAATTTGTCAATCCCTGCTCTAGCAAGATCGCCACCTCCACACAAAAACAAGGCAAGTAACGGGGAAATGATCAGCAGCAAAACTATTGACTAGTCCTCTGCCTGGCACAGCTTCCACAGTGCAGGTCCTCTTTAAAGTAGTGCACTTTGAAGGCTCCAGCTTCAGAGCATAACTCACACATTTCACTGCACCATAGTCAGTCAGTATGTACGAAGTGAGCAAAATGAATGTCATTTTTTTCCTGCAGAGTCTGCAACAAGCTGATCCAAGGTTGTACAGTTCCCACGAGGACTATAATTCATATTTATATAGTTATTTCTGACACGTAGCTCTGCAATTATTATTTTTAAATTTAGCTAATACATTCCAGGGTGCCATTGAAGGTCAGTTTCAGAACTTCAGTAAGCAGGTGGTGACAAACACAAAAGGAGAGCAGCACCATATAAGTGCAGCAATTAGTATGCTGTTTTATTATAAAACAACAATTGGCAACTTACAAGATAAAAGGGTAGTCAGTGCATGTAGTCATAGTACTGTGGTTCATCCACTCCTGGGGAGGTCCTGCGGTCAGAGACACCGGGTGGCTGCTGGTTCAGACTGTGCTTGTGGCTTCCAGTGCTTACAAAGGCTCAGGTGGACTCGGGCACTGCCACTGACGTCACTTCCGGGTAAAGGGTGGAGTGGGAGGTGTGCGGGTTTGGAGCATTCGTGCTCCCTCATCAGGCAATGGATGCGGCCATGTTTAGGGTGGTATAAAAAGAGAAAGCCAAGTGGCTGGGCATGTCAGGATGGTACCGCGGTGACAGCCTACTATTATTCCATACTGGACTGGCGTGGGCTGGAATGTTCGTCTGCCCAAGGAATCATCATAACCAGCAGGGAAGCAATAAAAGCAAACATGGCAGCAATACCCTTAATAACTACAGTAAACTTAAAAACAATTTAAAAACAGGGAAATCAAACATGTGCAACAAATATACAATATCTCACAAAAGTAAGTACCCCCTCACATTTCTGTAACTATTTTATTTTATGTTTTCATGTGACAACACTGAAGAAATGACACTTTGCTACAATGTAAAGTAGTGAGTGTACAGCTTGTATAACAGTGTAAATTTGCTGTCCCCTCAAAATAACTCAACACACAGCCATTAATGTCTAAACCGCTGGCAACAAAAGTTAGTACACTCCTAAAAGAAAATGTCCAAATTGGGCCCAAAGTGTCAATATTTTGTGTGGGAACCATTATTTTCTGGTACTGCCTTAACCCTCTTGGGCATGGTTCACAGGTTGCCACTGGAGTTCTCTTCCCCTCCTGCATGAGGACATCACAGAGCTGTTGGATGTTGGAGAACTTGCACTCCTCCACCTTCCGTTTGAGGATGCCCCACAGATGCACAATAGGGTTTAGGTCTGGAGACCTGCTTGGCCAGTCCATCACCTTTACCCTCAGCTTCTTTAGCAAGGCAGTGGTCATCTTGGAGGTGTGTTTGTGGTCATTATAATGTTGGAATACTGCCCTGCGGCCCAGTCTCCGAAAGGAGGGGATCATGCTCAGCTTCAGTGTGTCATATGGTTCCCTCAATAAACTGTAGCTCCCCAGTGCCGGCAGCACTCATGCAGCTCCAGACCATGACACTCCCACCACCATGCTTGACTGCAAGCAAGACACAATCGTCGTTGTACTCCTCACCTGGTTGCCGCCACACACGCTTGACACAATCTGAAGCAAATAAGTTTATCTTGGTCTCATCAGACCACAGGACATGGTTCCAGTAATCCATGTCCTTAGTCGGCAAACTGTTTGCGGGCTTTCTTGTGCATAATCTTTAGAAGAGGCTCCCTTCTGGGATGACAGACATGCAGACCAATTTGATGCAGTGTGCGGCATATAGTCTGAGCACTGACAGGCTGACCCCCCACCCCTTCAACTTCTGCAGCAATGCTGGCAGCACTCATGCCTCTATTTCCTAAAGACAACCTCTGTATATGATGCTGAGCACGTGCACTCAATTTCTTTGGTAGACCAATGCGAGGCCTGTTCTGAGTGGAAAGTGTCTTGTTAAACTGCTGTATGGTCTTGGCCACCGTGCTGCGGCTCAGTTTCAGGATCTTGGCAATCTTCTTATAGCCTAGGCCATCTTTATGTTGAGCAACAATTCTTATTCTCAGATCCTCAGAGAGTTCCTTGCCATAAGGTGCTAAGTTGAACTTCCAGTGACCATTATGAGAGAGAGCGATAGCACCAAATTTAACACACCTGCTCCCCATTCACACCTGAGACCTTGTAACAATAATGAGTCACATGACACCAGGGAGGGAAAATGGCTAAATAGGCCAAATTTTGACTCAATTTTGTTACCAGCGGTTTAGATTTTAATGACTGTGTGTTGAGTTATTTTGAGGGGACATCGAATTTACACTGTTATACAAGCTGTACACTATTTCTTCAGTGTTGTCACATGAATAGATAGAATAAAGTATTTACAAAAATGTGGGGGTGTACTCACTTTTGTGAGATACTGTATATAGCAGCATAGCAATTAAACAAGGTGCAAAAATAACAATGACGACAATAGGAAGGGGAGCCAACAACAAGCTATAAGACGATAATACTAATAATAATGGGTAATGAGGAAAAATAAATAAGAAATGGAAATAAGAATATGAATGAACTAGAAATAAAAATAAAAATGAGAATGAAGATAAAGATAAAAATAATAATGTAGATGGAATTGAAGTAAAAATGAAAATAAAAGTAAAAAATAAAAATAAAAGTAAAAAATAAAAATAAAAAAATAAAGATAAAAATGAAATTGAAAATAAAGGTGAAACAATAGAAATAAAGGAAAGAGAAAAGAAATAAAGTAGACGGAGAGGAATGGTATAGACGTGTACAGAGTTATGGAGGGTGCAAGATGTACTTACTATTGCAATTAAGGCAATAAACTACAAACTCCAAGGAACGTGTGTAAAAATCAGCACCCAGTAAAATCAAACCAGTACAACCCGCCATCAGTGCCCCACTAAAGTTTTTCAATATCCAATGTATGTACCAATGCTGCAAGGCTTGACTTGTCCACATGTCACCCATAGACAAAAAGAATTCCACTCTAAAGGCAAAAGCTATTCTATGCTGATTTTTACACATGTTCCTCTGAGTTTGTAGTTTATTGCTTGTCCTGCCCTTGTGGCTTACAGTATGTAGGCCACACCTTTCGTATACTCAGTAAAAGATTCAGGGAACGCAGGCGGCTAGTAGATGCCGGCTTGGACCAGCACAGTGTCCCCAGACATTTTCTCACTCACTTCAAACACTCCTGCCAGCAACGTAAAGTTTGGGTCATTGAGGCTATGCCCAAAAACCTCCCAGCAGCTGAACGCTTTAAGCACCCGAGCGCTACTGGATATACTGGCTGGACAGTGGCACCTGGGGGGTTGAACGAGGAAATAGAGATCCACCCCTACTGTAACCATCTCAGTCACAAGCCGCCTAATGAGGTTATCAGTACTCCCTTATCTGTTAACATTAATCTTTATGGTTTATGCTTTATTATTTACTATAGTATTGTCATCATATTTTGCACCAACCATTAAGCTAACACCTGTCACCATTAATTATTTTAGGCTAAAGGCCCTTATGGCCTCATTTCACTCTCTGATATTCTGCAATAGTAAGTACATCTTGCACTCTCCATAACTCGGTACACGTCTATACCATGCCTCTCCGTCTACATTATTTCTTTTCTCTTTCCTTTATTTCTATTGTTTCACCTTTATTTTCAATTTCATTTTTATCTTTATTTTTTTTATTTATATGTTTTACTTTTATTTTCATTTTTACTTCAATTCTATCCACATTTTTATCTTTATCTTCATTCTCATTTTTATTTTTATTCCATTCTTATTTCCATTTCTTATTATTTATTCTTCCTCATTACCCTGTGACGTTATGAGAGGTGAGGTAATAGATGGACGCTATGTGTCACCTCGCATGCATTCATTTGGAGTGGACGAAGGTGGAATCCAATCCAGGTTTTACCAGCCACCTAACTGGGTCTAGGGGGAAAGATTTGCTCTGGCCAGGGATTCAGGGAATGATCAGCCTGAGAGAGAGCTGACACATGGAAGTCTGCTGATGGACTAAAGATAAAAATGATTACACTGTGCATGTTTTGTGGGTGTCTGGGAGAAGCACTGCACCGCTCAGATAGGAAAAGCCAAAATTTTTAGTTAGTGCCTGGATAGCGTGGATTTATTTTCTGTTACTTTGTTTTCAACATGCAACCTTTTAAATAAACCTGGCAACAAGCCAGATTTTAAGAAAAATCTGCCATGTGAACTACCTTTTTCCCAGGGAAAGTGATTCCCACTGAACTAATCCCTCACAACCCATTATTATTAGTATTATTAGTATTATCTTCTTACAGCTTGCTGTTGGCTCCCGTTCCTTATTGCCATTATTGTTATTTTTGGCACCTTGTTGCTATATATATTTGTTGCACATGTTTGATTCACTATTTTTAGATTGTTTTTAAGTTTACTGTAGTTATTAGGGGTATTGCTGCTATGTTTGCTTCTATTGCTTCCATGCTGGTTATAATGATTTCTTGGGCAGACGAACACTCCAGCCCATGCCACCCTAAACACGGCCGCATCCATTACCTGATGAGGGAGCATGAATGCTCCGAACACGCACACCTCTCACTCCACCCAGAAGTGACGTCAGCGGAGGCGCCCATGCCCACCTGAGCCTTTGGAAGTGCTGGAAGCCACCAGCACTGCCTGAACCAGCGGCCACCTGGTGTCCCTGACCACAGCTTGTCCTCTCCAGGAGTGGATGAACCACAGTACTATGACTACATGCGCTGATTAACCTTTTACCTTGTAAGTTGCCAATTGTTATTTTATAATAAAACGACACACTAATTGCTACACTTAGATGGCGCTGCTTTGCTATTGTCTTGCATTCCCACAGAGTCTCTTCTAGCTTGTTGCAAAGCCAGCAGCCGTCTGAAACCCGCATCTCATCCCTTAGACTCTTATCATTCCTGAACTCTTTAACGAACTGCCCATTAATGGACTGTCCATGACAGAGAGCTCCATTGCCCCCACTCTCTCTCCGCCCAGCCTCTAGTGCACACAGGACTTTGTATAGGTGGTGACAAAGGTTATAAGCAAATACAGTCATCTCACAGATTACAGCAATTCTATTTTTATGTATTAGACACAAGCACTTAATGTGTGGTCTGCAATGCTCCTATTATTTAAGTCCAAGTTGGAGTGCTGCTGTTAAAATAATAAAACTGAAGATAAAGTTGGAACAAATTGAATAGAAGACCGAGCAGTCCCTTGAGATAAATACACTCAGGTAAGGAAATATATGTGGAGGATGTAGAAGATTACCAAATACAGTAATAAAATAGTGTCTGGGAGCACACCTGTGACACTTGTTGTCATTTAATTTTACATAACTCAAGTGTGAAATGTAGCGTGAAAAGATCCAGAGAAAATAACGTGAAATAAATTCAGCAATGTGCATTGCATTCTAAAAAAGTGTTTAATAAAACAGTATGCAAACCCTGGGGAAACAAAGAAATTCTCTTTACTTTTTACAGGTGTTTGTGGTTTATTTCAATCTGTAGCAGTAATGATTTTCTAAAAACCTCAATTGCCCCTTTCTGGCAACCAGGGAGCACTGTGCATATTTTGAGCTATATCATTGCCTGCTTGTGTGACTGGATCACTGCTTTTTCAAGGCCTGCGCAGAGCTAGGAGTTATATCAGAGCTGTCCCCTGCAAAGGGGGTTCAGGCTGGGTTCACACCTATGTGAATTGGATGCGTGTTCTCTGCACACAATTCTCAATAGCAGAAGATTTTGACCAGCTCTCTATGGAGCCGGTTCACATATCTCTGGAGCGGCTCCGGTGCAAATTTGCACAGGAGCCCTGTGCGTCTTTTGGTCCGTTTCAGCCAAAAATTTGTGCTGAAATCGGACCTGAAACTGTGAACCAGGACGCACTGGACCCTTGCTGGGAGCCGTATCAGTATTAGGTGTGAACCCAGCCTTAATTTTTGCCAAGATACATTGTAAAGGGCTTAAGAGGGGGGGGCTCTGGGGACGGCTCTGCACAAGCTACCTGCTTCATATATACCATTTTGAGCCTGGCACTGGATCATCCGGACCTTTTGGGTAAAAACCATCTTCACTGGACATAGTGAACAAACGTGCAGGATAGTGTGACGATTACCCATTGCTGAGGTCCCCTGATTGGTCGAGGACAGTGTGATGCGACCCTTCCATGCTGAGAGGATCTGGTCCACTATATATTCAGGCGTGAATATATCTACCATTTGGTAAGCCTTGAGTCTGTAAGGCGTTGGATCGTCCAGACAAACATTAATTTACCACTATCGTTGCTACACATTTTTTGCACTAGGCTGTACTATTGATGTCACTTGGAACTCTTGATATTTCTGCACATGTTAATATTTACCAGCTCAACCTGAGGAACTTTGCAGTCTGGAACTATATACAGTTGCACACCTCTGGAGAACTTTACATTTATTCACATTGTTTTGAATCACAGATTTAGCACCTTCACCATTGTTTTTGCACTGGACTAACATTTTATGCTGTTTTATCTACTTTTTTAACACTTACTTGTCATTTTGCGTGGACTATTTACTTAATTATTAGATCATCTCTTAGTTTATTATTCATAATGTTTGACTAGTCACTATAGGTCGATTCCTATCTCCAAATAATATTGTGTTTAGCGCCATCTATACTATTTTTAACATTCTTTACGATTTGTTTGGTCGTTATATGGCTGCTTACCTTCCATATTGCTTTTCATATTTTTTTGATGCATTTTCTATTCAATACAAGGGGAGCTGCGTTTTGGTGCAGTTTTGAAAAGCGCACCAAAGTTGCAGCATGCAGGATTATTCAAAATGCACCATACCCGCAGCGCATTGGTGTAATGCATCCCATTGGATTTCAGGGATTTTATTTTTATTGCATTTTTCAGGCATTTTTAGCAAGGTAAAAACACAAAAGAAAGCATCAGTGTGAAAGGGCCCTAAAACATTCCCCACCACAGCTGCAGGTTCTGATAACCAGTCTTAGTGACTCATTTCTCCCCCTGCATCAGTGATATTCTCACTCTTACTTTTCTATTCTTTATAAAACAAAGTCAATTAAAAATCCAGCTGGAAGTTCAGGACCTGGATCAGGGGTCATGGGTGGGCCTGACCTATGAACTTAATATCAAAGAGCACCACCATTTTTCAGAGAGATTAAAGGAAATTGGTCGGGCATTTAAATCCCCAGCATCATCAAGCAGAATATCGGTTTATGGGCTTACTATAATATTTAGGCTCTGTTCACACTAGTGCAATTTCAGTTGCAACTTGAGTCACACAGAATCGCATTACAATCTAAATGACATTGTTTTCAATGGTGCCTGTTCACATCAATGCCACGCAGCATGGCGTGATTTTGGAAAAGGTTCCTGCGCTACCTTGGTGCGATCCTGGCCCTATGGGATATGCAAACCACATTCAATTAGCACAAGATAATTGCACTGAAAATTGAATCACAGCAGAGTGAACCTAGCTCATTGATAATGTTTAAAATCTGATACAAACTTACTGCAAGTCCCCTGACTGTAAAGAATTTAATATATATGAATTTCTTTAAAAACTGTGTAAACCCAGTCACTAGAATCTGATGCAAACTTCAACACGTTAATTTAATTTTAAAAAACAAAAACTGGAAAAATGTGTGAATCCTGGGTCAAAGTTGTGTGAAAGCATTTATAAATACCCCCAAATGCCATCCAATTACATTTACTTTAATTGTTGATGAAACAAATGTCATTGTGCTCTTCATCTTCATGAGTAAGCATTCAGAAGATAAGATAATGAAATATCATCATTCTAAAGCTTAAGGAAGAATACTTTATTACAGCTCGGTCTGCATCCTAGCCAAATGTAGACCTTATGTGTAAAAATACTGCCTTTCCCACATAACTCTTGTGACACAACTGGAACGCGTTGTGAAACAGGATTTATCTCTCACTCAGAAACCTTCTCTACAATATTAGTCTTTGGGGGACAAAGAAGTATCAAGTATAAAACATCACAGCTGTGAAAATATTATACATAAAATACATCCAACCATTTAAAATCCATCTCTAAAATAAAAATACACAACTCAGACTGTTGTGGACAGAAAAAAATGTCTATGTATTGCCATGTTGTTATGATACTATGATACCTCCAACTTGTCAGGAAAAAAGCTGCATTTTTGTTCTTATATATGACTGCACCGACTTTTCAATAGGGCAAAGCTGAGCAGGTACAACCTTCTTTTACGTAGCCTGCATGCCCATTATTATTATTATTATACAGGATTCATATAGCGCCAACAGTTTGCGCAGCGCTTTACAATATTAGGGCAGACAGTACAATTACAATACAATTCAATACAGGAGGAATCAGAGGACCCTGCTCGTTAGAGCTTACAATCTACAATTAAATGATACAAAAGGGCAGTAAACTGTGGGGGATGAGCTGATTGAGAAAAAAGGAGTGTAGTTAGTAGGTGGTGGCAGGATAGGCTTCCCTGAAGAGAAAAGTTTTCAGGGATCGCTTGAAGGTGGATAGATTTGGGGACATTCTGACCGATTGGGGTAGGGAGTTCCAGAGGATGGGAGAGGCTCGGGAGCAGTCTTGGAGGCGAGTATGAGAGGAGGTGATGAGGGAGCTGGAGAGCAGGAGGTCTTGGGAGGAGCGAAGAGGACGGTTAGGTTGGTATTTTGAGACAAGGTTGGTGATGTAGCTGGGAGCAGAGTTGTGGATGGCTTTGTAGCTGATTGTTAGTATTTTAAATTTAATTCGTTGGGTGAGTGGCAGCCAATGGAGGGATTGGCAGAGGAGGGTGCCAGACGTTGAGCGGTTTGTAAGGTGGATGAGTCTGGCAGCGGCATTCATGATGGACTGGAGGGGGGATAGTCTATTTAAAGGTAGACCAGTGAGGAGGGAGTTGCAGTAGTCGAGACGAGAGATGACCAGGGAGTGAATCAGGAGCTTTGTGGTTTCATTGGTTAGGAAGGGACGTATTTTAGAGATGTTGCGGAGATTGAGACGGCAAGACTCATCCAAAACTTTTTTATTTTCAGTTTTAGATTAAAGGATTAAAAGCCCCATTGACAGCAGTTTCACCAAGGAGAATGTGAGGAAACATCTCCAACAGTAACACAGGAAGATATGCAGTGTGCTAACGTTTTAGGCAGAATGCTGAAAATTAGAATTTCTTCAGGAATAGAAGTGTTAATAGTTTATTTTTATCAATTAACAAAATGTAAAGTAAACGAACAGAAGAGAAATCAAAATCTAATCAATATTTGATGTGGTCAACCTTTGCCTTCAGAACAGCATCAATTCTTCTAGGTACACTTGCACAGTTTTTGAAGGGACTTGGCAGATAGGTTGTTCCAAACATCTTGGAGAACTTAGCACAGGTCTTCTTTGTATGTAGGCTGCCTCAAATCCTTCTGTCTCTTCATGTAATCCAAGACAGACTCCATGGTGTTTTACGATCAGAGCTCTGTGGGGGCCAAACCATCACTTCCAGGACTCCTTGTTCTTTACACTGAAGATAGTTCTTAATGACATTGGCCACATGTCTGGGGTCCTTGTCCTGCTGCAGAATACATTTGGGGCCAATCACATGCCTCTCTTATAGTATGGCATGATAGATAAGTGTCTGCCTGTATTTCTCAGCATAAAGAACACCATTGATCCTGATCAAATCTCCAACTCCATTTTCAAAAATTCAGCCCTAAACTTGCAAGGAACCTCCACCATGTCTCACTGTTGCCTGCAGACACTCATTATTGTACCACTCTCCAGCCCTTTGGTAAACAAATTGCCTCCTGCTACAGTGAAATATTTAAAAATTTGACTCATCAGACCAGAGCACCTGCTGCCAATTTCTGCACCCCAGTTCTTTAATTTTCATGCATAGTTGAGGCGCTTAGACTTGCTACCACATCGAAGGTATGACTTTTTGATGGCAATTATTCCCTGAAGACCACATCTGGCCAGACTTCTACGGGCAGTAGAGGGTGTACCTGGGTCCCACTGCTTCTGCCAGTTCTGTGCTGATGCAGTACAGAACTGTGTCTTGTTGCTCTGCTCAGTCTTGCCAGGGTGTGTGACCTGTGACATAAAGCTGTCTTCCACAACCTCGCCTTAGTGCCAGAGTTTGACTGTTCCTCGCCCAGTTTTAAGCCTCTTACACAGTTGTTTCTGTTTCGGTTAATGACTTACATATGAAATTGATGATCATTAGCCTCAGATTGGTTTAAATGCTTAATCATACACCTGACATTACAAAATCCCTGACATTGTGCAAGTGTATAAAGTGTGCAAGTGTAATAATCGATGCTTGTTTGAAGCCAAAGGGTAGTCACACCAAATATGCCAATTTTTCTTCTGTTCGCTCACCTTGCATTTTGTAAATTGATAAAAATATACAATTAAGAAAAAAAAAAAAAAAAATATATATATATATATATATACACATATACACAGTATATATGTACAGGGTGGGCCATTTATATGGATACACCTTAATAAAATGGGAATGGTTGGTGATATTAACTTCCTGTTTGTGGCACATTAGTATATGTGAGGGGGAAACTTTTCAAGATGGGTGGTGACCATGGCGGCCATTTTGAAGTCGGCCATTTTGAATCCAACTTATTGGGAATTTCACAAGAAAAACAATGGTGTGTTTGGTATTAACGTAACTTTATTCTTATTTACAAGTTTCTGACCACTTATAAAATGTGTTCAATGTGCTGCCCATTGTGTTGGATTGTCAATGCAACTCTCTTCTCCCACTCTTCACAGACTGATAGCAACACGGCAGGAGAAATGCTAGCACAGGCTTCCAGGCTTCATAGCATTTCTTCACACCTGCCCAAAACTTCTGCACAGTACTGTATATTATCTAAGTAAAGTAGGGAAAGCCTAGAACCCCCACCAGATCCAAAAATGAGAGCAAAAACTCAACTGAGATTATATCCATTCACTATTTTATCCAAAACAAATTAAAGTTTTGGAGAGACATACACTTTAACCCCAACATATAGAAAAGTTGGATGTTATACTCTTCGATATGACCACTGAATCCCATAGATGCAGACACATATGAACCATGGGTTAAACCAGCATACAGACTTCAATATGTGTCGCTGGCAGCAATCAGCTGGTGATCATTGCAGAGTACCACACACAATGGGTATGAACCACCAGCAGAGGCAGTTGTATACTTGAAAATGTGCAAAGTTGTGAACCATAAAAATGTACAAAAAAAAACTGACATATTGCATAAACAATCTTTTCACTGCACAGGAAACAGTGCATAAACTTAATTTTACAAAAAAATGAATCTGACATCTGTGTGCATGTAAAAACTACATTCTGTAAACCCTTTTTAATCAACAGGACTTTGTACTGGCTACTACAAGGTAATCTAGGATGGCAGATGAAGCATATGTTGGCCAATATTGTTGTATAGAGACGAGAAATCTGTCTATGTGTTTTATTCAACTGTAGTTTCTATTATATTTCAGATTATAGACAGTAAGGCAGCAGGTTACAGTGACCTGTAAGGGTATAGTTATAACATAAATAAAGTCCTTAGTAAGTTAACAGAAGAGCATACAATAACAGGTAAGCAGGATTCAACAGTCCGGCCCCAGCATTCAATTTATCTACAGAACAGTAAAATAATAGAATTGTGCTAGGGAATATTCTTTTTGTGATTGTGCTCAAATTTTTTTTTGAATTTTTAGGCTTAAGAGGTCTCCCCTTCTTCGACCAGCTG
Organism: Glandirana rugosa; assembly: GCA_018402905.1. Classification (NCBI taxonomy): domain Eukaryota; kingdom Metazoa; phylum Chordata; class Amphibia; order Anura; family Ranidae; genus Glandirana; species Glandirana rugosa. Next base: position 1,266,148 of record BLSH010115851.1, read on the forward strand.
TCTTCTGCTTGCACACCTGCAAGTTTTTGTAACTACAACAGTTACAGAAAAAGTATTTGGTTAATGGTTACGGTGTAGATTTCATGATGATCTTATCCATGTTCTCCTATAGCGGATGGTAGAAGAGGTCGTACTGCTGCTTTAAAGCACAAACTCTGTGACGCATAAGAACACAGCTGAGTTCCCTGGTGATATTGGGTGTATAATCTAAAACTTAAGTGTAATGTACTCAAACAGCAGGTGCTCAGAGCAATGTTTTACAAGGATACATTTAGAATAGTTTGTTTTCATCAATACTGTCCTAGTTATGTGGCCATGAGGCTTTGAAACGTAAATGCTCTGACTTCAAAGGTATGAATGAGTTTGTATTGACTTGAAACCACATAATCTGCTCAATTTATATTCAAAGGAGCCATCTCTTCATACACCATAAAATATAAATGAAAAGCAAAGAGGAGATGACTGTAACATGAACTTCATTTTATGCTATGATTGGGTTTAAATCTCTGTGAGTATAATGAAGATATTCCAGCTACCGCCAGAGGGAACTTCAATCTATGGATGGTGAAGAGCGTGCATCTTCTATCAAGTTGAAGTGCATTTCTCTGTTTTTAGAGTGGATAGAAGTAGTACAAGAACTACCACTTAGTCCTTTTCAAGTGACTTTATAACCCCAGATACAGGCAATGTTTAGGTATATCTTTTTCAAGGCAGACAGCAGTTGGGAAATAAGAGTTACCCCTGCTAGTGCAAGGTGCATTTGTGGAGCAAACTGATTTTCGGTAAGAAAGTGAGCTTTAGCACTTTTTTTCAGCAATGAGGTACTCATGTGAAGTGTAATTCTATTAACAGTGCCAAGAGACATTCGATGATCACTGTCCAATCATTGCAAATTCAACAGAATTAAACAGGGATATTTATATATCAGGGAAGGCATTCTTCGAGAATGGCTGTTGTGAGGTTTGTTAAAGGCTAAGTTGTGCAGCTTTCTAAAATGTTCATTCGCATACCTGTAAGCCATTTTGGCCCTCCTGGAAGCCTGATCAAAAACTTTCCAGTTTGCAATCCGCACGTTCTGCCTTATTGCTAGGATGTAAAAACTGTTGGTTTTTGTTCCTGTAATGCAGGGAGTGAGCATCCAACCAACCACATGGTTTACAGTTTGATACTGAATATCACAGGAACCATATTACTATAAGGACATAGCAGCATGTGGTAAAGTGGTTCTAAAGTCAGAAGGTTTTTTTACTTTAATAAATTGTATGCATTAGGGTAAAAAAATCCTTCTGTGTGCAGCTCCCTGCCCCTCCCAAATACTTAGTAAAGCCCAATGTCGAACTGGCACTGTGTACAAGAGCAGAATCGCTGCTCCCTCTCTCCTCACTGGCTCAGAGACAGCAGTAGGAGCCAATGGCAGCCAGTGAGGAGGGATCAGGGTGAGGGGCCAAGCTGCAATGTGTGTATCAATGGACACACAGTGTGGGCTTAGAATCGAACCCGCATGAGTGCCCCATAGCAATCGGCTTGCTATGAAGAAACACAGAAGGGGGGGGGGGGGGAAGAGCCAAAATTGCCAGCAGGGGACCAGAGAAGAGAAGGATCGGGGCTGCTTTGTGCAAAACCATTGCACAGAGCAGGTAAGTATAATGTTTGTTAAAAAAAATCCCTTTACAATCACTTTAACTGATGTACATCAGCAAAGAATGCATATGAGTTGAAACTGAAGAAAAGAAAATGAGTAGAATTGCTGCCAACTGCATTCAACCAGGATTCATGTTTTAAGATTCCCATTATATTTTGTGGCTATTTATGTTCAATTAATGTTTGGCCTACTGAAAGCTATAGAGGGACACGCACATGGCCAGTTTGGCCCCATAATGTAAGAACCTGGTGCTTTTTTGGGGAAAAGTTCAGTGCACATTCTGCTAACAGCAGCCTGTCAAAATCAATGACAGGCTGAAATAAAAAAAGAGCTGCAGATGTCAAGCCCTCTTCTGAGAGGTACATGCGTTTAGGGCCATTGCATTTCAGCATACAACCCTTAACACATATCTCCCTAAATGAGTACCACCTAGAACAGCATCCATTTGCATACAGACACAGTGTAGTTCAGTCTGTCATTAATTTCGACAGGCTGCTGGCAGTGGACTTTACGCTGCACCAGTGAATCCCTTGTGCCCAAAAGGCAGGATTTTTATACTATTTGGGCCAAAGTGGCTGTGTATAAGCCCAAATCGTGCTTGGTTTGATAAAATCTTACAGATAATGAATACAGGGTACTGCCATGATACAGTATTTGCAGAGCATACTGGGATTTCTAACAATAAAATCAGGTAGCTGCTGACTTTTAATAAACACAAAAATTAGTGAAACCCTGCTTTAAGTCAGCAATAAGCCTTACAATCTGATTGTATAACTTACATTGGATCTACCAAAAAAAACTAAACATGCAGTATGAGAGCCTACCTAATTGAAAAATAATTGAATAGATTGAACATGCCCTTACACAGCAAAGGTTTGCTAAGTCTAAAGGAGATTGCATATAGACTGTAACGTGTGGCTAGCTTTAGACAAGCAGTTGGATCAGGTCTTGTGTGGGGCCAAAAACTCATTCTCATAATTCTGTTGGCAATATTTTGTATCCACAGACATTATTCTAGTGTCTCACAGATATTAAAAACCCCCATCTTCAACCCTCTACCTTGTACTAAAGTAAAATGTATGACACGCCAAGATTCTAACATGACAGCTATTATAATACTTACGAGATATTAGTCCCTGCTTTATATATTGACTAAATATCTCTGAGAACTCTCATTTGTTTTCATCAGAAACATAAATTAGATTATATGGTTTGACATATTTTCAACATTTCCAGAAAATGTTGGGCATTGTTTACAGTTAATTTAATTTTGGGAGCTAAAGTAAGATGATTAACTGCTTTGTAAAGTCTTTTCCAGTTTGTAAGATGTATTGCCAAGTGTGGAATGTTTCTCTGTCTGTAGTCTATTCTGATGGATCTGTGTGGAGCTCATTCAGCTGCTCTGGAGGTAATCTAGGCCCAGCCACAAAATAGAGATTAGCAAAGATTTAAGAAAGAATTAAAGTTGCAGGCACCATGAACTCAAATATAGTGGAGTTACAATGAACCAGAAAACGTTTGCAAAATAATTTAACAAGGTCTTGCATGTTAGTTTAAAAAAAACTCTCCTTGAGCCCTGGTATAGCAATCCAAAGGTAACAAGACTTTCCCTATGTTGAGCCTGCTCCTTTGGAAACAAAACCCTCAATAACTGGATTAATTTACAGTGCCTCTATCAGTCTCCACTGGTATTAAACCTCCCCATTCTGATATACAAGGAATAAAATAATGCAAGCATCATATGAAAATGATTGATTGCTAACTAGGAGTGCGTATCGGCTATAAATAGTTGTGTAAATTAGCAATGACATTATTGCTTAGGTCAGTGGTTCTCAACTCCGGTCCTCGGGACCCACTAACAGGCCAGATTTTAAGTATTGCCTTGGGGAGATGCAGACTAGAATACGGCAATCACTGAACAGCAAATGAGATCACCTGTGATGTATTTCTGTTATCCTGCAAACCTGACCTGTTAGTGGGTCCCGAGGACCGGAGTTGAGAACCACTGGCTTAGGTCAAGGAGGAAAAAAACTCAAGGCAATGGGTAAATTGGATTGGCAAAGAGGAAAACTGGTTGTAAGTGGAAGCTCAAAGTCTAGGGGAGAGGGGGAAACTTAAAGGGTATTGAAAATATAACAATAAACTTATCAAATTTGTTCACATATAGTATGTTAAATATACACTTGCATATTTTTTTTACACTTTCAATAAGTGAAAAAAAATCCTGTTAATTTACTGAGCTGATAATTGTGCTCTCTGCCTCTACTCCCTGAAGGAGACCCACTGTCTGAATACAATGTTTCAGTATGGGGGATTCCTCTATCCACCTCAGTTGTGTGGATGGAGGAATCCGTTAACTTTTTTTTGATCAGCACGCTGGCTGATAGGAAAAAAGAAAAACAAGTAATTTGTGGTCACCTTTAATTTGACATCAACCTCCTCCAGTAGATAGTAGATAAATAAAACACAATTTGCCATGAAATCATTTTGCACTTATACAGCTATCGCTACATTAAAAATCCAGTTAAAATCAAACTTTCTTTGTCAACTCGAGTAAATCAACTGTTGCGTAACCTATTCATTATCACTGATGGTTCCAAGCCTACTTAAAGGGGAGGGTGATAAACAAGGGTGTCCGGATGCACGGGATCTCTAATATTTACAGACTGTTTACAAAAATGGGTGGAGTGGATATCTCCTGAACATTGAAGTGGTGAGCCAATAGCCACTAAATCGATTTAACTACCCACTGCAGATCTCTCCTCTCAGTCATGGTACAGCTAGAGCACCTGTGCAGCAGTATGTCAGAATATGTTCTATTATACGACGGTAAAAATGTTAACTCATTTATTGAGGAAGTCTTAGCTCTTGAATATCCTTCAGAAAAAACATACTGATGAGTTTTCTCCACCAAATATGAAGTACTCATACTCCAAGTCAAGTCCTCAAATATGTGGACACCTAAAAATTTAAAACTTTCAACAGGCTCCACCTCCTCTCCAATATTACACAACCCAGCCGGGTCTGTTCTTGTGTTATTCCTAAACTAAATGACAATTTCCTTTCTTCTCCTTGTGTTGAAATTCAAGTCCTTGTCATAGACAGTATTTGGACTTCCTTTGTATATATTGTTTCATTATCATTGGATATTAAACCCTTTATCCATTGGTGGAATTATCAGGGTCGCAGCAGTCACACTTGCGACCGGGCCCTGTCATTCTGCCACTGTTGTAGGCCCCATGCTCTGAGCGTTGCTCATGCACTGGAAGATCCTGTGCTAACAGCGCTTGCTAGGTTGGTAATTAAACGTGGATCCTCTTAAACATGTGTGTTTATATAAAATGTGATGTTGTGCAATAAATTAGACAAAATACAGTAAACCCCTATAAAGTGCAACTGCTCTATTGCAATGGGGCCCTATAACTTGTGAATAATTCAAAATGTGCTTTCATCCAAACATTATCAGTAATTTGCACTGTATAATAAATCCAAAAAAATTTTAAAAATTTAAAAAATTGTGCAATAATAATAGTGCTCCCAAAACTACTAAACAGTCCAGTTCAAGGTTAACTCAATACTGTGACAGTCTCAAATCCAGTAAAGTGCCAGTGCATACATAATCCTCTTTAAAAGTGCTTGTGCTTCCAACGTGCCGACACCACTGTGTGCCAACAACTGATATTAGGTCCTTACTTACCAGACCCAATTGACCCTCTTGCCATATGACAAAGAGAGGTCAAACCGCGCTTGTGGTCTGTATCATGACATTGGGTCCTCGATGTTCAAGCTTTAGTCAAATTAGATGCCACAAATTCTTCTTCAGTGTATTAGGGGACATTCATGGAGAAAGAAGGAACAACCTCTCATTGCGTTGTATATAAAAACATCTCCGGCTTTATTTGCCCAGTTAAAACAGTACAGCGTATATATGTCTCAATATATCTCAATGGCCCCAAGCTCCAATGGGAGCTTCAGGAGCAGCTGAGCAAACAGATCAGCGTGCGTTCCAAAACGGGAGTCTCTAGGGGGCGTTACCTAACGTACCTTGCGTACCAACTGACGCGTTTCGTCACTTCCACAATGTCTTCCCAACTGTTATAAACATAACACATATAGGAGAGCAGAGGGGAGAGAGAAGGAGCAGGTCGGCTGTGTCATCCCATGCGAGAGAAGAAGGAGGGAGGGAGGGAGGATGGAGGGGGGAGAATTGTCGGCTCTGCGCTGTATGAGTTCCGCTCTCCACACTCGGCTGCACTGATAGGCAGTGCTGATAGGAGGCACTGATGGGCACTGATAGGAGGAACTGATAGGTGGCATTGATATGAGGAACTGATAGGTGGCACTGATATGAGGCACTGATACACAGCACTGATAGGTGAAATTGATGAGCAATGGCCTATGGCACAGAGAGGTGGCGCGGCACTGATATGCATTGATGAGCACTGATAGGCAGCATTGATGAGCACTGATAGGTGGCACTGATAGGCGGCATTAATGAGCAATGATAGGTCTCACTGATAGGCGGCACTGATGGGCAGCACTTATAGGCTGCACTGATGGGCACTGATAGGCAGCATTGATGAGCACTGATAGGCAGCATTGATGGGCACTAATATGTGGCACTGATAGGCATTGAGCACTGATAGGTGGCACTGATAGGCAGCATTGATGAGCACTGATAGATGGCACTGATGGGCGCTGATAGGCGGAATTAATGAGCAATGATGGGTCTCACTGACAGGCAGCAATGATGGGCAGCACTCAAAGGCTGCACTGATGGGCAATGATAGGCAGCATTGATGAGTTCTGATAGGCAGCATTGATTGGCACTAATAGGTGGCACTGATAGGCATTGAGCACTCATAGGTGGCACTGATAGACAGCATTAATGAGCACTGATAGGTGGCACTGATAAGCTCTGATAGGTGGCACTGATAGACATTGAGCACTGATAGGTGGCACTGATAGGCAGCATTGATGAGCACTGATAGGTGGTACTGATAGGTGGCACTGATAAGCTCTGATAGGTGGCACTGATAGGCATCATTGATGAACACTGATAGGTGGCATTGATGGGCACTGATAGGTGGCACTGATGGACAGTGAGCACTGATGAGCAGCACTGATACGTGACACTGATGAGCAATGATCTGTGGCACCTATAGATGGTGCGGCACTAATGGGCATTGAAGAGCACTGATAGGCAGCATTGATGAGCACTGATAGATGGCACTGATGGGCGCTGATAGGCGGAATTGATGAGCAATGATAGGTCTCACTGACAGGCAGCAATGATGGGCAGCACTCAAAGGCTGCACTGATGGGCAATGATAGGCAGCATTGATGAGTACTGATAGGCAGCATTGCTAGGCACTAATAGGTGGCACTGATAGGCATTGAGCACTGATAGGTGGCACTGATAGGCAGCATTGATTAGCACTGATAGGTGGCACTGATAAGCTCTGATAGGTGGCACTGATAGGCATCATTGATGAACACTGATAGGCGGTATTGATGGGCACTGATAGGCGTCAATGTTGGGCATTGGGCACTGATAGGCGGCACTGATAGTTGGCAATGATGGACGATGATAGGCCCCCCTTCAGGACGCCGGCCGCATGAATTACCGTGGCATTTTTTTTTAAACACCTGATTAGAGCCATAGACTCTAACAGGCTTCAAAATAGAGTGGCTTGAGGCTCAGAGCATGGCGCTGTGAGCCCACTCAAATCACCTCTCAGCCAATCGGGAAGCACAGATATGTTACCCGATTCCCGATTGGTCAGGTGATCCTATTGGACGCCTTGAAGGAGGAGGAGGGGGATGCTGTGATTCACACGACGGATGGAGAAGAAAAGCTTGCCGGTCACCGCTACGCTGGGGTAAATGCGGGACTTTGATGTCCCGACTGCCGGGGGGGGGCTATCTGTGATGCTGGCTGTATACTCCTGTAATGCTGGCTGTATACTCCTGTGGTGCTGCCTGTATACCCTTGTGATGCTGCCTGTATACCCCTGTGATGCTGCCTGTATATTCCTGTGATGCTGCATGCATACTCCTGTGATGCTGCCTGTATACTCCTGTGATGCTGCCTGTATACTCCTGTGTTGCTGCCTGTATACTCTTGTGATGCTGCCTGTATACTCCTGGTATGCTGCCTGTATACTCCTGGTATGCTGCCTGTATACTCCTGCACTATGGGTGGAATACAGGGGCTGGAGTGGGTGGATCCTATAAAGAGTGGGCTTATGAAAAGCGGGAGGGGTCAAAAAGGGTGGGGTCTGGTGTCCCCCATCCTAAAACTTCACCAGCCGCCACTGATGGGCACTGCTAGGCAGCATTGAGGGGCACTGATAGGTGGTACTGATAAGCAGCATTGATGAGCACTCATAGGCGGCACTGAAATGTGGCACTGATAGGCAGCATTGATGGACACTAATAGGTGGCATTGATGAGCACTGATAGGTGGCACTGATAGGCAGCACTGATTATCAGTGTAAACAATTTACTGACATTCTTGGCAGTTAACGCCTCTCCTTTCCTTACACTGACACAGCGTGGGAGGAAAGGGTTGCTGATAACCAGCAAGTCTGTTTACATGGGATCAGCTAATCAAATGGTAAAGAGCTGCTGTGATTGTGTTGGATGCATGTTCCAGGGGGCATATAGGAGGCAGAATTCTGGGAGGATATCCATGGACACCATTCCAAAATTGGAAGCCCGGGGTCGGATGGAGGGGGGTTAGGGGGGCCCATCATGGTTTCTTGCACCGGGGCCCTGAAGGTTCTAGTTACGCCCCTGCCTTTATCGTTATGTCATCTGCAAATTTGATCTAAGACATTAACGCTATGAATGACAGTGCAACTGTAAGTATAAGGGGAGCAAAGAAGCAGAGTGTGGACACTTGAGGACAGCTTTGACGAACACCAACAATGGCTGATAAAGTATAAACATCAAGCTTAACATATTGCAGCCTATTTATTAAAAAGGCTTCAATCCACAGACATAATGAGGTTCTTAAACCTAATGTCTGCAATTTGTAAACCAATTCATCCGGGCTGATGGAATTAAATACTGAACTAACTTTCCAAAAGAGCTGTATGAATTGCCAAGAAATGGCATCAACAGTAGATCTATTATTCTTAAAAGTAAACTGATATTGATCAAGATTGGGGGAATCCAAGCTTTAATATACTCCTGCATCAGTCTTTCAAAACAATTCATAATTACTGGCGTAAATGCCACCGGGTGATGGTCATTCGTGCTTTTAAATGCTGAATTCTTAGGCCTCTTTCACATGGGCGATTAGGGGTGTAGAGAGGATTCCAGCGGCAAGAATCAGTGGATCAGTGCTGTTGGGATCACAGATGTGAACAGCTGCAGCTGCTCAGACTGTACAAAGAAATGACAGGCTGAGAGGACATCCCTAACCACAGGTAACTGCTTGATGTGTGGATACAAGCGATCAGGCCAAGCTGCCTTGTTACAATCAATATTATAGTTAACAATATGGTTTGAACTGAGCTTATAAAATCCAGGCTTTTCGGCATCTAGCACCTGTGTAGAAATAGGTCAATTGGTTGATACAGGCAGCAGTTCCTGTAATCCTGTTGTTAATAATGAGACTCAATGAATACAGTGGAAAAACCACCGAAATGGTTAACAGTGAAGTATCTTATCCTCCTCTGTAAATCTTAGCACTGAATACCAATCTATTGTCTGATTTCTCACCATCTTTCCCTAAAACATTTGCATACTTCCGCCATGTCGTGCTGTGATCACAGAAATTATTTATGCAAATCCAAAAGGATACAGATTGAGCTATGTTGTTAAAAAGCGGATTGCTTAAACTGTTATCTATTCTTATTTTATTGATTTTTTTCTAAATGTATGATTTACTACGAATGCAGCTACTGATGTCATTGATTTAATCACATTCAAATTTGCTGAGTTTATGTTTTTTCTTCATAGTCCACAAGGAATAAACATATTAATATATTTACATAAACAATTTTATGTTATATAAATCAATGCACACTTGATTCTAATGATATCATATAGATTTTAATGCAAGTTACCTGCTCTTTGCAGATTTGCTTTTCATCCTCCATTTGGTATGTTTTGTTGATAATATATATTTTGTTATTGTATTTATGCTACTGCTATATCAGGATATATTTGGCTTTCTCCTTGACACCCTATTGGCCAATGAGCAAACGTATTACACATTAATTTAGGGAGGTGAGGAGAGAAGTAGTAGAGATTTCACCCTCACTGTGAGAGATGGTCATCTGGTCACTATTTCTCCAATCAAAGCACCTCAGAGTGTGAGACTAGCGGGGCATTTTTCAGGTAGACTAAATCCGCTCTCAATCAATCTCGAAATAGCAGCTGTAAAAACGTGTAAAACTGTCTGATTTCCAGCCTGAGTTTTTAAAGCCTTTATCTAGGAGATTACTCTTTCAAGATATGACATTAGAGAGAGTAATAAAGTGTTCACAACAACCTTTATATAAAGGTGCTGTTAAAGGCCGTACACATGGGCCTAATATTGGCCAGCATTCGGCCTGTGTGTACGGCAGCCAGTGCAACAGACTAAGCTCTGGGGGGTGAAGTGAAACGCGTTGGAAGCGTAGCTTGGTTGGAGTCCAGCCTGAGGGTGCCACTCCATTCACCTTTCCATGACACCTAGATGTGCGACTTCCAGGGGCCACCCCATTGTTCTCTGAAGTTATACAGGAACCAGGACGGGTTCCATCCCCTGTCAGCACTCTAGCAGTGGCTGCGGAAGCATTGACTACATACCCCTCACCACCAAGCCTGAGCGGCCCACACACATTTCTTAGGTCACAGCCAGTCTAACAGAAGCCAGCTGTTCTGCCTGCTTCTGACGAAGGAGCATGACCAGTGTGTTCTAGTGGGTGTCCATCCCTCTGTCAGAACACAATAGCTCAGCAGGGGAGATCACTGTACAGACTTCAGGTTTTTAGTACAGCGGCTCCTCCTGAGCTCATCAGACTTTTTTGTTCAGCCCGCTGGGTTGAATGAAAAAAAAACTTCTAGCGTGTACTAGATGGGATAGCAAGGGGAATAGCATAGTTTACTTTAAAAAAAAAATAATCCAAGTCATAACTCATCTTTTATTTGGGTGTGGCATATATGTGGTTATACTATGAAAAAGCAATTTACATTTTATTTTGGTCATGGCCAACAAGGAACGTTAGTCCTTTTGAACTATTTGAGGACTAAAAGCGTCTGCCCTAAAGACGTTACCAAGGACACAGGGCATACACAATGCCACTACCCCTGCCACTCTGTTTAGAAGCTTTATTCAGAAATACCATATAACAACAATATTGTCACATTGTATTTTCTAGGTTGCATTTGTTTTCTTTACCCTAAAGCAGTATTAAACCAAAAAACAAAAATGCATTAACATGCAGCTTACCTATTCTTAGATGTGGTTGCTGCATTCGTTACCTTTTAAGCATTTTTTAGCTTTATTTTCACCTGTTGAGTAAGTCTGTTATCTTTATTTTTAGGAACTAAACTTGACTAATAAAAATATTGTAAGGAGGCAGCTCTTTATTGCAAAGAGACATGCTATGTGTGAAGTGTGTTACTTGCCAATTCATTAAGGGAAAACAAAGAAAAAAAAAGCCTAACAAAAAAAAAAGGAATATATTGCAGTAAACTTTTTGAGATTTATACTGCTTTAAGTAAAGATAGTTGTTCTCCAATAGGCCCAGAGTGAAACTGTAAAAGATGCTCTGGTTCATAAGGGGAAAGTAGGTGTGAGAACGTTAAATTCTTAATACCTTTGTTACACAACACCAAATCAATTTATACTCTACTACATCATGGGGTATCATACATGAATGCTTGTGTTTTTCTTACACAAACGGAAAATGACTATAAGCTGAGTAGACAAATGAAATAGATGTTTCCAATCATTTTATGGAATATATAAATATATGTGTTTATGAGACATTTTATAAAAGCTACATAAGAAAATCTCCGTGCACTGCATATCTAATGCAGCATATTCGTTAGAGGTAGACCGATATGGGTTTTTCTCTGGCCAATGCCAATAGATAGAAATCAGGGTGGCCGATGGCCGACATATGATGCCGATTTTTTGAGCCGATATGTTAGACCAATTTTTTTTTGTTCCCTTCAGCTCATAAAATCTAGCAGTTCATTTTGCTCATTCATTGTATGTATATGGTCCACTTTAGGCTACGTTCACACTGGAGTGTTTTTCAGAAGCTTTTGGGCTAAAAATAGTGCCCTTATAGCGCCTGAAAAACACCTCCCCATCCACCCCAGTGTGAAAGCCTGAGTGCTTTCACACTGGGGCGGTACGCTTGCAGGACGTTACAAAAAAGTTGTGCAAGCAGCATCTTTGGGACGGTGGGGTGAGCGGTGTTTACCCCTCTCCTCCACCACACCTGCACACCACCTGGAAAGCGCAGCACGCCAGAACTTTTAACCCCTTGTGGAGGGTTAAAAGCGCCGCCCTCCCACTTGCATAGCGGCGCCATATCGCCGCTATAACAGCGGTAAATCACTGCCGAAACAAGCGGCAATTTACCGCTACCGCCCACTCCAGTGTGAAAGTGGCCCTTTCAATACAGCCATATACCAGTCCCATGAAATACAGCCATATACCAGTCCCATGAAATACAGCCATATACCAGTCCCATGAAATACAGCCATATACCAGTCCCATGAAATACAGATACCGACATA
>BLSH010115851.1:1278551-1290826 GCA_018402905.1 Glandirana rugosa
CCATATACCAGTGCCATGAAATATATATATATATATATATATATATATATATATATATATAACTGTCCTGGTCCCCCTCTTCCCCAGGCTCAGTGTGGCCCCCTGCACACAGGTCAGGCCCGCCCATGGCTCTCCAGGGGCCCCCGGGCCTGCTCAGGGCCCTCACTCACACATGCCCGTAGGTGCCTCTTCCAACTTTGCAGCCCTCGTACTCAGACAGGTTCTCCACTCGCTCCCGCTCTCCGTTCAGCTTGAGTCATAGTCCATGGTGAGGAGGAGGGAGGGAGGCGGCTGGCCAGGGAGAGAAGAGGAGCCGCGCCCACACACACACAGCCCGGGATCCAGCCAGTCTCTCCTGTCCTCAGACTCCTCACATGCTGCTGCTGGCTGAGCGCCTCCCGCTGGAAGATAACGGCTGACCTGGGATAACCTGAGCCCAACACCTGGGTCTCCGGGCTCTGATACCCCGGGGGGGGGATATATTGGTCTACCCCTAATATTCGTTATCCCTAAAGTGAAAGTATATATAAAAGAACAGCAATATTTTATTTATAGAGATTTTAATAACCAGAAAATGCAATGAAATATACAGTATGAGCCTTAGTAATGTGAAGGCTGATTTGTATATGGGTTTTCTTTATCCTAAAGAAAAAGTTTCATGAAAAGAAAGTAAAAAGGCTTGTTAAAGTCCCCAGGGCACCCAGTGCACATAACACTTGTCCCTGTTAAAATGCTGGAGTAGAGGAGCAGCGCAGTCAGATATCTCACCCACCAACCACATTGCAGCAAAGAGACATACAATCTGCATAAAAACAGAATGCAATGATTTGCAAATCTCATAAACCCATATTTTATTCACAATAGAAAACAGAAAACATATCAAATATTAAAACTGAGAAAATGCAACATTTTAAGAAAAAAAATAAAGTGATTTTGAAATGGATGGCAGCAACATGTCTCAAAAAGGTTGGGACAGGACAACAAAAAGCTGGCAAAGTAAGTTATACTAACAAGGAAGAGCAGGAAGAACATTTTGCAACTAATTAGGTTAATTGGCAACAGGTCAGTAAAAGGACTGGGTATAAAAAGAGCATCTTAGAATCAGAGTGTCTCAGATGTAAAGATGGGCAGAGGTTCACCAATCTGTGAAAAGCTGCATCTAAAACGTGTCAAACTATTTCAGAAAATGTTCCTGAACGTAAAATTGCAAAGACTTTAAATATATCATCATCTACAGTACATAATATAATCAAAAGATTCTGAGAATCTAGAGAAATTTCTGAGCACAAGGGACAAGGCCAAAACGCAATATTGGATGCCTGAGATCTTCAGGCCCTCAGTCAGCACTCCATTAAAAACAGTCATTATTATGTGATGGACATCACTGCATTGGCTCAGGAATAATTCCAAAAAGTTAAAGTTCTATCATGCAAAGAAGAAGCCATACCTGAACATGATACAGAAATGCTGCAGTCTTCTCTGGACCAAAGCCTATTTAAAATGGTCTGTTGCAAAGTGGAAAACTGTTTTGTGGTCAGACAAATCTATATTCTTTTTGGCAACCATGGGCACCATGCCCTCCGGACTAAAGAGCAGAGGAACCTCCCAACTTGTTATTAGTGCTCAATTCAAAAGCCTGGGTCTCTGATGGTATGGGGGTGTATTAGTGTGTACAGAATAGGCAGCATGCAGATCTGGAAAGGCACCATCTAGACAATGTCTTTTTCAGGGAAGGCTTTGCATATTTCAGCTGGACAATGCTAAATCGCATACTCAATCTATGTCAACAGCATGGCTTCATAGTAGAAGAGCCCAGGTGTTTAACAGGCCAGCCTGTAGTACAGACCTTTCTCCAATGGAAAATATTTGGGGCATCTTGCAACAGAAAATACGATAAAGAAGACCAAGGTCTGTTGAGCAGGCAAACATTCCTCTCTCAAAACTCTAGCAACTGGTCTCCTCAGTTCCCAGAAGGGTGGATTTGATTTAAATCAAGTCGATTTAAATCATGAATTAATTCACTAGTAAAAAGGCTTGATTTAAATCATAATTTTTAAAGAGCAACTGTCATCTCTGTCCTGCAGCGGCTTCTCCTCTGTCTCGCTGTTGACTCACCGACAGTCCAATTCACTTTAATGGGACGGCTGGTGATGCGGCAGTGACACAACAAGGTGAGGGACGTGGCAGCAGCAGGTGTGTGGATGCCCGCTAACAGGCGCTGTCATGATGGATCTGAAATGACAGGTGCTCTTTAAATGTAAGGACTTATTCTTACTGGTAGTTAGAATCTTTAATATTTGCAAACAAAATGGAGGTTTCTTATTTAGAATAATAAGCTCTCAGGTTAGTAAAACAGCGATATCAGAACGGATTCAATCATACAGTTTGTAGTGTACATCGATTTGCAAAACAATGGGATAAAGAAGGAAGCTTGGATTCATTGAATGAGTTTACCAAAAACGTAAATATTGCAGAATATACAGCCTAATGCTACATAACGAAGCTCCATTTCATGCTGAATAAACTAAATTAGTAATGTATCTTAAATAGATAACTATCTTTGGATAGACTTTTACTCCAAAAGCATTTTATTAAAATAAAATTTGATAAAAATCAAAAAGATTAGATTTAAATGAAAAAAAATCATTGATTTTTATCCACCCTGATTCCCAGACATTTACAGGGTATTGTTAAAAGAAGAGGGGATGCTACACCATAGTAAATATGGCACTGTCCCAAATTCTTTGAGATGCATTGCTGCCATCAATTTTAAAATGTCCTTAATTTTTTTTTTTTTCTTAAAATGGTACATTTCTCAGTAGGGTTGTGCCGATACTGAGAATTTGCACAAGTACTCATACTCCTGCAAATGCTCTGATACCTAAAACCGATACCTTTACAGTGCAATTTGAGCCAATACAAAATTAATGGGCTTAAATTGCACTGCGAAAAAACACATGCAGCATGATTCCTGTCCAAAACACATGCGGTTTCCCCATTGCTGTGTGAACCTAGGCTCGTCATAGTGACTTCAGCTTGGGTTCACACAGGAGCACACCACAAAGGTATCGGTACTCGTACTTGCTGATATATATATTTATTTATTTATTTCAGGTACTTATATAGCGCTGTCAATTTACGCAGCGCTTTACATATTTGTTATGTTTTCTATTTTTAATAAAATATGAGTTTAGATTATGTACACATCATTGCATTTTGTTTTTATGCAGATTTTACACTGTGCCCCAACTTTTTTGAATTGAGGTTGTACTTTTCACTGATGGCACACAGGGGAAGGGGGCAGAACATACACAGCGCCGAAGCAGCCCCTACCTCCTCACTGTCAGACAAGACATCTGCAGCCCCCCTTGCCATGTAGCCTGTGCCTCCTCTGCTACCCTTTGTACTGTGAAAACACTGATCCATAACCTTCTGCAATCGCAAGCTATGGAAGAATTTAAAGCAGTAGCAGCTGGCAGCTTATGCTGTGAATCACAGCGGCTGTAGATGAGCAATGTGATTCATAAAAATGCAAACCCAAAGCAAAACAAGCTGGCAACTACTACACTAGTCTCTCTCTACTAATATGTAGTAGCTGCCAACTTGTGTTGTTTTCATCTTGCATTTTTGTGAATGACAGCACTCTTCTCCAGCCACTGCAATTCACAACACAAGCCAACAGCTATCACTGCATTCTCCTTTGAAGGTGTCAGCTGTGGGGGGCTCAGTCTTTTCACAGTACAAAGGAAGCATAGCTGCATGGCAAGGAGGGCTGCAGGATGAAGGGGGGGGGCACAAGGAAGGCTGCAGAATGGGGGGGGGGCATAAATTAATGGCTGCCTGCACCTCCCCCCTTGGGAACATCCATAATTTGGGCTTCACACAGCACTAACAGATATAAAAATTACAGAACCACAGCACAAATTTTAACAGCCACAAGCGATATGTGCATTGGGTCCCCTGGAGAGTTAAACAACTCTTTTCAACTTCTGGTGAGATTTCTTATCTAATTTCAAGAAGTAAAATTAAAATGTCAAAGATATCCCTATGTGATATATGAAATTATTAATATAGTAATATTATTTCTAATTAAAGAGGAACTGTAGTCTGCTCTCATAATTTGTAATAAAAAACATCTTTGCCATTCTGAAGCTTCCCTCCAACCATTTTGCATATTATTTTATATATACTGTGATTCTGTACTTGCCAAATATGCTACAGAAATCTCCTTCCACTAAGTCTGGCTGCAGCCATTTTAACTGTGGGCAGCAGAAGCTGCTGCCTGTTCAATGCCTGGGTTTACACAGACACACAGTGGCACACCTCCAGCCCTTCAGCTCTCATTGGCCCACTTATGACTCATCCCCCCTCCCTTCCTGGCAAACTCTCACGAGAGTGAGAGAGAGCTGTGCATGATGTCATAAGCATAGGCTAATGACCAGAAAAGAAAGAGGAAGTGGGCTATATAAGGTATTTACTAGCAGAAAAAAAAATGTTTTAATATCCAAAGCTAAAACAACAAGGGCAGAAGATTTAATAGATGGAAAGTTGAAAAAATTAATTATTATTTAAAGTATTATTTTAAAATAGTAACAACAATAATAATAATAACCAATAACAATAACATATTAATAAAATTATTAGGTTATTGATATATGAAATCATAAACAATTGAAATGACCTGGTTTGTGAAGACTTTTCTTCATGCAAGTTCTCAGTATCTGAAGACATCTGGATATTTTAAATAAAGTCTATATTAGACAGGGCACATCCAAGATTGCAGGGTTAAGGCAATGCACACTATTAAATCTAAGTAGCATTGCCATTCCCTGTGAATTGAACCCAATGTACTGTACAGTAGCGTCCAAGGCACTGCAGTGGACCACAAAACACAAATTGCGGCGGCATATAATTCCCAAATTAAAATTCACTATAACTCCCAGGTCACAGATAAAGCCCAAAATCCTTACTCTAGTCAGGACCTGGAGTAGTGCAAATAGAATAATGTTTAGAACATTATCTGATCCCCTAAATTGTACTAAAATATGCAGTATATTTTTTAAAGATAATCTGCTTTTAAACTGTGTGAAAAAGTGATTTCTACACTGAAATATCTTTAAAAGTCTGAGAAGAGATAAATTCCCCGTCTCTTTACATTTAAGTGCTCAGCACAGCTGAGCACAACTGAGCATGCTCAGACACAAAACAACTCTGTTTTTAACTCTCATGGAGTAATTCCATGGAGGTATAGTAAATACCAAAATGAGAGCTGTTTTACACAGCTATTCTTGG
The DNA here is from genome assembly GCA_018402905.1 of Glandirana rugosa. NCBI lineage: Eukaryota > Metazoa > Chordata > Amphibia > Anura > Ranidae > Glandirana > Glandirana rugosa. The sequence goes on from BLSH010115851.1 coordinate 1,283,844, forward strand.
GAGTGAACATGAGAGTTATGTAGCCCAATGCAAGTTCCAGCCATTCATTCTAATGGTACAATTCTTTTTTCCCTAAATTAATTCTTATCATGTTGAGATGAAATGTATCTTTCTCTCAAGTAATTGTCCTGGCAACAAAGTTGCAACTCCATGATCTATTTTGTTTTTAAGAATGCAAGAATGTGTACTGTTTTCATGTTTTGGTAAAATATTATTTTTCTCTGTAACTTTCACTTGCTGAAGTCCATCTCACAAAAATATTTACCCAAACTCACACAGGTGTCTTTATAAACCACAAACAATACCATTGCTTCTGCAAATACCCAAACTCACACAGGTGTCTTTACAAACCACAAACAATACCATTGCTTCTGCAAATGTAAAATGAGTCACAATTTTATATTTTTTATTATTTACAAATTATCCTAATTTGAGCTAAAAAAAATGTGTTATGTGTACCAACATCAGAAATAAAAATGTAATTTTCAAAACTCAGAGGGTAACCACTATCCTACACCGACAGCACCAAGAACCACCAAATATCACAGAATAAATTAAAATGAATAACTCCTGACTAATGTAATTCCATCACCTATATATCCAAAGAAATGCAGTATATTTGTGTAGGAAGGTTCTATTTGTATCAGCTCTGTGGCTCACAAGGTAACATAGCTGCCTAACAGAACTTAGTTCCCAGGTTTGATCCCAAACATGCCACATTATGTAGACACATTCTTTTTCTCCCTATATTGGTAAATATAACTCGTGGCTCAGAGCCTTACATCAATTATGTCTAAAGGTAGTATTTATGTGTAGGAGGGTTCCACCACCATTGCAAATCTTGCCAGATAGCCAAAAGTATTGAGACTGCTTTTACAAGCACGTGAACTTTAATGGCATCCCAATCTTGGTCCGTAGGGTTCAATATTGATTTGGCCCAACCTATGCAGCTATAACAGCTTCAACTCTTCTGGGAAGGCTGTCCATAAGGTTTAGGAATGTGTCTATGGGAATGTTTGGCCATTCTTCCAGAAGTGCATTTGTGAGGTCAAGCACTGATGTTGGATGAGAAGGCCTGGCTCACAGTATCCGCTCTAATTCAGCCAAAAGGTGTTCTATCTGTTTGAGGTCAGGACTCTGTGCAGGCCAGTCAAGTTCCTCCACCCCAAACTCCATTACCCATGTCTTTATGGACCTTGCTTTGTGCACTGGTCCAAATCATTTGGTGGAGAGGGGATTATTGTGTGGGGTTGTTTTTCAGGGGTTGGGCTTGGCCCCTTAGTTCCAGTGAAGGGAACTCTTAAGGCATCAGCAAGACATTTTGGGCAATTTCATGCTTCGAACTTTGTGGGAACAGTTTGGGGATGGCCCCTCCCTGTTTCAACATGACTGCGCACCAGTGCACAAAGCAAAGTCCATAAAAACATGGATGAGGGAGGTTGGGGTGGAGGAACTTGACTGGCCTGCAGAAAGTCCTGAACTCAACACGACAGAACACCTTTTGGCTGAATTAGAGCAGAGACTGCGAGCCAGGCCTTCTCATCCTATATCAGTGCCTGACCTCACAAATGCACTTCTGGAAGAATGGCCAAACATTCCCATAGACACACTCCTAAACCTTATGGACAGCCTTCCCAGAAGAGTTGAAAGTGTTATAGCCGCAAAGAGTGGGCCAAATCAAATTTGAACCCTATGGCCTAAGACTGGGCTGCCATTAAAGTTCATGTGCGCGTAAAGGCAGGCGTCCCAATACTTTTGGCTATCTGGCAAGATTTGGAATGGTGGTGGAACCCTCCTACATATAAATACTACATTTAGACATAATCTATGTAAAGCCCTGAGCTATGTTTCCACCATCACATCAAGGCTGTGCAGATCCCTTAATAGGCAGGACAGGGCTCTAAGTGGGTGGTAATTTCAACAACATATTTGTCTGTCTGTTCCCTATAGTGCTGCAAGCTGACTCAGATACACCAAGAAGAGCACACCAATAAATAGTAACATCCACCGCATGAATTCTGTCCCTGAGTAGCAGTGAAAAGGTAAGACTAAGGTAGTGTCACTGGATAGTACTAAACTTAACATGTAGTACAATGCCCATCCTGCTGGTTGCCGTGTTACAGCTTGTCTGTGCTGATAGGAAAGGCTATGGCACTATATAGTAATAAAGCTGCAATGGCCGTGTCTCACCAGCTTCCAGGGACTGTAGGGGCGGTGTCCATCTATGATAAAGTGCCAGGTAGAATGACTGTTCAGTATCTTTCTATAATTTTGCATCTAAAAATGTGATGTGGGCTGGTGGATGTTGTTGAGTAGTAGTTCTATGAAATGTGTGGGCTGTTATACACAGTGAAGGTAAAACTGTGCCCACTGTAAGGTTTAGTCCAATTTTAGATTGTAAGCTCCTATGAATAAGGCCCTTAGAACCCAATTGCTAACTGTTTTGCTAAAAGTAGCACCATATATAATGTAGAATACTTTAATACCAGTAAATATGTACATACTTGTGTTTCTGCTGCCAAAATAAAAGGAAATTGATTTTGCTTGTTTGTTGTTTTTCTCTTTTGTAACTTCTTACTTTTTAATTAGTTTTGGGAAGTGGATTACCTTCCTTAGGGCCGGTTCACACTGCTGCGGTGTCCGAGATCGGATGTGATTCGCACCGCAGTGCAAATCACATGCGATCTCTGTGCTATGCAAATTCAGCCCAATTTTATCTCCATGATTATTTGGTATGTTCCATCATCTTACATATGCCCCCGTTATATTTGTTTAGGTTTATAGAATCAGCCTATTAGTTTTGTATTTATACTTTTGAGTTTTGCCCACTTGGCTATATAAAGGGCTGCCCAATCGTAATATGGCCTTCATCTTGCCTGATGAGGGATCACAAATGATCCGAACGTGCGCATTTCCCGTCTGGTTGACCTGGAAGTGACGCGCTGTCTCAGCGTGCGAACGTTCTGTGGTCGGCACTGTGTTCCTTTCTGCGCTGGAAGCCACCAGCGTGTCTGGTCTGGTCTCCTGCTCTATGGTCGCCTGAACACCGCCCATCACCCTGCTACCTACGGATGATCCCCTCCTTTGTTTTTATCATCTCTCCTATGTGAGTGCATATGTGATTTTACTATTTTATTAAAGGTGTTACTGCACTTAGAGGCGCTGCTGTTCTTATGTCTGAATTCGCATTGCATCCTGACCAAACCCTTTTTTGTTATGCAGCAGGATCAGATCACATGGGTGTTCACATCCATGCGATCAGGTTCCTGTCTGAATTTGCAGTTCACAGTGCGATCTGCAAACTCATTTGGTGGTGTCATTAGCTTTCTATTGACCCTCCCAGCAGTTTGCATATGGCAGTGTGAACTGCCTGCAAGTCGGGTGCGATGCGTGAACACACAGTGTATTCACAGGGTTCCTGCATCACACCTGACTCCCAGGCAGTTTACACTGCCATATGCAAACTGCTGGGAGTGTCAATAGCAAGCTAATGACACCCCCAGATCGCACTGCAAATTCCGTCAGGAATCGGATCGCATGGGTGTGAATAATTCTGATGCGGAACCAAAAAAGGGTTCTGTGCGAGTTTGGACCGACTGTGATGCGATTTCAGCCATACTATCTGTATGGCTGAAATAGAATCGCACAGAGAACCACATGCGATCTCGCACAACTCTGCAGTGTGAACCATCCCAGCCCCGGTTCACACTGGCCATACAGATAGTAGGGCTGAAATTGCATCGCAGTCGGGCTAAACTTGCACAGGAACTTTTTTGCATCGGCACCAGAATCGGATTGCATGGGTGTTCACACTTATGGGATCCAATTCAAATCCGAACTGTCAGATCACACTGCGATATGCAAGCTGAAATGAGGGTGTCGTTAACTTTGCATTGACACTCCCCTCAGTTTGCATATAGCAATGTGAACTGCCATGCGAGTCAAGTGCGATGCAGTGGATTGGTAGGGTTCCCGCATCGCATTAGTGTGCACCGGCACTGAGTCATCCTCTCATTTATATTTGTTTAGTCATTACAGATATACATCAGCAGAACAAATGCAGGAAGTGTAATGTGGCTGTAAACAGGAAGTGATGTGTGCACATGGGCTGGAAGCTGTAAATGTGTGGTGACTCCAAATAAACAAATCAATGAAATCCACGCACACCAAATATAGCTACCACATCCCCCACATTGATCAAAAATGTTCCCGGCAATACAAAATACAAAACAAAGGCATGGGGTCCCCCCCCCCAATCCATTCCAAGCCCTTTGGCTCAGGGATAGAATTTTTTTACAAAATCGATACCAGACCCTTATGTGAGCATGCAGCCTGGAGGTCAGGATGGGGGGAAAAGCGAAGGCCCTCCCCTCCTGGACCATACGAGGCCACATGCCTTCAACATGTGGGGGGATGTGCTTTGGGGCGGGGGGGCTCTGCGCCCCCCACCCCAAAGCACTATGTCCCCATGTTGATGGGGACAAGGGCCTCTTCCCGACAACCGTGGCTGGTGGTTGTTGAGGTCTGCGGTTGGGGGGCTGATCGGAATGTGGAAGCCCCCTTTAAAGTCGTAGTAAACCCTCCTATCATTTTCAGCCAAGGAAGCTGCCATCTTTGCCTCTGTTTAATCTACAACTGCCATGATGCTGCACATGTGATCAGCTATGACACCAGCCATTGGATGGTTTGACAGTTTGGTTTAGAGTACAACCAATGGGAGTGTTACATTTCTGGCACGTGCCGGAAATGTGACTGGTTTTTAACCTGTTAAATGCATGGGTTTACTACCGCTTTAACAAGGGGGCCACCAGATCCTGGTCCCCCCTATGTGAACAAGTATTGGGTACATCGTATCCCAACTCATTCACCTAAAAAGTGTAAAAATGTCTTTAAAAAAAAGGAGACATTTTTTGTCCTATCTTTTATGTCAAAAATGTTCAAAAAGTGTGTCGCGATGTACATCCATGGTCAATAGGGATGGTCCCCCGGTTCGAGTCGAACGTGTGTTTGACTTGAACATCGGGGGGGTTCGCCTGTTCGGCGAATCCTGAACAATATGGGGCGCTCGTGGGAAATTCGAGCGCCCCATAATTTAGTGAAATTGCGGGGGAATGCTGCACACTGATTGGCCAAAGCATGCACATGACCTGCATGCTTTGGCCAATCACAGCATGCTCTGCTGTGAGAGCCAAGATTGGCCAAGGGCAGGGTTAATTTGGCCATTCATTGCTCAGTGGGTCTGAGTCCACGCCCACACTTTATAAGGCCGCTTACACAGCAGCCGAATATAGTGAAAACATTTTCAGAGATAGCGACAGGTTAGGCAGTTTAGTTAGTGGCGTGTAGTTAGTGTAGTATACAGTGTAGATAGGGTATATACAGGCAGTGTCGTATATAGTGTTGATAGAATATATGCAGGCAGTGTAGTATACAGTGTAGATAGAGTATATACAGTTAGTGTAGGCAGTGTAAGAATATATATGTACAGTATGGTCTATATATAATACGCTGCATTCTGTGTAGACTATTCAGTGCATGCTCGGATAAGGGTCTGGCATAGGTTTTAAGGGGAACACCGTTCCAAAATTTTACAAAAAAAATGCATAGGGGTCCCCCCAAAGTCCGTACCAGGCACTTCAGGTCTGGTACGGATTTTAAGGGGAACCCCCGGCCAATTTTTTTTTTAAAAAAGCGTAGGGGTCCCCCCAGAATCCAAACCAGACCCTTATCTGAGCACGCAGCCCTGGCATGGCAGGAGGGGGTGGGGATGAGCAAGTGCCCCCCCTGCGAACCGTACCAGGCCACATGCCCTCAAAATGGGGAGGGTGCTTTGGGGTCCCCAAAGCACCTCGTCCCAATGTTGATGGGGAGAAGGGCCTCATCCCCACAACCCTGGCCGTTGGTTGTGTGGGTCTGCGGGCGGGGGGCTTATCGGAATCTGGAAGCCCCCTTTAATAAGGGGGCCCCCAGATCCCGACCCCATGTGAATAGGTATGGGGTATATTGTACCCCTACCCATTCACCAAAAAAGGAGTGTAGTGGTACAAAAAACATGAGGCAGTTTTTGACAAGTCCTTTATTGTGTAAAATAGCTTCCTCCAGTCTTCCTCCATCTTCTCCTGCCCCGGTCCTTCTTTTGGTCTTCTTCTTCTTTTGCTCCCGCCGCTGCAGCAGTGCCATCCAGAGGTGACATTTCTTTTATAAGAAGGGACGGGGCCATCTGGTGATGTAAATGAGTGACCCAGCCCCCTCTGACGTCACACGAAAAAGGATGCTTCCAGATTCCGATAAACCCCCCACCCACAGACCCCCACAACCACTAGCCAGGGTTGTGGGGATGGGGGCCTTTCTCCCCATCAACATGGGGACCCTCCCCATGTTGAGGGCATGTGGCCTGGTACAGTTTGGGGGGACGCTCACTTGTCCTCACCCCCTCCTGCCATGCCAGGGCTGTGTGCTCGGATAAGGGTCTAATTTGGATTTTGAGGGGACCCCTACGCATTTTTTTTTAAATTTTGGCCAGGGTTCCCCTTAAAATCCACACAAGACCTGAAGGGCCTGGTATGGACTGGGGGGACCCCCAAAGCAATGCTTTTTCAGTGATTTCCATCTATATTGGCGGGAAACGGCAATACATTACAGCCGCCAGACATTTTAAATGACAATTTTTTCTTTACAAATGTCATTTTGCGGTAGCACTGTTCTAAACATCACAGAGATGCACCCTTTTACAGGCATACTAAGGGGACTCCCAGACAGGAATATTTTTTTTTTCACTTTAAACATTATTAAAACCACTGCTACTGGAAAAACTATTGACATAAAAATGTTTTTTTCTATTGATACATGTCCCCCATGGCAGGACCTGGGTGGTGGTAATATCAGAGATGGAGGTGGTAATATCAGAGATGAGGAGGTAATATCAGAAATGGGGGGGGGGGTAATATCAGAGATGGGGGTGGTAATATCAGAGATGGAGGGTG
>BLSH010115851.1:1298980-1315238 GCA_018402905.1 Glandirana rugosa
TGACTGGTGGACACATATGATCATTGGAGGAGAGCACACTGAGTTCCCAGCATAGCTAGAGAACTGAGCATAGCGTGTTCTCCTGCTTAGCGTGGTCAGTTTTTAATAGAAAAACAGAGGGACTGGCAGGAACATAAGGGATTTCACACAAAGGAAGCCATACAAAGTGAACAGGATAATTTTTCATACAAGTACATGGTACAGCAGACTCATATCAGTAATATGAAATATTGATGTAACAAACACTTTAAGAGGGCTCTTTCCTTAATTTTTAAAGATTTTTCATAATTTCCTACTACAATGAAAATTTGCACAAATTATTATAACTTATGACCGTATGCTGTTTATAGAGCAGATGGAGATCTGTTTATTCAGGTTTGTATCCGCTTCCATCTCTAAAACCTATGATTTTTCTGTAAGCAAGAAGAGAAGAGCAAAGCCCCAGCAATTTGCTAATGGAATTTTCCATTCTAAACCTTCTAAGGCATAGAGTACTAGTGACAAAAAGGCTTTTGGTTGTATCCAAGTATGAACTTTAGGGTCAGTTCACACTGCTGCGATGCGGGAACCCTGCAAATCCACTGGGGGTTCCCGCATCGCATGTCTCCTTGTGGCAGTTCACACTGCACTATGAGAACTGCGGGGTGTCAATAGAAAGCTAATGACACCCCCAATCAGTTTGCATATCACAATGCGAACTGCACACTCGCACAGGAATCGGATCGCATGGTGTGAACACCCATGTGATCCGATTCTGCTACTGCGTAAAAAAAGGTTCCTGTGCGTGTTTGCTCCGATTGCGATGAAAATTCAGCCATACAATCTCTATAGCTGAATTTACATTGCACAGAGAGTGCATGTGATTCCCGCTGCAAATCACATCTGATCTGGCTGCAAGCAGCAGTGTGGACCGGCCCTTAGGCCATTTGCCCCCCTGTTTGGGGGGAAGCCAAAAAGCTTATATAGAAAATGTATTCATATGGCTTCCATATATGACATCTTCCCACTATCACTGGTTCCTAAGGAAACACACACCCGTGGCATCCCTAAGAACCATTGACGTCACAGGGATTCCCTGGGGATTGTAAGAAAATGGGGTGGGTGAGGATAGCTGTGACATCACTGCCCAAATAATGTCACTGGCCAAATTTGGTCATTGATATCACCACTATCCCCGCCCCTTCCCTTATATAGCTGATAAGAGTTCTGGGAGTTATCATTGAGCTATATGTACCCCGGGGATTAGTTATGTGTGCCAGGTCTTCACTATTTTTTTACCGGCGAGTCGGCTGTTGGCAGGCATTATGATTGGTGATGGATTTACAATGAGGATGGGGGTGCCATAAGCTTGTCTTCCACCTTACTTGGCCAGCCAGGCTGCATGCACCCATGTGATCCGATTCCTGAACGAATCCACAGTTCCCACTGCGATCTGTGGACCGATCTGAGGGTGACATTAATATTGTATTGACACATGCAGCAGTTCGCAGAGGGCAGTGTGAACTGCATGCGGGAGAGATGGAATGCGGGAACCGGCACTGGAATCACGCTGGTTCCCGCATCGCTATGGTGGGAACCCAGGCTGAAGGTCTGGATTTTAAGGGGGACTTCATGAATTTTTTTTTTTTTGGTGGAGTCCCCTCCCACAATCCATACTAGACCTGAGGGGTCTGGTATGGATTTCCTCATGCATTGTTTTTTGTTTTTTTGTGAGATACCCCCTTAAAATCCGCACCAGACTCAAATTTTGTATGGTATGTATTTTGTGGGGACTGCAATTTTTTATTCATTATTGCTACAGCAAAAATAACATTTACAAAGAAAAAAAAAACTGTTTAAAATGACATTAAAGTGGTTGTAAAGCCTAAACATTTTTTACCTTAAGGCCGCTCTGTGCAATTCCATTGAATTTCATAGAGCAGGTAAGTATAGACATGTTTGTTAGTTTTTTTCTAAAAAAAAAAAAAAAAATTACCTTTACAATCATTTTAATTGCCAGCTTCTTTTTTCAGTGCCCCCCCCCCCGCTATCTTTTTGACCCCACCGGACCCTGCTCTAACCGAACCCAGGGCAGCTCAGCTCCTAACTAGTTCATCCAAAACATAAAAGTTGTTAAAAATATGTTCATATAGTTATAATTACTTTGACACAATTAAAGGATTGAGACAACTTTACCTGCACTTGGTTTCAACCTTAATAAAAAAAAAAAAAATGCCTATGTATGTGCATTTACAGAAAAACGAGTACACCTTCAAGGTAAAAAAAATATACGTTTCCCTTTTTCACAGTGAAATTAACAGAAGCCAATTAATTCTAGGGCCTGCTTCCCCCAGGACATCCTTTCCAACTGAGATAATATGATTCTACCTTAAGCCACACAACAAGTCTGTAACATATGAAGCTGAACTAATTCCAATTCTGCCTGGGATTTAGAGGAGGCCCCCGCACGTTGTGAAGCTCTGCTCTCAAAGGACATCTTTCCATTGCTAATATAGTGTTTTTTTTCTATCTTTGTACTCCAGCATCTAAGGGAAAAATACAGCATCTTGATCTCAGAATTACTGACATCAGACCTCTATTTATTGCCCTGTTCTAGTCTTTGTAAGAAAGTGATACTTTACTTAATCAATGTGATAGCACCTAAATCAGCTCTGTACTATTATTTTCTGCTGAAGCTCTTCAACAGCATAAATCTTATAATACATTTGCCACTATCTGTGTGCTCTTACAGATCCATCGTTCCCAATGAAGGTCTCTATATAATTGTGCAAAGTCATTGCTTTAATTAATGTTAGAAATTTTAATTGCAACAATCACAAGAAAATGTAATAGAGAAGTATGGATTGGAAATGCATGTTAACAGTTGCACTAGAAAGTCCTATAAAGCTGAACTCTGGGGAAAGTAAAATCCTGTTGTGCAGTGTGGCTGTCCCCACACTACAAGGGTTCAATGCTTGTTTGCATCTAGTGGACCGGAAAAAGCAGTTTTACTTACCTGATCCTACACTCCCACAGACTCCTCCGTGTTGTATGACGGATTCCTTCAGACTCTTCTCCCCTATGCTTTGGCATTCAGATGCCTCTGACATCATCAAAGCCAATGAAGAGCCCATAGCCTTGCAATGGACTTGAGAACCCAAGGAACAGTCCACTGCGGGAACATAATGGAGTGCCATCTGCTGGGAGAGCTGTGGATCTGGTAAGCAAAACTACTTTCTTCAAACTGCGAGCTGGGGGCTGTCCTTTGCTTGCTTTTATCTGGCCCTTGGACACTATTCCTCCCACTGATACAAGGCACTATTCCTTCCACTGACACCAGTGATGGGGCACTATTCCTTCCACTGACACCAGCGATGGGGCACTATTCCTTCCACTGACACCAGTGATGGGGCACTATTCCTTCCACTGACACCAATGATGGGGCACTATTCCTCCCACTGACACCAATGATAGGGCACTATTCTTCCCACTGACACCAATGATGGGGCACTATTCTTTCCACTGACACCAATGATGGGGCACTATTCCTCCCACTGACACCAATGATGGGGCACTATTCCTCCCACTGACAATAATGATGGGGCACTATTCCTTCCACTGACACCAATGATGGGGCACTATTCCTTCCACTGACACCAATGATGGGGCACTATTCCTTCCACTGACACCAATGATGGGGCACTTTTCCTCCCCCTAATACCAATGACGGGGCATTGTTTAGTCCCATTGACACCAGGGCATTTTCTACTTACTCTAGCCACAGTCCGGCCCTCTCAAAGTCTGCAAGACAGTAAACTAGACCTTTGTTTAAAAAGTTTGGAGACCTCTGTTGGAGACCTAAACACACACTTAACCCTTGCAGTGTGGGGGCAGACCCACTGCAAGGGTGGTCTTTTACTTTTCCTGGAGTTGGACTTTGAGCAGTTGGACAGAGCATCTGCCCTGTAAATAAAGAAAAAAATAATTATCCATTACTTTTATGGCTTAACTTAATTTTTCCTTAACCCAAACTTGCCGAAATAATGTCTTCAAAATTTAAAATGCTACCCAAAGAGATATTGCACAAGAAACCCCATTTTTTCCCAATACCTAAAGAGCCAAATAACGAGATCAGACTATCCCAAGCTTAGCTGCAAGAAAGCGACTGCTTCAATAAGGAATTGTAGGATGCTGCGGAGAGGCAGACTACCATGGGAATTGCTACCGCTAAAGTTACAGAAAGAAGCTTATACAATGGGTGATGCAGTACACAGATGAACACAAAATATATTTTCATTTTGCCTAATTTGGACCAATAGGTGGTGACAGGGGAAATTAGTGCCACTGAGGTAGATTCAAGACATTTCATTTTTTTTTCTATTGCATTTTAGTGTAAATATGAGATCTGAGGTCTTTTTGACCTCAGATTTCACATTTAAGAGGTCCTGTCATGCTTGTTTTCTATTACAAAAAATGTTTACATTCCTTGTAATAGGAATAAAGTGAGCCAACTTTTTTTTTTATGGACGGTGTAAAAATAAAAAGTAAAAAAAAAAAAAACAGTAAAGCGCCCCGTCCCGCCGAACAGAAGTGAACGCATATGGAAGTCGCGCCGGCATATGAAAACGGTGTTCAAACCACACATGTGAGCTATCGCCGCGATCACTAGAGCGAGAGCAATAATTCTAGCCCTAGATCTCCTCTGTAACTCAAAACTGGTAACCTGTAGAAATTTGTAAACGTGGAGATTTTTAAGTGCCAAAGTTTGACGCCATTCCACAAGCGGGTGCAATTTTGAAGCATGACATGTTGGGTATTAATCTACTCGGAGTAACATTATCTTTCACAATATAGAAAAAAAGTGGGCTAACTTTACTGTTATCTTATTTTTTAATTCAAAACAGTGAAATTTTTCCAAAAAAATTGTAAGACCGCTGCGCAAATACAGTGTGACTATAAAATATTGCAACAACTGCCATTTTATTCTCTAGGATGTTAGAAAAAAATATATATAATGTTTGAGTTTTCAAAGTAATTTTATAGAAAAAAAACAGATTTTAACTTGTAAACAGCAAATCTCACAAAGAGGCTTTATCCTTAAGTGGTTAAAGCATGTTATACAGCACAATGCTTGTGCTGTGTCATTTAGCCTCCTGTATCACCTGTAATACCTGACTGATCCTGCCTTCCCCCTGTATGCTGACTCCGAAATATCATGGCTGCAGAGCTGTGGCACCGGAGTCAGTACGTGCCTCCGTCATCTGCAGCCCTGCTCTGTCTCTCCTGTGTTCTCTCCCCCCTCCTCTCACCCTTCCCTCTCTGCATGTCTGCTCATGTTAGCCCCCCTCCTGCTGCTCTCATACTTAGCATGAAAAGCCCCCATTTCCTCTGTGTTAGAACAAGAAGCTCCCCTGTGTTTGAGTTAGATCATAAATATGCTTATCTGTATAGATAACACACCAGCTTCCTGCGGTTATGTGACTCCTCAGCTCTGTCTCTCCTTGGCTGACATCAGCTGCAGTGCTCCCCCCCCCCCTGGACTCTCAGCTAGGCAAAAGGAGAGGACAGAAGAGGCAACTGATCACAGCAAGAAGGTGTGTTATCCATACAGATAAGCATATCTATGTTATAACACAGACAGAGGGGAACTTATTGTTATAATACAGAAGGGATGGGAGCATTTTATACAAGTGGGTTAACAACCATTTTAACTGCATGCCGTGTACAAGGGCCCCTAAACCCCACAAGCCCCTTGTGCAGCTTCACAGTCCACACACATGGTGTGTACAGGCAAAGGTCTCACCACTCATCATTGCCAGTCAGATATTTGTCCATCTAATGCCAGCCAATACCACAAGTGATTCATTTGAGCTAGAGACTAGCTGGACCAATAGAATGGTTCATGATAGATATTAGGTGGTTCCTCGGGTGACTGATGGTGTTGATCTCTCTATGGAGATATGGGCTGCTACCTTGTTGGTACGACATAGCTGTCGCTTCAGCTGAGAAGATACTTGAGTAAGGAGAGAGGAGCACCCGGTGTCCAGAATAAGGAAACTCTTATTGAAGAATATATTTGTTTATTGGAGGTAAAACATGTACAGCTAGAGCCAAAACATTTCGGAGTAGTTGCCTCACCCTTCTTCAGGGCTGTTGGTACATTCTATCGGAGATGGGAAGACTACGATGTTGTACCTATATTTCTTATGAAAGCCGATGACTGCTCGCGAGATGCAAAGGAAATTCCCCTGAAAAGCATTGCCTCTATCTGTACACATTTTATCCCCAATAAACAATTATATTCTTCATCAAGTTTCCTTATTCTGGACACCGGACGCTCTTTACTCAAGCCTACACCACAAGTCTGCCAAATCTAAAACATTTAGATGACTCCAGAAGCTATTTTGCAGATTTATAATATCAATTATTAAATCATACTTATCTCAGTATCATTCCAGGCTTAAGTCTGATTTAATATGGGATAGTTCTGGCCCCTAGTATCCCATCACTGCTGTCACTGTAATACGGTAATAGACAGCTACTGGTAACACTGCACTGCTATGGTGCTGAAGTACAACACTAATGTACATCACATACATTGTACTTATTATATAGTACTAGGATGCAAGTAGAATATTGACCTAAAGTGACACTAAATACACACTGTTTAACCACTTCCACACTACGCACAGTATATTTACTGCGGCAGTGTGGATGTGTACCGCGAATCACCATAAATAGACAATTTGCGGAGGGTGTGCGCACGATGAGCTGCCAGAGCAAAAGAACGGGGAGCCGCCAATGTAAACACGGCGGTTCCCTGCCCTGTCAGTGGGGACATAAGAGATCTACTGATACCTGTCACTGGGATCAGTTAGATCTCTTATGCCCATAACAGCCCAGCCCCCTCACAGTTAGAACACGCCTAGGGAACACAGTTAACCCCTAGATCTCCCCCTGCAGGTTAACCCCTTCACTGCCAATGACATTTATACAGTAATCAGTGGATATTTAAATTTCTGATCGCTGTATAAATGTCATTGGCCCCAAAAAAGTGTAAAAAATGTCCGACATGTCCACTGCAATATCGCAGTGCCGCTAAAAATCGCAGATCACCACCATTACTAGCAAAAAAAAAAAAAAAAAAACCCCAGAAATTAATTCCCATCATCCGTAAACGTGGCAACTTTTGTGCAAACCAATCAATAAACGCCGATTGCGATTTTTTTTTTACCAAAAATATGAGGAAGAATACAAATCAGCCAAAACCGATGAAAAAAAAGTTTTGTTTTTTTTTTTTGGATTTGTATTTTGGCAAAAAGTAAGAAAAATTGGGGTTTGTTTGCAAAATTGCCGCTCTTTTTTTGTTTATAGCGGCGATCAGAAATGACGCAGAGGTGATCAAATACCACCAAAAGAAAGCTCTATTTGTGGGAAAAAAAGGGCGCAAATTTCGTTTGGGTACAACGTTGCACGACTGCGCAATTGTCAGTTAAAGCGATGCAGTGCCGAATCGCAAAAAGTGCTCTGGTCCTAACGTGGGAAATCCTTCCGGGGGTGAAGTGGTTAATTTACATTGTCCCTTCTCTTTTTGTGTGTGGATGATGGCTCTGTAATTATTAATTTTAAAAAAATCTATGTACTTTTTTCCTAATCAATATACAACTGCCACATGACCCAGCTCTTTTCCAGCTCATCTGCAGGGAAACATAAGGAGAAGGAGCTTCTAGTCCTCTACTGCTGGTCACATGTTTAAAAAAACAGCTTTTGGAATACAGAGTAAAAATAAAAAAACAAAATCAATAAACAGTTTTCAATTGTTATACAAATATATATCTAAAATCAAAGTTTTATTAATTTTTGGCAATAATATAGTGTGGGCAGATTTCTGCCAGTCACAGGCTGTGGCATGCCCCTCCAACCTGTGTCTTAGAATAAGAGGGAGATGAAGCCTCCATCAATTAAAATGTAATATGCTGCCCCCATTGTGTTTAGCTGGTTAGTGGGCATGGAGGAGGGAGGAAGGGAATGGGCTGTCATTTACCACTGTGTATACACCCCCATGTGTAACTTTATAGTCACATGGGCTGCTCAGATGTGATAGGGAGGAAATGCTCAGCATAGAAACTCACTGAAAACTGAGTATGTGCTGAGCTGCCAACACTGCTCTGCAACATCCCCAACTGCATTAAAGACATGGACAGAAGGGGGAGAGAGAGAACAGCAGGATCAAGCAGGTTTTTTGCAGAATACAAAAAACGAAACTCATAGTGACTGAGTTAGTGTAAACAGCATGTAATACAACATTTATTGACAGTTGTTTTATGATGTGGGCTTAGTGACACTTTAAAACTAGCTCTGCCATTCATGCAAAAAGGGTTCACATAGTTTTGCTTACATCTGCACACTAAGCTGAACAGATGCAACGTAAGCACTAAATCTTTAGAGTAATGTTGGAATAAAACAAGTGAATACCAAGATATGACTTGATTTATTCAACCTCTTAAACAATTAAAAGTATGTGACACTAAAATCAATCACAGCATGGCAAAGTCATTATTCATGTTTTTGTTTATCATTTCATCATTGCCATACAGAGGAACAAAGGAGATAACCTAGAACTGTCTGTTTTCTTCACAGCTAGTGGTTCTCCTAAGATTTACCAGTCATCAAAATTAAAGTGTAACACATAATATGCAATCTCCAGGGCTTCTGTCTCTTGGTGGTAAAAGTTAGAACCTTGAGCATTTGAAAACTGGAAGTGTACTTGGTAATTTGTCAGTAGGTGAACGTTTCAGGAATACTCACAAGTTTGCAAAGACTGCAGATGTTTCCACTACAAAGGGGTTGATTTACTAAAACTGGAGGGTGCGGCTGTGCATGGTAGCCAATCAGCTTCTAACTTCAGCTTGTTTAATTAACCACTTCAGCCCCGGAAGGATTTCCAGCTTTAGGACCGGAGCCCTTTTTGCGATTCGGCGCTTCATCGCTTTAACTGAAAACTGCGCGGTCGTGCGACGTTGTACCCAAACGAAATTTGCGTCCTTTTTTTCCCACAAATAGAGCTTTCTTTTGGTGGTATTTGATCACCTCTGCGTCATTTCTGATCGCCGCTATAAACAAAAGAAGAGCGACAATTTTGCAAAAAAACCCAAATTTGCTAGAATACAAATCCAAAAAAAAAAATATAAAAAAACATTTTTTTTCACCGTTTTTGGCCGATTTATATTCTTCCTCATATTTGCGATAAAAAAAATCGCAATCGGCGTTTATTGATTGGTTTGCGCAAAAGTGGCCGCGTTTACGGATGATGAGAATTCATTTTTGGGGTTTTTATTTATTTATTTTTTTTTACTAAAAATGGCGGCGATCTGCGATTTTTAGCGGTACTGCGATATTTCAGCGGACATGTCGGAACATTTTGACACTTTTTTGGGACCATTGGCATTTATACAGCGATCAGTGCTATAAAAATGCACTGATTACTGTGTAAATGCCATTGGCAGTGAAGGGGTTAACCTGCAGGGGGCGCGCTAAGGGTTAACTATGTTCCCTGGGCGTGTTCTAACTGTATGGGGGATGCCCTAACAGGGGAAGGGAAGTTATCACAGCCTTCACGTAAAGGAAGGCTGTGATCACAGCCCTTCCCCCTCACACAGAGCGGAGGTCCGTGTTTACATACACGGACCTCCGCTCACTCGCTCCGGGGGGGCCATCGCGGGTAGCCGGCGGCAATCGAAGCCGCCGCACCCGCTCCCTGGCCCTCCCCGAACACAGTGAGCGCGCGGGCGCGCCTCCGGCGGCGCGCGCACGCTCACAGTGCGCGTTATCGCAGCTGCCGTCATATGACGGCGATTTGCGATAACGAACCACCTTGTCGCCGTCAACCTGCGGTTGGCGGTCGGCAAGTGGTTAAGCTTTAACCACTTAAGGACCGGAAGGATTTCCCCCTTTAGGACCAGAGCCCTTTTTGCGATTCGGCGCTGCGTTGCTTTAACTGACAATTGCGCGGTCATGCTACGTTGTACCCAAACAAAATTTGCGTCCTTTTTTCCCCCACAAATAGAGCTTTCTTTTGGTGGTATTTGATCACCTCTGTGTCATTTCTGATTGCCGCTATAAACAAAAGAAGAGCGACAATTTTGCAAAAAAAAACAAATTTCTTACTTTTTGCTAAAATACAAATCCAAAAAAAAATATATAAAAAAACATTTTTTTTCATCGGTTTTGGCCGATTTATATTATTCCTCATATTTGTGATAAAAAAAATCGCAATCGGCGTTTATTGATTGGTTTGCGCAAAAGTGGTCGCGTTTACGGATGATGAGAATTCCTTTCTGGGGTTTTATTTTATTTATTTTTTTTTACTAGTAATGGTGGCGATCTGCGATTTTTAGCGGTACTGCGATATTTCAGCAGACATGTCGGACCATTTTGACACTTTTTTGGGACCATTGGCATTTATACAGAGATCAGTGCTATAAAAATGCACTGATTACTGTGTAAATGCCATTGGCAGTGAAGGGGTTAACCTGCAGGGGGCGCTCTAAGGGTTAACAGTGTTCCCTGGGCGTGTTCTAACTGTGGGGGGACTGCCCTAGCTGGGGAAGGGAAGTGATCACAGCTTCCGTGTGTAGAGGAAGGCTGTGATCACAGCCCTTCCCCCTCTCACAGAACGGAGGTCCGTGTTTACTTACACGGACCTCCATTCTTTCACTCCGGGGGGGGGGGGGGCATCGCGGGTTGCCGGCGGAGATCAAATCCGCCACACCCGCTCCCTGGCCCTCCCCGGACACAGTGAGCGCGCCTTGTCGCCGTCAAATGCCGATCAGCGGTCGGCAAGTGGTTAACAAAAAAAAAACCTGTTAGTTGATTGGTTTCCATACAGAGCTGCACTAGGTTTTGCACTCTCCAATTTTAGTAAATCCACTCCCAAGTGAAATAACCCATCAACCACAGTAGGGTTTCCAGGGAGCTACATATCTTAAAGTGGTGACCCCGCCCCCGTCCAAAAATTAAAAGTCATTAAAAGTATGTGTAGCTGCTGATTTATAATATTAGTACACTTACCTGTCCTTGAATCCAGCGATGTTGGCACCGCAGCTGATGATTCCATCGGCTATAAGATGCTGCCACCGGCATTGTCAGTAAGGGAACCCAGCAGTGAAGCCAGCGGGCTCCCTGCTACGCTCTCTTACTGGCCTGGAGGGGAAGGAGGAGGGAACTGGACTTGTGATGTACCTCGCCGTGGCGAGGGCAGACGGAAGTGGGGACACGGTACCTGTCGAAAACCGGTACTGCTCCGCCCTCCCCCCTGAAAGGTGCCAAATGTGGCACTGGAGGGGGGGAGGAAGCAGATCAGCGGAAGTTCCACTTTTGGGTGGAACTCCGCTTTAAGGGTTCTAGCCATTCAAACTCATATCTTAGTTACGGGTGTATTCCTTCAGGTTGCATCACCCATTAGCTTCCTATATATCTCAGAGCCTTGAGCAATGGGATGTAGGTAGATCTCTTTAGCTGGATTTCCAGGTCTGCTCAGCTGATGTATAGTTTGGTAGGTGGTTCTTCACTCAAGGTTGGATTTTTCATTAATATAATGAACACAGTAGTCAAAGGTCTGTGACTACATAGTAGATAGGAGAAGAACTGGAATAAAACATATGACCGATAGACCATGTTGTCTGACATCATAGTCACACTCCCACAAGCAGCAGCAGATAAACGGCCAATAATTCAGGAGGCACGGCCTACAAATTCATCAATACACAGCACATTTTAATGTCTATGATGAAAAAGTGAGCTTTACTCCAATAAACGTAGCTTGTATACATACTGCAAACATATAGAATTTACCCCATTCCATATCCGTACAGTATATTTTTTTTATTAGTGCAAATTCAGTTTGTTTGTACTATATCTTTGCACAAAGGCAGTTTTCTCATCATGAACTGGCGACAACCAGTTGGCGTTCAGTCTGGTAACTCGCAAGTATACAGGTTAGAATTAAAGTGATAGCAAAGCTACTTTTTTCATTAAAATAACAAACAATGATATTGCACAGAACCTCCTCTTCTGGGGTCCCCCGCCAGCAATCTTGGCTCCTCCTTTTTTACTTGTGCCCCCAAAAGCAAACAGCTTGAGTGTGGGTGCGCTCCCAAGCTGTGCTGTGTGCATCCATAGACACACACAGCGTGGTTTGGCCCTGTCCCCGCTCCCTCCTCGCAGGATTTCACTGACAGACTCAGATTAACAGCTGAAGATTCCCCCTTCTTGGGAGGGATTTAGGGCCCATTCACACCAGGAACTGCATGTGAATTGCACAGAGACACTGTGCAGTTCCTGTGCGATCCACATGCAGTTTTGTGCAGTGCAATTTCAGCCCCGTTATTTTGTATGGGTTGAAATCGCACAGCGCCGCACCAAAAAGTAGTAAATGAACTACTTTTGGAAATGAACTGCAACCATATCGCATGGTACTTTTTTACCATGCAATCCGGTGCGGGCAAACTAATTGCGTTTGGGGTGTCGTTATCTTTGCACAGACACCCGCTGTAGATCGCAAGGGCAGTGCGATTGTAATGCAGTGTGGGAGTTCCTTTCTTCGGAGGAAAAAGGGGATGATAAGAAACACATTGGTTTTTTAAATGTGAACTTGTAAATGCTTGTGTTTCGAAAAACATCATTGTTATCGCCAATTTGGAAAGCAGTTGAAAAAACTGAAGAAGCACTGAGCGACTTTCTTGAGGAAGTGTGGGCTCAATCAGAAATGCAGCCAAAGCATGCAAAGTAGGCAGCCGAGCTGCAGTTTTACCACCCTCTGACCGTCCATTTCACGAAGGCTATGTAGCTTCTAAGGGCTGTGCAAAGGCTTCAGTGCTTTCCTTCGTAGTAAAGATTAAACCCTGTCACATTCAGGCAGTACCGCCACCATAGGTGTGAACCCATTAAGGCTATGTGAATTGGATGTGGCTTACACCGCATCCAATTCACAGACCATTTGAAAACCTGTTGTTTTCAATGGGTCTGGTTCACATACATGCGGTGTATTCGCACTCCGCTTCTGTTCAATGGGAACGCATCTGATTAACAGATGTGTTCTGCTGAGAAAAGGGATCTCTCCTCCTCATTACACCTCCCGCCCCCAGGTCAGCTGATCCCCTGCTAGAACAGAGAGAAACCTCTGAACAGCAGCTGTTTCTCTTCGCAGGGGGAACGGAGCTGGAATTCGCACCGGACTGGTGTGAATCCAGCCTATAGGTAATAAGGCCCTGCGGCAACCATGGCACAACGCATGTGGTTGCGGCGCAGTGGTTTGGCCTTTTTATGGTTAAAACAGGCAGTGAGGGCCGACATATTGCCTTCCTGCCACCAGGCAATGGTTCTCTGAAAAGTGATCCATTGCAGAGCATAGGCTGCCACACCTTTAGAACGAACCCTTGTAGTAGAACTGAAGGCAAAACTTTTTTTTTTTCATTTTTAATAGAGTAAAGGAGGGCCCAAACCCCAAGTAGGTTTTTTTTTTCTGCCATTTCTGTCACTTTGGGGAGAAATTCCTTCACTTCCTATTCCATAGCCACTACTGCACGTGAGGGAATCACATGGTAGTCACCATAGTTTCCAGAAGTAGTGTCCCCAGTGGAAGATTTCCCCTCTATTCCCATTCCGATGGCTGCTCAAAATCATGGATTTTTTTTAACCCCTACAGATCCGCGCTATTGCCGAAGTACAGCTCCAGCGCTGATCTGAAATGCCGGACGTCCATGGACGTCGTCCCCTGTGCACGCTCCCAGCGCGCCCCCGCCGCACGCTGCGCGAGCGTGCCCATGGGTCGGGCGGACTCGATGTCCGCTTGAGACCCACGATCGCCTGACAGAGCTGCAGAACGGGGAACCGCCGATGTAAACACGGCGGTTCTCCGTTCTGTGACAGGGGACATTACAGATCTACTGATCCCTGTCACTGGGATCAGTTAGATCTGTTATGTCCCGGCCAGCCCCGCCCCCCCACAGTTAGAACACATCCAGAGAACGTTGTTAACCCCTTCACTGCCCCCTGCAGGTTAACCCTTTCTCTGCCAATGACATTTATACAGTAATCAGTGGATATTTAAATTTCTGATCGCTGTATAAATGTCATTGGTCCCAAAAATGTTCAAAAAATGTCCGACATTTCTGCTGCAATATCGCAGTCCCGATAAAAATCGCAGATTGCCGCCTTACTAGTAAAAAAAAAAAAAATAATAAAAACGCCATAAATCAATTCCCATAGTTTGTAGACGCGATAACTTTTGCGCAAACCAATCAATATACGCCGATTGCGATTTTTTTTCTTCCAAAAATATGTAGAAGAATATATATCGGCCAAAACTGATGAATAATTTTTTTTAATGGATTTGTACTTTAGCAAAAAGTAAAAAATATTGTTCTTTTTTGCAAAATTGTTGCTCATTTCTTGTTTATAGCGGCGATCAGAAATGACGCAGAGGTGATCAAATACCACCAAAAGAAAGCTCTATTTTTGGGAAAAAAAGGACGCAAATTTTATTTGGGTACAACGTCGCACGACCGCGCAAAATGCGACAGCGCTGAAACCCAAAAATTGGTCTGGGCAGGAGGGGGGTTTAAGTGCCCAGTAAGGAAGTGGTTAATTTCACCTTTGGTGGTCACCAGGACAAATAGAGAGGGGTGTTCCTCCTAACGGGGGCATAGATAGCACTAAAAAATTTGCCAGGTGTTCTAATCCTTCTCCGCTCTCTCTAAAACTACAAAGAAAGTTCTGACTCCAGTAATACTTTCAATCACCATTGTGCTCCAGTCTGGGAGCATTAAATACAAATCTTAATAGAAGTGCTGGCTGTATCTCCAATTAAAGGGAAGTGTTCACAACCCTCATCTCTAAGCCCTTTTTTTTTGTACTAGAATTTTTAGAAAGAAGAATAACTTTCAATACGTTTTATTTCAAAGCTTTCGAAAGATTTGTTAAAATAACCCCCTTACTACTAAACTTTGGAATAGTTGTTCCCAAATGTCCATCCTATGGAGGAAAAAAAAAACTCAACCTTTTGTACATACAGCATTTCCAGGCTTCCTTTTACATTGCTACGGAGCACTTTATGGTTTTACTTCTTAATAAGCTCCCAAGTGTCTTTTTCATCTCAAAATTCTACATAATCTTGGCTGACCATCTAACCTATACTCTTCTGAAGTGCTACTGCTTTTTAACTTTGCTTGGTAAGCTACTGTTTATGTCACAATAAACACAATAGCTTTAAAGTACCTGAAGAGATCTATAGATCTCAGAGGAAAATGTAATCCACCAGGTATCAGTCTAACCTCAGTTTAATGAACCCATAGCTCTTGATCATAAAATCGCACTTGCACAAAGGTAGAACCTACATTTCTGTTCCTTTTTAAGGAAAGTCCTAGGCTGGCTGACGCTATCCACAATGCTGTGCAAATATGTTAACGCCAAACTCTTTGGTTTTACTGTCAAGTCACAGTACATAAAAAAGGCAAAAGACGCCACAATCTGAATGTAGCAATTTATTAAAATGGAATAAAATAACATGTATGCACATATAGTGAAAAACTTCAGGCATATCATCCCCCTTTGAAATCACATGCAGAGTTTGGCAGCGAAGTGCGCAGACACTGAAGAGAGAATGCCAGGAAGCAGCTGCATGTAGAAAGCAGTGGTAAGGACCAGCATGGAGCAAGCGGAAACTCGGATGTATCGATTCTGGGAAAGGAGGATGGCCTAGGCGTGACGTTGTGAAATTGGTGTGGCTACGCGTTTCAGGGCATGGACACGCTACCTTTCTCAAGCCTGCTATACGGAGCACGGCTAACAACTTTTATGGGGAGGGGGATAGGGGCGGGCCTCACTAAGCACAGCATAAATAAGAACAAACAGGAAAGCAGAGAGCAACACTACAGAGTGGTATAATGCAAGAAAAAAAATGTGCAAATATAATTACCAACGTCCGAACTCTTTCCATCGCACAGGTACGGGACTTTGCGCATCGGTGTGGTTAAAGTGTTGCAGTGCGGATCCGGTAGGAGGAAAGGGTCTTAGCTATGTAGGCTCAAAGGCGAACGAGGTACGACCAGGAATGGTGACGAAAGATGTACGTCGACGAAGGACCGTAAGAGAGAAGTCACAGACGCGTGAAGCGACGGTTTGAGACGTACACTAAAGTTTCCCCCTACTATACGGACTTCAAAAAGTGATATACACGTATGTACAATAAAATAAGGTAAAATTATTTAACGATGTAAGT
>BLSH010115851.1:1318810-1342075 GCA_018402905.1 Glandirana rugosa
TTAGGTAACCGCTCACACAGATAAAAAGTTAATGATCTTAGAGGGTTATGAAGTCCTCGCTCAAGTCACTATTCCGATTCTCACATACTAGGTTCGAAATTACTTCATCACAAAACCGACAAACTTCCTGTGGGGGGGGGGGGGTGGATGGATGGAGAAAATAATAAAAGATTTTCCCACAAACTACTAACATTATTTGATGCTTGTCTCCAACACTCTGTCAGTTGTCATTTACCGAAGTTTGTACGAACCCTATTTGTATTTAGATATCAGGTTATTGTTCCAATTACATTTTTTTTTTTAAATTTAATTTTTTTATTTATTTTTCCCCGTCTGAGCTACCTGATGAGCCAGAAAAAGACGGCAGTGAAAAGATACAAAGATAAATGTTCTTACCGGACTAACATACGTAATGAAACAGCCAAAACACTACTTCATTAAAGCTTGGATCATACACTCTTAGCCTTATCACTGAACTCGCTCCTGAAGTATTGGGAGATTCTAGTAATTGAAAAATAGACACACTCGCCAATGGATTATATCAAACATGGGGACCTTGGTTCTCAACTAAACTGATAAACAAGAGCAGCGCAGTACTAATAGAGCCACAAGTATTTAACTGCTGCGCTTCACTGAGTTCTCAGTATTATAGGTTATTTTTAAACCATTTAAACAGATAATTGAACTATAAGAAGCCATAATAACTCTCCAGGATAGAGGCACAGAATGGAAAACTGTGTAGCTGAGAACAGAGTATAGGTTGATGCTGCCTGCTGGTCTGCTTTAAAAAAGGCTTTTCTTTGGCAAATACTGATATTTAAAGTGTAAATATAGGCAAAAAACGACATATAGGACGCAGTCAGTCACTAGAATTACCACAGTAGTTTTTGTTTCCTTGAGTTTCCTTTGTACCAATTCACTAAGAGTTAAATACTGAATTGCTCATGCGGTATTTATTCCATGAACATACAATTCACAAAATTATTTTCTTTTATTTTGCACTTTTTAACATTTTTTACATGTTATTTTACCGCAGAAAGGCTTCAGTGGGAATGGAAACATTTAGCAGTTGTATTCCTACCACTGTTAAATGTGGCAGTACAGCTCAGACCTGCTGGTTATCTCCAAAAAGGGGAAGTTCCGCTTTAAGCCCCCTTCCCCACATTTGGCAGGCCATTTTTTTTTTTTTTTTGGAGGGGTACACAGGTACCTAGTTTTGACAGATACCCGCTCCAATTGCCTAGGTGATTCAACCAGAAGTTCTCCTCTCCCTCCCCTTTCCTGAAGTCCTCTGGGACACGGTTGTTAGGGACACGCTGGGTGCCAGCTCCTTAACGATCAGCTATTCCCTTATTGTTAAGGACACCATCAGGTGCCCGTTCCTTAACAACTAGCTATTCTCTGGTTGTTAAGGACACCCCTGTGTGCTAGCTCTTTAACAACCAGCAGTATTTGTTAAATAGCGTGTGCTTTTGTTTACATTTTATTGTTTAGTGAATTGACTTTTAACTTACTAAAGTTTATGAGGTATTTACTGAATAGTTCTTATTTTTGTGGCAAATATTGCATAAACCTATAGTGAATTATGCCACTGTGCCTGTATCATTGAACTCCTGCATATGAACCAGGGTTATGTCATTCCATGCCAGCCAATCAAGAAGCCCAAAGATCAGCACCCAGTAGCTGAGGAGACAATGTGCGTGCCAGACCTTGGGACTAAGGTAAGTATCTCTGACTTTAGTTCTACTTCAGCCTCCTTCAAACAGGGTGCCTTCAGCTTGTTCCAGAGGTGCCTTGGCAAAATGGCTTAAAATTGCAGAAAAATGTATATAAGTCAATGGGTGGATCAAACCTGCCTTTTAGTTACACAAAGCCACAGTTTTTTGTGCACAATTACAACCTTCTAGGTTCAAGACAACGTTGATTAAAGTGTTTGTTAAGCCACTTGTATAAAAAGTTCCCATTCACTCTGTATTATAACAAGAAGTTGCCCTGTGTCTGTGTTATAACATATATATAGTTCTCTGTATAGATAACACACCTTACTAGGATCAGTTGTCGTTTTTGTGCTTTTCTGTCTCAGCTCAGAATTCCTGAGGGTGGGGCTGAGCACTGCTGCTGACATCAGCTGGAGAGACAGAGCCGTGCTGTGTTATCTATATAGATAAGAATATTTCTGATATAACACTGACACAGGGAACTTATTCTTCTAATACAGAGGAAATAGGAGCTTAATTATGAGAGCAGAGAGGAGAAGCTACCAGAGGAAGAGGGATGGGGGAAGTGAAGACAGGCACCCAGGAGATTGGAGAGCTGGGACTGACATAGCCTGCATAGACCACGGGGCTCTCAGGATAAGCTATATACAGGGGGAGTCAGCACTCAGGGGGGAAGTCATGACCTGGCATTATCAAACAGATATTTTAGGGGATACAGAGGGATAATTTAAAAAGCAGCACCATGCATGCTAATTGCACATTAAAGAGACAGGAGCAGCATTTTTTTTTTTGGGTTCACTAACGCTTTAATAAGGAGGATGTCAGGCCCCTGCACAGCATCCTTGTTTGCCCCTTCACTGACCCTCTGCATCAGCACTGGGATCACATTAGTTGAGTGAGGGAGGGGAACTGAGGGAGAGGAGGAACATTGGAATACTAGTCAGTACCAGTGTGCTGCTGCATTATGTGAAACAATTTGTTTATTTTTTTACATATTAGAATGGGGTGCCTCGAGATTGTGCAGCATTTTAAAGAGTGCCTTGACTGGAGAAAGGTTGAGAAACACTATTCTACTTCAACCACTTACTGACCTTGATGCGTACACTTATTGCGGCAGGGTGGCTTGTTATAGATGTCTATTTATAGACGGCGATTCGCGTATGCGCGATTTGCAGGCGAACGCGTGCCCGAGGGTCGGGCGGACTCGATCAGAGGAAGAACGGGGAATCGCCATTGTAAACACAGCGGTTTCCCGTTGACAGGCGGCATGACACTGATCTACTGATCCCTGCAGCCGAGCCCCCTTACAGTTAGAACACGCCTAGGGAACACAGATAACCCCTTCATTGAACCCTGCAGGTTAACCCCTTCCCTGCCAGTGACATTTATACAGTAATCAGTGTTTTTTTTTTAGATCTGATCACTGTATAAATGTCAATGGTCCCAATAAAGTGTCAAAATGACATGACCGCCGCAATATCACAGTCCCCCTAAAAATCGCAGATCGCCACCATTACTAGTAGAAAAAAAAGTAAAAATGCCATAAATTAATTCTCGTGGTTTGTAAACGCGGCAACTTTTGCGCAAACCAATCAATATACGCAGATTGCGATTTCTTTTACCACAAATATGTAGAAGAATACATATCAGCCAAAACTGATGAATGCATTTGTTTTTTTATATATATTTTTGAACATGTATTATAGCAAAAAGTAAAAAATATTATTCTTTTTTTTTAAATTGTCACTCTTTGTTTATAGCGGTGATCAGAAGTGATCAAATACCACCAAAAGAAAGCTATTTGTGGGGAAAAAAGGAAGCCAATTTCGCTTGGGTACAATGTCGCATGGCCACGAAATTGTCAGTTAAAGTGACGCAGTCCCGAATTGCAAAAAGTGCTCTGGTCCTGAAGTGGGAAATCCTTCCGGGGCTGAAGTGGTAAGTAAGAGCAAACAAATTAAAACCAGCACACTTTCTAAGCAGTTACAGCAACAGTGTTTTTTTCTTTTGGGAAAAAAGGTTTAAACTCTATGAGTAAAAGCTGACCGATGTAAGCATCCTTGCCAGTGTTACATGTTAGATCCAAATCCAGGTAACTGTCACATTGCCGGACAACTTGGCCTGTTATAGAAAGTATGGAAAAATAACAGATCTTCTGGCAGAATCAACAGGTTAAAAACTATGATATGGGGGAACTCAGAACAACAAATACTTCTGTGTAAGGGCCTACATTGTTCTGTGCATAAAAATGAAGGTTACCGCAAATAGGGGTTGATTTACTAAAGGCCAATACACTGTGCACTTCACAAAGTGCAGGTGCAGTCGCAAAGCTTAGTAAATGAGGTAAACCTTCACTTGCTCTTCTCCCCCTCCCCTCGGCAGCACCAGCATCACAAGTGTGGGCACCCGGCTTTGGCTTCAAAGCCGGGAGTCACGCTGTGCCTTGTGAATGGCCAGCGTATCTTTTGGGACCTGTGACATGTCCCAGAAGATTGCCGAGAGGGAGGGGGTAAAGGTGAACTTCCTTCCGGAGCCGCGGCTCTAGGAGAGGAAGTGGATCTGGGACCCTGTGAAAACAGGGTCCCCGGCCCCCCCCCCAAAAAAAATGACATGCCAATTGTGGCATGCCTTCCTTTAAAGTGGAAGTTCCA
Source organism: Glandirana rugosa (assembly GCA_018402905.1). Lineage (NCBI taxonomy): Eukaryota > Metazoa > Chordata > Amphibia > Anura > Ranidae > Glandirana > Glandirana rugosa. Next base: position 1,323,180 of record BLSH010115851.1, read on the forward strand.
CTTTTGGGTGGAACTCCGCTTTAATGCTTTTGACAGACTGCATCTTTTTATTTATTTTGCCAATAAATACACTTTAAAGTTGGGTAACTAAACATTTTAAGCAATGCACAGTGATTCAACATTTTTAGTTTTGATGGTTTATCACCTGTACAGCTGCATATACCTAGTTTTAAAGGACAACTGTCATCACACTAAATATCTGTCTGAGATGCCAAGCTTGCCTGTACGTTTTGGATTCAAGGCAGTTACCTAATTCACAGCAATCCTGAATAGGTATCAACCCACAAATCTGCTCTAGATCCTCATGCATTGGACATTCACAGATGCATGCAAGTCAATCATCAGGTCACTCAAGTCTGAATAGGTGCTTCCCTGCTTCAAAACCATTATGCAGAACACAGATCATTTCAGCTTCCATCTGGTATAGGGCTTGATCAGCGGTTTCCTATAAGGTGGATAGAGATAGAACATCATTTATAAAAATACAATGTTTAGAGCAGCCATTCTCACCAGGGTTCCATGGAACCCTATGGTTCCTTCAGGAGTTGCTAGGGGTTCCTTGAGCTGTGGCTAATTGGCCACCCATCTGATGGTGCCACCATACATCAAGGTCCATCACCACTTAGAGTCAGTAGCATGATACTCATTTTATTTAATGTGTTTTATAATTGTGCCATTCTAACCACCACTGTTATTCCTTTCACTGACAACGGATATAAGGGCCATTTTTCTAATGACCCTCAATGGAATATTTTAGCAGGGGTTCCCTGAGACTGGGTTCCTCTAGGATAAAAAGGTTGAGAAAGACTGATTTAGAGCATCACAAAATAAATGAGGAAATAAATAAGTTAATGGGTTTGTAGATGACCCGTTCAATATAAAAGGACACTATCCACCAGTAAGCCATAGACTAGTCTAAAACTTATAAAATGAAAGGAATAAATCCCCAACAAACTGCAGCCAGGAGACTGTAACTACATGTAATATCATCATGTCAGTCGATTTCAAACAATTCATTCTTTCCTTATTGCATGTACAGTAAGGGCCAAAGCAATTGGGCTCAGCTGCAGAAAACTAATCAGGGGTAATCAGCCATCATAGCGAATCCTGGCCTACTGTATAATAAGCAGCCAGTGGATACCACTGATTGTCAGCAGATATAAATCAAGCAGCTTTGCTTTCATATCCAGGGAATAGTGCACATAGATCTGAGAAAGGCATCACAGAGCCAGCAAACTACCAAACAATGTAGATGGAAAGCAAACTACAGCTCATTATTGGGTAAAGATCAATGCTATCAAAAAGAAAAAAAATCATAGGACTATTTTATATTATATGATTTATTAGCACTGGCTATAATAGGAATTACAGAATGTTACAGAATTCATTGAAGCCCATGCCCCAGAATACTTTTTCCTATGCATGTATCAACAATTGGCCATACACAGCTTTTGTAATTAGTTCACAATGCCATTCATTGTGATAAGCACACAGAAACATTGTAGACGCACAACGTACCCAGCGCACAACAAACCATATACCGTGCATTATTTGAAAAAAGGGTCATGCGGGTTTTTTCATCTTTTGTGTTGCATTGGCAGCTCTTTCATAATGAATGGGCTGCCGAAACACAACACACGCTAAAATGTGTTAATACACCAAAACAGGTTGATTTAGTGTGAGTGGGCGCCCGACTGAAAGCCTCAAAAATTACACTCTTTAGTAGATAATGTATAAGTTACACATACAGTGCGGATATGGCTCAAAGTTTTCAGAAAAATTGGCCAAAAACTTCCACCCCAGCAAATCTTATTTTAATCCAGATTCCATGTCCAGATTTGCTTTGAATCCAGAAACCAGCTTAAAAAGTTAGGAGTCAGTTTTTTAAATCAGCTGCCCAGTGCCCTGACTGCATGTCTAAGGGCGTCAGGCAATAGGAATTAAAAAGACTGAAAATTAATAAAAAACAAAAAATAACTTTTTTTTTTAGTTTGCTATCAAATTTTGCAAATAAGTAATTTTCATTACCGGATGAGGCTTCACTGAAGTCAGCTGATAGGCGGCAATGATGGGCACTGATGAGGCAGCAGTGATAGGCTGCACTAATGAGGAGGCACTTACAGGCTGCACTGTTGGGCACTGATGAGGCAGCAGTGATGGGCTGCACTAATGAGGAGGCACTTATAGGCTGCACAGTTGGGCACTAATGAGGCAGCAGTGATGGGCTGCACTAATGAGGAGGCATTGATAGGCTGCACTGATGAGGAAGCACTGACCACTCACCAATGGTAAGGAAAAGGGGACAGATCAAGCTAGCATCTGCAACCCCTGCCCTCAAACTGGGAGGGAGATGTCGGATTAAATCCTGATGGCCAAAACTTACTTTTTGACTTTTATTCACCTGCACTAACAAAACAATGTTTTAGCTGACTTCCATGGCACCAGCCTTTCTCCATTTTTGCATAGATGTTGGAGGTGGGTGGACAGTGAGAGCCAACAAGGGAAGCCCTCAGCCACGCTCGTCACATCCCTGTCCACAAGAGGAGGACACCGGTAGGCAGAAAGGAGGCTGCAAAGCTGCGGCCTCAATTACCGGCCAGCCCAACCTTAGTTCACGCACCCGTGGGAGGCCACATGGGGGGAATCCAGAGCACTGCTGCAGTGTAGGCCAGGTGCCAGGACGCAATTTCCAGTCGTCATGGTGACCTGATGCCTGGGTTTTGTCGAGCCCTGGTTTAAACTATTCCATATCTACCATTGTGTCTAAAATAGCAAACTCATGGTCCTTATTATCAAATCAGGCATAAAACAGCCTAAAATGGCTTGTGTGGCACCTTATATACAGTCTTTAGGGCCAGTAGACAAACTAAATGAAAAGAAGGGAAGGGACATAACAGTTGGTTTATATAAAAGTGCCAGAGCCAGATAATGTGAAATAATATCAGGCACATATTATATATACATAAATACTGGAGGTATCTGCAGGTGTTTATTGTAGGAGAAGGAGATACAGTACTGCACACAAATGACTTCAGTTAGTCCATAGGGGAATACTGCCAAGTATTATGGATCAGACTGCTTTAGCCTAAAAATGGCTGATAACATAGAACAGACTTAACAGTATCCGTATATACTGTATATGAGTATGATTATATACATCCTTGTAAATAATATAAATACTTATTTTACACAAACATTGCCTATACCACTTTATGTGCCAATGTGCAGTAAGAATCGTTTTACCTTTAAATGCTATTGTTTCCATCTCCCAGGTTTGCAGTTACACTTTGGTGTGTATTTATAAAAAAAAAAAAAAATCTGCATAGCTATTCATCCTGTGAAAATGCATGTACATTTGTTTTGTGTGAATTTGGGCAAAGTCAAATATTTTTAGGCTATCTTCTCTCCAGGTTGAATGTTCTTCATAGGGTAGATCAGGAAAATACTGCACTATGGCCACTAGAGGTAGCTGATAATCTTAGGAAATAAATACATATCTTCAGCTCCATCTAGTGGCCAGAATGTGTTTGGCTGTGCCATCTACTAGGGCGCTGTAAATTTTAGGACTAGATTGATGAAATTACAAATCCTTTGACAGCTAAAACAGCTTCCATATATGAATTTAAACTCTGTATTTAGCAGTTAACCGGGTGTTTCGTTTTAGGACACGAACTGCACTAAATTAAAACAAATACATGTATGCAACTAAATATGTTTTTCAAGTGGAAGATCATTTTAAATGATCAAATCTATGATCGATTGATCATTTATTATGTATAGTGCCAGCACTAGGAGTGGTAACAGTGGTAGAACAGAGCAGGAGCTGCACCCCTATAGAATTCAGGCTGTTCCTATGCCGATTTATTATCTGGATCAAAAGTGCTAAGAAAACAGGACAAATGGCCTGAAATTGTATTCCACTGATTCTGCTGCCTGTCTAAAATGAATGAGGAGATGGGTTATAGTATTTGTCTCATATACTGTGTTCTCCATAGGGAAGGCCCCAATATCACTGTGTCCATCTCCCAGACATCTGAACCTTTATTACTATCCCAGCAACAGCATTTGATATATAACAAAGCTATTGTTATATAGCCTCTGTTAAAGGGACGTCACAGCATAATATAAATACGGAAGGCTATCAGCTGCATTTGATTGATGCACAGAAAACTTCTTTACAGAACACCTTTGCTTAACCACTTGCCTACTGGGCACTTTTACCCCCTTCCAGCCCAGGCCAATTTTCTGCTTTCAGTGCTGTTGCACTTTGAATGACAATTGCGTGGTCATGCAACATTACCCAAATTAATTTTTTATCATTTTTTTGAGACAGATCAAGCTTTCTTTTGGTGGTATTTAATCACCACTGGGGTTTTTATTTTTTCTAAATAAATGAAAAAATCTTGAAAAAACAAAAACAAAACCTTTTTCTATGTTTCTGTTATAATATTTTGCAAAAAAAGTAACTTTACTTCTTCACTGATGTGCACTGATGAGGCTGCAATGATGGGCACTGATGAGCAGGCACTGACGAGGCTGCACTGATAAAGCGGCACTGATAGGTGGCACTGATTGGCACTGAGGAGGCTGCATGGATAATCAGGACACTGATGATCAGTGCCCTGATTATTAGTGTAAATATCCCCTGTTACAGGATAGCCAGTTTCCCTGTAGATACTGTTTCCCTGGTAGCCACTGTGCTGCCACAATCATGGAGTCTCCATCACTGTGATGTCATCACAGAGATGGAGCCTCCATGATTGTGGCAGCACAGTGGCTAACAGGCAAAATGCATCCTGGCGGGACACACATCTATCATATTAAATCAACATAAACAGAGGAAAAGTGTGTACCACCATAGTTTGCTGGTGTGCTACCTTCACGCATTTAGTCAAAGACATAAGGTGACTGATCGTGTCACACTGGGTCTTTTGGAGGCTTAAGATGATCTGCAGCTAAGCAGTGTGAAGAGTGTGTAACATCATTTGTCCTAATGGGCCATGATTTGATTTCTATCCGGTGAGTATCTCCACATAGGGGGAAACCCTGAATGTCACGTGGTGTGGTGAAGGTGGCGAACGGATTATGTGGGACAGTGCGTGATGAACGATAGTCACTCTGATGAACTGTGTCAAGCGGACTGTTTACCCCATGGTGGATTCTCCACGCATTACATAGTTATAGCGCTGCTTGTTATGTGGTGGTGTATTTATGCATACTATATGACTGATTTATATCATTTTCTATTTAGAGCAGCAGCTGTTAATGATAACATATAGTTATAATCTATTCTTTTTAAACTGATATACCAGTAGCGCTGATTAGGATATACATCAACCCTTTGGAGTTGACGAACGGTCCTTATAATTATAATAGCGAATTAATATTCACTATTGTCTTCCTGATTCTCCTCCCAGCCAATCAAGAAGCAGGTCCTGAGACCCCATTGGCCAGTGAGCCTTAGGACTCCCTGGCCAATCGAGTCTCAGGACAACTTCCTGTTCAGCTGGGAGAAGAAGCAACAGCCCTGGCTCTTTCTTCCCCCTGTCTCGTAAAGTAAGGTCCGTCTGCCTTAGGGGTGGTGTTAGATCGCCGTCACCTACTCGTCCGTCCAACGTCGAGGGGGGTTCTTTCGACGATTGTCACCTTTCCTGTCTGTCGGCCATCTCTGGCTGTGCTTGCGCCGATCGCCGCCTTTCTGTCCGTCTCCCCCCCCCGCGTTAGTTTGTCGCCCTCCCCCCCCAAATATTTAGCCCCAGCCGCCACTGCTAACTAGGGTGAAGCTGCAAACAGAGTTAGATCCAGCTCCCTGACAAAGATTTGATCTGAAACAGACATGACCCTTAACTGTAATGGCAAAATCCATAACATTATTAAAAAGAAAAGCCTAACGGTCAACAATTTGTAGCAAGCCAGCAATTTCCTTTACTTTTTGTGCTGCCTAGACCATTGCAGCCTGGCAATATTTTAGACAAATAACTAAAACCTCCCCCATAAAACATGCACCATTTACTTGTTGATATGGGAAAATCGTAGCATAATAAATTGAAGCAGACGCCGGAACTGGCAGCTGATTTCAGTGCTCATCCTATGGATAAGGGCTAACCTAAACAAATTTACTGCCAGCAGTCAATGGGCCATGTAAAAGAGAAACACTTTCTTTGGACACTTAGTAATCAGCAGTTAAATGGCCTGATAGCAAGAAAAAAAAACACAATTGTGTTCATTAGGTCATAATGAAATTAGTTAGCATGCAATTTTTAAAGGATCCATCTGTCCTGTGCATCAGACGATTAATTTTTATAATCCTGATAGCAGTTTTTAGGCTTGCCCATAACGAAGCGCTCGGTCAATTGAGCACTCAGCGCAGTTCTTCGGCAACCAATGGATAAATAAGCCATGCATATTAATCCGATTAGATGCGTCAGGATTTTGATCCTAACTCGCCTTCCTTTAAAGTCATCTGACACTTCAGTCATCTGAATTAGTTAATAGACAGTGTCAGCTTTTCCTTTCCACAGGAATAATTTGATTAATTCAGCCATGTCATGGATGTGAGCAATGCTCAGTATAAGTTTACATGGCAGCCAACTGTCTATGACTTCCAGAAAAGGTCTCGGTTTATCCGGTTAAGAAGTCTAATCCCTCTGGGATAAGATTACCTCTAGCACTTTTGCTGAATTTCCTGGTCGGTTCTAAACTTGTATCACATACGGCAAAATATACTTTAGGGGGAACGGTATATTTTTTGTGTACTTGCATACATACATAAATGTAAAACAGATTTACTTAAAGCATACTTGTCACTTTATATTAAATACAAACAGATTGACCCTCAGTGTAAATAGGCAACCTCCAGTACCATCATTTGTCACTAGCCTGCTCTCTGCCACTCTGATGCCATTCTGATAATTGGCTGGTGAAACGCAACACACTACATTGCAGAAAGACCGGGGCTGCGTGTCCAATGCCCAGAAGTTCTTTCATATGGACTACAATGTGAACTGAGGCAATAAAGTCATACTAAATCCAAAAGCAAACATTTAATACACTGCAGCTTACCAATTATTAGATATGATGGCTGCACAAGTTTTCTTTTTTAACCACTTCAATGCCAGGCACTTTCTCCCCTTCCTGCCCAGGACAATTTTCAGCTTTCGGCGCTGTCTCATTTTGAATGACAATTGCGCAGTCATGCAACGCTGTACTCAAACTACATTTTTATCATTTTCTTTCCACAGATAGAGCTTTCTTTTGGTGGGATTTGATCACCACTGGGATTTTTATTTTTTGCTTAACAAGCTAAAAAAGACTGACATTTTTGAAAAAAAAAATTTTTCTTCAATTCTGTTATAAAATTTAGTTTTCTCCTTCACTAACAGGCACTGATGAGGCAGCTCTGATTGGCACTGATGAGTTGGCACAGATAAGGTGGCACTGATGAGGAGGCACTAATAAGTAGAATTGATGGGCACTGATAGGTGGCACTGAGGGCACTGATAGATGGCAATGATGGGCAGCACTGATGGGCACTAATAGGCAGCACTGATGGGCACTGACAGGCGGCACTGATGGGCACTAATGGCGCTGATAGGCAGCACTGATGATGAGGTACTGTCAGTCATTACTGATGGGCACTGGTTGGCATCATTGAAGTGCACTGACAGGCATTACTGATGGGCACTGATTAGCACTTTGATGGGCACTGATTGGCACTTTGGGGGGAACTGACTGGCATTGTGGTGGGCACCTCTGATAGGGGCTGTGCTGATAATCAATGCACTGATTATCAGCGCAGACCCCCCCCCCCGACAGGAAAGCCGCCGATTGTCTCTCTCTGTTAGCGAGCCTAGGAAAGCCATTTCCCGGCACTTCCTGGTTACACACTGTGATCAGCTGTGATCGGTCACAGCTGATCACGTGGTAAAAAGCCTCCATCAGAGGCTCATTACCACGATCGGAGTTGCGGTGTGCCAGAGTGACACACTGCACCACCGATCGCCGTGTCACGCACCCCCACGGGCATGCAATCGCGGCTTATCCTGCTGGACATCATATGATGTCCAGTCAGGATAACGCAACCACCGCCCCGCCGGGAAGTGGTTAAAGGAGTTCTAAACCAGAGGAAAAAAAACCTGTAAGACAAAGGCATAATGAGCTAGTATGCATCGCACCCACACACCGCTGAGGCGGATGACATCTTCCCCGGTGTTTCTTCTGAGTTTGCGGGCTCTGGTGCTGTGAGCAGCTAGTGCCGCGATGATGTCACTCCATGCGCGCCGGAGATGCTGTTCACGGCACAGGCCTCTGAAGAAGTGGCACATACGGCCGTTCCTTCACAGCGCATGCGTTGATGATGTAATCGGCAGTGTATATAGTAAATTTACAGTACCTACAGGTAAGCCTTACTATAGGCTTAGCTGTAGGTACAATTAAAAAAGAAGACTGGAATACAGATGTGTTACTGGCTGGATTACCAGGGGAAAACAGAAGGGGAAAAAGCCCAAAAAAAAAAATGAATGCAGCCACCACATCTAAGGATTTGTAAACTGAAATATTTGACATTTTTGGTCTAATACAGCTTTAATGTACAATTGAAAGAAAGCACTAAGTATGCCCCATGAGGATTTAAGTACATGCATATCCGGCCACTTAATTTGCATACAAGCTTTTTGACTTAACATATACTTTAATTTAAAGTGGCAAGTTTGTGCTGCAAGTTAATATATCAAAAACATTATTTTTGCACGCAGTTTGTGACATTATATATAGAGATACAAAGACAGGGTTGCAGCAGATAGAGCTCTTTATTGTTCATACAAAAATGACAGCATGTAGCAACGTTTCAGGCATCCCTGCTATTTCGCAGTTTGAAAAATGGCAGGGTTGTCTGAAACGGTACTACATGCTGTCATTTTTGTATGAGCAATAAAGAGCTCTATATGCTGCAACCCTCTCTTTCTTTGTATCTCTTTGGTGGTTTTATGAGAATTCATCAGGTTGCGTGTAGGGACATTTTAGCTAAATTGCTAGGGCTGTGCTGTCTGCCCACCTTCTGTGCTTGTATGTATGTGCATATGTGTGTGTGTATATTTATATATATATATATATATATATAGATATATATATATGTATGTGTGTATATATACTGCGTTTCCCCAAAAATAAGTCCGGGTCTTATATTAATTTTGGCCACAAAAAACGCACTAGGGCTTATTTTCAGGGGCTGTCTTATTTATGTTCTAATAAACCTGGAATATAACAATAAAATATTTTAAAAAAATTTCCTGTGTTTTCTCCCCCCCCCCCCCCGTCAGGTCAGGAGTCAGTATTTTGATATCATTTTAATTTAAAAAAAACCCCATCTTGGTTAAAGTCCATATACAATTATGTAATCCGTTTTATAAAAAGAGTATACTGGTATAAGGTGCAGTATGTCTCTCTTTGTAGCTATTATGGAAAACACCTTATTTACAGCACCCCTGGACGGTCACGCGACCTGTCTGAGCTCTTTTTCTCTGCTCTGAGATCCCCGCTGACGTCAGCCAGCTCCGAGCACTGCAGAGGGAGGGGCCACAGATGTCAGCTGGGAGGAGAGGAAAAGACCTCCGGTGGGTCAGCTGCACTGTAAATAAGTTATTTTACATAATACAGATACAAAGAGAGACACACTGCACCTTATACCGTTCGAATCGATTTACAAAACAGATTACATTTTTTTGTATGAACGCTACTGGGGTTTATTTTCGGGGTAGGGATCCTATTGCAGCCCTGCCCAATAATCATGATAGGTCTTATTTTCGGGGTAGGGATTATTTTCAGGGAAACACTGTGTATATATATATATATATTTTTTTTTTTTTATATATACAGGAAAACCATATGTGCCCATCACATATGAATGCTGTTTCCTGCTGCTTAGTAGTACTTCACAATGTGGAGACTCTATCTAATGACTTGACTCATAAAACACTCACAAAGCTCTTGGCTATGTAATCTGGGCTGCTTAGGCTATAGATTACATGATTCAGCTCAAAAGAGGAAGTCATTTATTTATGTTAAGCAAAATGTACTTTAAAAAATACAAATCATGTGATTTTGTAATGCTGATATTCCCCCAACTGTAAAATTGAAACTGTAATAATAGATCCACTTCAAAATAAATTAAATTATGTCAAATGCATGTCATTGAGGAATCTAATTTGGTGTACCTGTCTGTAGGTGTGCTATACTACTAGCACCTGGGATTTAGCATAGCACGCCATATTTTTCTTTCCTGTTGATCAGTGGTGCCAATCTTCATATTTAAGACAAGGCCTCAGCAGCAGCCGGTCCATAAGGGGTGACGCCCCTCTAATCTCCATGTGCCGGCCCCGAATCTCCATGCGGTGCGCCAGACACATAGATTTCTATAAGGTTTTTTATTTGCTGAAGCACATTGGCTCTAATTGGCTTCATAAAGGTTGGCCTCAAGGCGCAGAGCCCACCCACTTGTGACATTAGGGAATCAACATTCGCTATTGTTTTCCTGCTTCTCCTCCAGGCTAATTAGGACAGGAAGTGGGTTCTAAGCCCGGATTGGCCAGGAGGAGAAGCGACCAGATTGGCCTGGAGGGGAAGTCGGTGAAGCTGCCCGTAACCTGGATGGGGTAAGTGCAGGGCTGACAGGCTGGCGGGCGGGCGAGCGGGCAGGGGGGGTGGGGTGGTCTTTGGTTTGTTTACCGCCCCCCCAAAAAATGGAGCACCAGCCGCCACTGCAAAGCCTTGCTTATCTAAAGGAAAATGTAGGATTTGCTGTCATTTCAGTTGCCCTTATTCCAGATGTAATTATAGATTTGACATGTGGATTTCACTTAACACGACCTCTGCTGCTTTTACTGAAGATAACCTTTGTAGATGCTTTTTCAGTGTGAACTTCCCTAGTTTGTGACAGGTTAACTTGAAGCAACGGTAGGAGAAGCACTGGGTGTAAGTGAATAGTCAATGCTGTTCTGCTTTTTAGAGTTACTCATTAGTTTACAGTTGCACAAATTTGCATTAAATTAAATGTAGCAAAAACCATGCTTCTAAAAAGGTAACTGTTTTAGCCATTGTTAAATGATCTACACAATACATTACTCTTTTCCTGGACTAGCCATTTCAGCATGTTTAGATAAAAACTGAAAAACACGTGATTAAATTATGTTACTATAACACAAAAGGAGTCCTCAAAATGGCGTGAAATGTACATCAATGGATTTGAAATATTCATACATTTCATTACTTCCATTGTGAGTGCAGACATAACTGCAACTAAACATGCTGGGGGAGGGGGGAAGTGAACAATTATTAAAAATGACTCTGCTGCTATTACAGAAAAAAAAATAGAACAATGCCCATCTGCAATAAAAGACATTGAATACGTACCTCTCTGGCAGGCTTTGACAGTGCACAAACCTGTGTTACAGCAATGCTTTCAACAATCAACATTTCCAAGGTCTTTGAAAGCCTGCCTCTTCTGCCCCCCACCAAGTTCCTCTCTCCAACCCCTACAACGCTACCGGGCTCCACAGTGCTTGAGGGATTGAAGTAAGGAACCTCCGCGAGCAGCGAGGGGCACAGACATTTGGCATTCCCAGAAGTGTCAAATTTTAAGACTTTGCATTGCCCTTAGAAAACATACAGTAAGTATTAAAGAAAATAGAGTAGTGAAGCATTCCAATATGTATAAAAATGCAACATTCACATTAAAGATCAAATGAAAGGGCAAAATACCTCAATATTCACATTAACAGTTAAATCAAGTGCAAATTACATACATATCCAATAATGTAATCAACCGCATTCAGCAACCTCTCTTTTGTTTCAAAGAAAAGTAAACCTCCAACAAAATGGCGCCCTCTTGATGATTACATACGAGGACACCATTTTGTTGGAGGTTTATCTATATTGCCGATGGTTTGTGGCAAACTACACTATTATTTTTCCCTTTATACTTTGCATGAGATAAACCTATTGGGGACTGGAGATTACAGGAGAGAGGGACTGACTGTTATCATCATTGTATACCCATTGGGGTAGGGTGGCGGGCATGTTGGTGTTTGATGAAGAGTTGCTGAGTTATCGCTAAGAAGATTTTTTAATGGACTGACTTCATGGGGGAATTGGTCTGTGTATGGATGGTCCAGATTGGACACACACACACATATATATATATATATATATATATATCATTTTCTCTTCACGTACTGTATATTTATTTTTACTTTTCTTTGAAACAAAGAAAGAGGATGCTGAATGCAGTTGACTATATTATTGGATATGTACCGTATTTAATTTGCACATGATTTGACTGTTAATGTCAATATTGAGGTATTTTGCACTTTCATTTGATTTTGAATTAGAATTTTGAATTTTTACACATATTGGAATGCTTCACAGTTTTATTTTATATTTGTTTGTTAAGTGTGGTTGCACTGTCCAGTGGTAGCTGCTCTATATTTTCAATTTTGATTTGTTAGGGGATATAAATATATTTTTTCACACAATAGTCATATAATAGCGCAGGGATTTTTTTTATTAATATACAGTAAGTATTCAAAGTCTACAATTACAGGGGGGCACTGCTCAAATTATTCCGGGAAAGAGACAAAGTATTTTTTCTTGTTATAGTGTCAGGATAGATACAAATGAGTTGCTGTTGCTGACTTGTTTTAAAAGTGTAAGCCTCCCCCCCCAACAATAGCAGAATGGTACAGGAGAATAAACAAAATAGCTGAGATGGAAGAACTCATACATATTGCCAAGGAAACCCCCTCTAAATTCTCTCAAACATGGGCAAGCTGGTCTCACTTCAAAACCACTCAGGAATACCTGAACACAGTAAACCATAACCCACAATAAAACGACACACCGCATTCTGTGACACAAAACTCCCCCCCGGACCTTATTATTTATTTAAAAAAAAACACTAATACTCTAAGCCCCACCCAAAAAAGACTGAACCGCATATTCCGTAAAAAGAAAATTACTCCCTCACTAACCCAAGCCGACACCATTCCAAACTTAAATCCCAACAAATAGAGCTTGTGGTTGGGTGCGACAAGGGGGATCTGCGGAACCTTTGTTTCACTTTGTGACACCCCTCTCTACCTTCCTCCTTTCTTTCTCTCTCTTTACTCCCATCATCCCCACCCCCCCTCATACCCCCCCCCCCCGCCAAGTCCCACTATTCCCCCAAATTGCCCCTCCCCAGCTTATCCCATACCTCCCCCCCCACAAGAACACCCATACCATGTTATACGGACAACACAACCACTCCAAAAGAAACAGTCTTTGAAAACAACATCCCCAAACAATATGCCGTAAGTACCCCCATCCAGAAGTCCCCTACTCTGTGTTCGGGACCCGCCCCACCTCAAATACGCCTCAAGACTCAAATCAAAGAACATAACACCCAACGGGCTACAAACCGATCACCAAGAGCAATCTACTTAAACATTACTCAACACAGATCAATCACTCAAACCCGAATACCCCTTAGATATGCGCTGCTTACAACCACTAATATACCCATAAGCACACGGCACACAATATCTGATTAAAACTCCACCAGTAAACACACTGAGGATGTTTCTTGTTGTACTTTATTACTCATGTTATCCTTCATGTTATCGTTTTCATGCCGGTTGTTACCATGCATTGAGGTATGATCTGTAATGATTATCTTCTTACTGGAATGCATATGTAAACCTTTAATGCTGTTACATTATTACCAAATAAAAACATTTTAAAGGAAAAAAAAAAAAATTGGGCTAAAAGTGTAAGCCTGAAAGCTGATATTCTTAAAAACCTAGACAACACGGTTTTGGGCATATTTAACCACTTCAGCCCCGGAAGGATTTCACACTTTAGGACCAGAGCACTTTTTGCGATTCGGCACTGCGTCGCTTTAACTGACAATTGCGCGGTCGTGCGACGTTGTACCCAAACGAAATCTGCGCCCTTTTTTTCCCACAAATAGAGCTTTCTTTTGGTGGTATTTGATCATCGCTGCGTCATTTCTGACCGCCGCTATAAATAAAAGAAGAGCGACAATTTTGCAAAAAAAAAACAAATTTCTTACTTTTTGCTAAAATACAAATCCAAAAAAACATTTTTTTTCATCGGTTTTGGCCGATTTATATCCTTCCTCATATTTGTGATTAAAAAAAATCGCAATTGGCGGTTTATTGATTGGTTTGCGCAAAAGTGGCCACGTTTACGGATGATGAGAATTCATTTCTGGGGTTTTTATTTTTTTTTTATTTTTTACTAGTAATGGTGGCCATCTGCGATTTTTAGCGGTACTGCGATATTGGGGCAGACATGTCGGACCATTTTGACACTTTTTTGGGACCATTGGCATTTATACAGCGATCAGTGCTATAAAAATGCACTGATTACTGTGTAAATGCCATTGGCAGTGAAGGGGTTAACCTGCAGGGGGCGCTCTAAGGGTTAACTGTGTTCCCTGGGCGTGTTCTAACTGTGTGTGGGCTGCCCTAGCAGGGGAAGGGAAGTGATCACAGCTTCCATGTAGAGGAATGTTTACTTACACGGACCTCCGTTCTTTCATTGTGGGGGGGCATCGTGGGTAGTCGGCGGCGATCGAGTCCGCCGCACCCACTCCCTGGCCCCCCCGAACACAGTGAGCGCACGGGCACGCCTCCAGCAGCACGATATCGAGCCACTTTGTCGCCGTCAACCGGCAAGTGGTTAAAGCGTTTTGTCGCGCGACATTGGGCGTTTGCAAACACCGATGTTGCACTAATATGCTGCGCATTTGTCGCTTTTCCACTGATTCTATGACAATAGAAAAATGTGTCAGAAACGCCGGAATATGCCCGGCTTTGGCTGGCAGCCAAGCCTGTGTGTTAATCTGGGTCGGGTGAGTGACTCGGGCAGGCTGGAGAACTCAGCAGCAGCATCTCTGGTGACTTGGAGAAAATTCAAGAAGCAGTTGGGAGGGGTCTAGGAGGAGCTGTCAGGACTGTACTGAGGGCCCTGACCAATCCCGAACAGATGGGCCAGCCAAGCTGGGGCAGTGAAGTTTGGGTGGAAGATGAAGATGGAGTGTTAGGCTGTCAGAGGCCTTTGAGAGTAGCTTCCCAGCCTGGGGGGGGTAAACTCAGGCCGGGTTTTGGGTGCAGAAGGGACCCCTTCTCGTGACACATGGAGGGATCCTGCCCAGGAGGCACCAGAGTAAGGAGAGGACAGCAGGAGGACACTGCCAGGCAAATCTCCAGGGAGGAAGACAGCCAGCTGGGCTGGTGAGTGTTACAGTCAGAGGACTGAGAGGCATGCTTGAAGGGACTGGGTGAAAGCAGTCTGGGATGTATGCAGTCAGTCTGGGAGGACTGTGTAGACGAAGCCAGGAGGGCTAGTGAAAGGGGCAGCTGCAGCCAGGCGGACTGTCAGTGCCTGAAGAGGTGGTACTAGGATCAGTAGCCACAGGAATAGGACAGCTAGCACCAAAGACCTCTATTTTTGCTACACTACTAAAGTGGTCCATGGTCCATGCCTGCAACGGGTATTTGCAATGGTCTGATTATGCTCTTGTCAGACCATCCTTTCAGTGCTAGCTGGTCCTGGGAGATGTATTTCTACAAGCAAGTCTGTGCTGGAGGTAGGAGAGGAGAAGTATATAAACTAGATGTATATAGTTGAGTCTTTGCTGATCAAATGGGCATCACATAAGAACCCCTACCCCATCCTAGTTTAATCCCCCTAAATAGAACAAAAAAAACAAAACAAACAAAGCTGCAAGGACTGCTTCCTATCTCCGGAGAGAGTGGAAAAATGCATGTGCCTGGCTGTGCAGAGAGGGAGATAACCAGATTCACCAGCGGCTCTTGCGGGGGTAGCGCTCCATGTGCATAGGAGGTAGGGTCCTTCATCGTGTGTCCAAGTAACCACCTGCATGATATGCACACTTTTTACTGGCTGTCCAGCAATGGGGTGCCCTCTGGATTCAGGAGACTGCAGTGATGAAGTTAGCATTAGGGGACTAGCAAACATGGGCACTAATGCAGCGCCGGATTACAGGTCCACTACACTAAGAAAATGGCAGCAAGGTGCAGGGATGGTAAACTTAGATATGTATAGAAGTACTTCAGAGGGTATATTACCCAAAAATGCTATGTGTTTGAGAGGGATATAGGGGAAAAGTATAGGAGGTGTTAGCCCGGAGAGGTAAGGCCCAGAAAGGCCGGGAGGTAAATTTTGCTTTGATACAGAAGGTATCACTGTCATTAAAAATAATTTATTTTTGGATAGTAAACAAAGCCATACAAATGATTTCCATATGTGTCTCTTGCTTGATTATAGCACTGATACAGGCTGGAATGGCTTGATAACGCTGTATTTGATCTGTAAAGGTTGGCCACTGGGACATAAAGGAATCATTAGAATCATTCCACCCACTTACCTAAAATGAGGAGTAACTTCCTAGTATTAGTATTTGTGATGGAAGCAATGCATGTAAATAATGTCTGCTTTAAGAAAGCAATATTCTGTTCACAGGTTAGTGGGTCAAACACTTAATGAATACAAGATACAGGGGCATCCTAGAATGTACACTAATTGGCTGACCTGTGATATCTTATGATAACGAAGTTTAAGTCTGGGTAAACAATATCATCTTGAATATATTTTTCGGTAGTGTAGTTTCTTCCCTGAAAAAAACATTATGATTTTTATCTCTTACGGGGAAAAACTTTGTCAGGTAAATGAGCTGATCATTCTGTTCCCATATTTGATGAAAGCCTGACCTAGATACCCTGAAGAATAAACTGCGACACTTCATTGTGCAAAAGTAACAAAAAGAATATCTTATCTATACAGAAAGCACAGAGCTGCTAAAAAAGAAAAAAATGAGAACAAGTAGAACCGGCAATGCATGTAGAAGGCAGGACAGAAGGCAGAGTCATGGCTGGAAATGGGATATCAGCAGAATGATGGTAATAAACAAAAAACATATAGGGCGTCAAGCTCTTACAGTTATATATGAAAAGTGTAGCTGCCCCTTTAAGTATGCAACACCTAGGTGCCAATAGTGTAATCAAAGTGCAGGCGCTTCACTTATATTAACAAGTATATACAGTATACCACAAAAGTGAGTACACCCCTCCCATTTTTGTACATATTTTACACTGTCAACGTAAAATGAATGACCACATTCAGCATATGCTACTGTGAACCTGAACTGGTTTAAAAGGCTTCAAACTGAAATACAAGGCCAGATGTTTATATATACTGTATATATACAGGGTGGGCCATTTATATGGATACACCTTAATAAAATGGGAATGGTTGGCGATATTAACTTCCTGTTTGTGGCACATTAGTATATGTGAGGGGGGAAACTTTTCAAGATGGGTGGTGACCATAGCGGCCATTTTGAAGTCGGACATTTTGAATCCAACTTTTGTATTTTCAATAGGAAGAGGGTCATGTGACACATCAAACTTATTGGGAATTTCCCAAGAAAAACAATGGTGTGCTTGGTTTTAACGTAACTTTATTCTTTCATGAGTTATTTACAAGTTTCTGACCACTTATAAAATGTGTTCAATGTGCTGCCCATTGTGTTGGATTGTCAATGCAACCCTCTTCTCCCACTCTTCACACACTGATAGCAACACCGCAGGAGAAATGCTAGCACAGGCTTCCAGTATCCGTAGTTTCAGGTGCTGCACATCTCGTATCTTCACAGCATAGACAATTGTCTTCAGATGACCCCAAGATAAAAGTCTAAGGGGGTCAGATCGGGAGACCTTGGGGGCCATTCAACTGGCCCACTACGACCAATCCACTTTCCAGGAAACTGTTCATCTAGGAATGCTCGGACCTGACACCCATTATGTGGTGGTGCACCATCTTGCTGGTACTATGATGTCGGTGATAGGGAATTGCTGGCCATCAAGTCAGCTTTGGAGGAATGGCAGTACCTCCTGGAAGGAGCAGGTCACCCAGTATTGGTTTTTACTGGAGACAGAAAATTTACACTGTTATACAAGCTGTGCACTCACTAATTTACATTGTAGCAAAGTGTAATTTCTTCAGTGTTGTCACATGAAAAGATATAATAAAATATTTACAAAATGTGAGGGGTGTACCCATTTTTGTGAGATACTGTATGTCATTGAGTGCAATGAATGCAGGGCTCGAGTCCTGCGGGAACGCATGGGAACTGAGTTCCTGTACTTTTTACACAGCAGGAACGCAGTTCCCTTTTGCATCCCTCCTGCAGGATGCGGCTGCTATCAGTTGCCAGGCGTACCAACGGGGGGGGGGGCCAGTCCGCCCAGGGTGCCGCACATTGTGGGGATTGTCAGGTCGGCATGTCCATGTGTGGAAAGTGGTTGGGATTTTTGCTCAGCCTGCGTGCTCACCCAGCTGCCCTATTGGTTCAGCAGGCGGGCGGGGACAGGAACTACCCAGCTGCCCTGTGACCAACCATGAAGGGGGAAGGAGCTGATGGATCCCGAGCCCATCGCCTGACCGGGAAAAAAGTGAGTGTTTGCCCGTGCAGCAGCCTTCCTGTACGCATGGATAGGGGGAGCGGAGGAGAGGAATTGATCTTTGCATATTCCTCCTGCAGCCGCTGAGTGCCTGATTCTCCTCCTCTCCCCAATGCAGGCATTCAGTGGCTAATCAATTCCTCTATATGAGCCCTAGGTAGTCGAGGAAGGGGGAAGTACCAACCAGTGTCCCGTCGACCCATCAAGGACAGGGGCGGGCGGACGACTTGGTTATCCCGTCGACCCACTCGTGCGTCCGACTCGTTTTTAGGGTTGGTGAAAGGTGTGTACCTGTACGGCTGGACTGTTAGGGGTGTTACACGCCGTGGGACCCGCCTGACCGGGGGGGGGGGC
>BLSH010115851.1:1342167-1357972 GCA_018402905.1 Glandirana rugosa
CTCTCCAGCTCCTCCTGTGAACTCTGCCCCCTAGTGCTCTTCTATCTTCTATCATATCTGCAGTCTCTGACCATCTCCTGTATCATGTCTGCAGTCGCTGACCATCTCCTGTATCATGTCCTCAGTCTCTGACCATCTCCTGTATCTCATCTGCAGTCTCTGACCACCTCTTGTATCATGCCTGCAGTCTCTGACTGTCTCCTGTACTATGTCTGCAGTCTCTGACCATCTCTTGTATCATGTCTGCATTCTCTGACCATCTCCTGTACTGTGTCTGCAGTCTCTGTCTCTTGTATCATGTCCACAATCTCTGACAATCTCCTGTACTATGTCTGCAGTCTCTGACCATCTCTTGTATCATGTCTGCATTCTCTGACCATCTCCTGTACTGTGTCTGCAGTCTCTGACTGTCTCTTGTATCATATCCACAATCTCTGACAATCTCCTGTATAATGTCTGCAGTCTCTGACCATCTGGGCGGGGATGGGGATCCATTGTTGAGAGGGATGCAGATAATTCTGGGAGGGGATGGGGATACATTGTGGAGAGGGATGGATGATGCTGGGCGGGGATGGGGATACATTGTGGAGAGGGATGGATGATGCTGGGTGGGGATGGGGATACATTGTGCAAAGGGTTGCGGATAACTGGACAGGGATGGGGATACATTTATTTTTGAGGTGGGGGTAATCTTAGGTGAGTTCCCACTGTTTTTTTCCCAGGACTTGACCCCTGAATGAATGTATGGGCCCAAAGTGGGAGACTATAACCAGGCTTAGACTTTTGGTTGTGTGAGCAGCACTGCAGGCATCCTTGGAAAGGATTTTTTTCAGGACCAAGTATTTCAGTTTTTCCATTACAGTTTATCAACCCTAACAAAATGTAACCTTTAGGCCTGTACACACGGTACAATTATCGGCCAACAACGGTCGTACAACAGCATGTTGTCCGATAATCCGACCGTTAGTACGCATGATTCAACAGCCAATTTCCAATTATCGTCCAACAGAAGTTGTCTGAGAAGACTAGAAAACTTCTGTTGGCCAACAAGGCGTTGGCCAATTTTCAGCTCGTGTGTACAGAAGTTTGACCAACAAAAGTTGTAAGTACAAACACGCATGCTCGGAATCCAGGAAGTTTTCGGTCGTGTAAACCTGTGTTCCTAATTCACAAATCACATTCACCTGAACAGCCTCTTTATATGCTCATAACACGTCACTACGTTCGGCTTTGTTGGACAATAATTTGACTCATGTCAGTACGCCAGACAAAACCACACAGCCAATTTGGACAAAAGTTGGATGTGCGGTTGTACGATAAGTACAGGACCCACTTTAAAAACAAAGCTTGCTGGGAGGATTCCCTGGACATTTATTATGATTAAGACCTGCTTGGATACTGAAGGCATGTAACAGAAAATCCACTCATACACTGTGCAAAGCATCCCTTTGCATGCCCTGCACAAGTTCAATGTCTAGTCTGTTATGAAAATGATCCCGCACCTACTGCCCATGTCAAGCAGACAAAATATCATGTACTGGTTAAAGTGCTTCTAAATCCACGACAGCAAAATCAGTCTGTATATACAGTAAAGCATGCTGGTTCTACTCTCTGTGGAACCTAAGGGGTTAATCATCTGCATGGTGTAAAAAAAGGCTGTATAATCCTGTCTTCTCTGATCCTCCCCTTCTTCCACAGTCCCCAATCCATCTCCTGATAGTACAGAGCCTTGGGGGTAGTCTGTAAATGCTCAGTTTGGTGTGCATTGCTGGAAAGTATTTATTTTTTGGGGAAGGTGCATGTGATCAGCACAGGCTTATCAGCAATGTCCAGACAGAAAGTCAGGGTCGTGCAGCCTTATAAAACAGTCAGAGGAGATAAAATTCCTCATACAAGCTTTAACCAGTGCTCGGCCGGACACTGATGGAAGTCACAAGACTGCTATGTACTGCTGATGGGAAAAGGTATTCAGCAGTTTCTATTTACTAAAATAATTAACAATAGTGTGAACCCAGCCTAAAGGAGAAGTATAGCCAAAGCTTGTTTGGCTGTACTTCTCCTATGGATCACAGGAGTGCAATTAGTTTTGCCCTCCTGTGGCCCATTTTCAGCAGAGAGCGGGCTGAAGTCCGCTCTCTGTTGACATCACAGATATCAGTCCAGGCACCGCGTCAACCCGACAAAGTCTGGATCTGCCAGGTGCCTGGAATGATACCCGGCTCAGCCTCTCAGCCGGCCGCTGAGAGCCTGAGCCGGCCGCCCCCTCCACAACTCAGCACTCCAATGAGCGAGGAGAAAGCAAAGCAGAGAGCTGTAACTGACAGTCTGCAGATCTCTGCTCGGGGAGCTGTCAGAACCGAGAGATCAGCGGTATTCGATCGCTCGGTTCTCAGTGTAGAGACGCAGTGGGATAGATGCAGCATCGGAGTGATGCTGCATCCACCTAGGTAAGTGTAAATCAGAAAAAACAAACAAACCCATACTTCTCTTTTAAAGAAGATTTCCACAAAGCACTTTTAGCATTCTTAACAGATGCCATACTATGCAATTCCAGTGCAATCACAGGAAAACAACAACATTTTCTGTCTATGAGGTTCTGACTGTCTTTAACAACTTTGCACATATAGGAAAAACAATGTATAGGCAGCCCCCTAGTTAAAAACATTCGATTTACAAACGATGCCTACTTACAAACGGAGGGAGACAACAGGAAGTGAGAGGAAATCTCCCCATCGGAAGGAAAATTCACTCCTGTAAGAGTTATTGTGGGAAAAAGGTGTCTCCACTGATGCTTTATCACCAAGGTTTGTTCCCAAAACAACCCAAACTTTTCAAAATCCAAATATCACTGGGACCCTTCCCTGTGCTATCCAAAAAGCTTAAAAATAGTTTTTTTGGCTGAAGCTACACTTAAAAAATGTACCTGATCTGCCTTACAAACAAATTCAGCTTAAGAACAAACCTACAGTCTCTATCTTGTTTGTAACCCGGGGACCGCCTGTATATGGGCGCTCCTCCTCCTAGATTGTTGAAAGACTCTGTTCTCATGATCAAAACAGTATAGGAAATTGGAAGCAGACGTTGTCTGTTCCTGGACTTTAAAGGTGCCAGTAATATACATAAGAACACATATTGATAAAATATATGTTGATTTTATTTAGTACAAAGGTTAAAATTATTGTACAAAAAACAAGCATAGAATCACTTATTCGTACATTCTGGTGTCCCTGCTCAACATGTTTCATCCGACTGGCTTCTTCAGGAGACTCATGGGGGCTCTACCACAGAAGAAAGTACTATAACACAAATATAAACAATTTAGAAATTCATATAGATTGATAAACAGAATACAGGTGATACATGACTCGGCTATCAGGGCCAGATATACCAAGTCCCGAATCGCTGAATCCCACTACAATACTTATATGTTTCTTTATCATGGGGGGTATTGATGTGCTGCTCCATAACCGGCCATTGATTCGGGACTTGGTATATTCGGCCCTGATAGCCAAGTCATGTGACCGGAGGATTCGCCCATCTTCCCCTCATTTCTCTAACTTTACCAATCCTCACAGAATTTTATTTATCTCTCTTCCAGACCGCACTAACCACCACTGACCTGTCCAGTGACTAGTTGCCACTAGGCCTCAGTGTTTCAAGCGTACCCCCCTGAATTCATGGGGATATCATCCTAGGCACAGTGTGGCAATTATTGGAAGTCTGTTCAGTCCTGGACTAATATCCTGGGAATTACTTATTGGCCCCATAATATCAATAATAAACAGGTATTTTACCTAATTTAGTAGCTTATAAATTTCTTTCATGAGGCATCTTTTTGCTGTCTCATATACATATTTATTTTATTATTGATAATTACAGAATCTAATTTGTATACATTTTTGACTGTCCTTCCTTATATGGGGATCTTGGTTTATGAGCCAGGAGGTGAGAAATTGGAGAAGGCACTCCTGCACCTAGGAATGATTTTGTCACCTTATTAGGTAGGTTGACACAGCGATTGACTTATGTTATGGCAATTCACATAATATTATTTTTCTGTTTTTTGTATGGTTCACCTGTATTCTGTTTATCAATCTATATGCATTTCTAAATTGATTATATTTATGTTAAAGTACTTTCTTCTGTGGTAGAGTCCCCGTGAGTCTCCTGAAGAAGCCCAACGGGTGAAACATGTTGAGCAGGGACACCAGAATGCACAAATAAGTGATTCTATGCTTGTTTTTATACAATCATTTTAACCTTTGTACTAAATAAAACCAACATATATTTTATCAATATGTGTTCTTATGTATATTACTGGCACCTTTAAAGTCCAGGAACAGACGTCTGCTTCCAATTTCCTATACTCTTTTGTTTATCTATTATGGATGTTGTGCCTCTTTTTTGCTCCTCACTAGCCTCCTATACTCTCTAAAATTCTGTTCTCATGACGTCGTAGCAGCATCACATTGCACAAAGCAAATTATATGATCTTAATTAGTGGAAATGGGCAGAGATGTAAATTTTCTCAGGATGTCAGATCCTGGAAAGCATATTGGCCAGTCTCCTCTTGAAGCAAAATTTCTATAAAAGTATTAATTGGTTAAATGTAGCAGATACAACAGCTTTGTTTAAAAACAGCCAACCAACTTTATTATAGCAGATCCCTTGTTAAACGCATGGCAAGATCATATCCCCAGCGGTACCTTCCAAAATGTACTTGTTCAGTGTTCTGTGCATTAAATAAAGAGCATTCTTCCTTTACTGCAGAAGTGGAGTACTGGGAACTATATATTTATGCATTACCAAATGCTTTTCTTAGAGATAAACTCTCTTCCTTGGGTCAAACTGTAGAGCGAAACAAAAGGTTTCAATACTTTGGGAACAAATAAGGCAATCATTAGAAAGAAAGGACAGGAAAATAAAGCAAACAGCAGTAAATTGCGCAGAGCCTAACATTTGAGTAGAAGGTGAGTGTTGAGACTCATCTTCAGAATAAGACCTAATAAAAACAGTTCTGAAAGTCTTGGATCCGTCTCTCACATATTGAGCTTTATGAATATTGCACGCGCTCCAGAAATGAGGGATTTTAAACAACTTCAGAGCTGTAAATCTGGGCCAGTCTCAAGGTTTCACAACAATACCGAAAAATCCTCTGTTATAAAATCCAAGTTCTGTCAACAATTATGATGAATAAAAAAAAAAAAATCAGATATTGGAGGTATAACAAACCTCATTTTAGTTGCTGATGTAGCTCTGTTCTGACTAATTAAGACATTCAAGGAAAAGAACAAACTATGATTCTTGTACAGGAAATGTGCCTTATTAAAGCATACAATTATTCTCTTAGTACAAATTTCTGTAACAATACCAAAGCACCGTTCTTACATTATAAGATACAGCAAGTAGGTTTTTGAAGAAGGTTGAAAAGGTATCAGGCAGGTAGGAAATATGGATTTTGCCATTCAGGGTACAACCTCCTTTGCTGCCATTCTTCGCTGCCATTCTTCGCTATTAAGTATATCCCTTGAATTAAAAATATTGATCAGCTATTGAATTATGACTACTGACAGGTAAAGTGAATAGCATTGATAATCTTGTTACAATGGCATATGTGGATGGGATACATTAGGCAGCAAGTGAGCATATTGTCCTTGAAGTTGATGTATTGAAAGCAGAAAAAATGGGCAAGCATAAGGATTTGACCAAGTTTGATAAGGGCCAAATTGCAATGGCTAGATGACTGCGTCAGAGCAACTTAGAAAACTGCAGCTCTTTTGGGATATTCCCGGTCTAGAGTGGTCAGGACCTACCAAAAGGGATCCAAAGAAAACCAGCAAACTGGTGACAGGGTTATGAGCTGCCAAGGCTCACTGATGCAAGTGGGGAGCGAAGGCTGGCTTGTGTATTATGATCCAATAGTAGTGGTACTGTAGCTCAAATTTCTGAAAAAATTATTGCCGGTTTTGATAGGCCTCTTTCACACGGATGTCTCCGTTCTGCAGGATCCGCTTGCTCAGCAGGGGATCGCTCCGCTGATCCCCCCTGAGCAGGTGGATGACAGGTCCGTCTCCACTTACTGAGCAGAGCGGAGATGGACAGAGTCCTGCTCTCCTCTATGGGGAGAGTGGAGGAAAACGGACCACTTGCCCGTTTTCATCCGCTCTCCCCATAGAGGAGAGCAGGACTCGATCCACCAGACGGATGTAAAATAGGACCTCCATCCTTCTGGTTTTGGTGGAGAGGATTGGGTCGGATGGCAGCAGGTATCAGTGGGCATGTCACCGCTGACATCTGCAGCTCCATGGAAGTGGATGGAGATTTCGATCAGGTCCCCCTGAAAAACCGACAGGCGGAACTGATCGGAAAGTCTGTGTGAAAGGGGCAATCGAAAGGTGTCAGAACAGGCATTGCAGTTTGTTGTGTATGGGCAGCAGACTGGTCAGGGTGCCCATGCTGACCCGTGCCCACAGCCAAAAGCACCTACAATGAGGATGTGAGCATCAGAACTGGACAATGGAACAATGGAAGAAGGTGGCCTGGTTGGTCTGAAGAATTCAAGAATGGCTTGAGGAACACAAGGAGTTTGAGGTGTTGACTTGACTTCCAAATTCTCCAGATCTCAATCCAATCGAGCATCTGTGGAATGTGCTGGAAAAACAAGTCCAATTTATGGAGACCCTAACTCGCAAATTAAAGGACTTAATGTACCTGCTACTGATGGCTTGCTACCACATCCCACAGCATACCTTTAGAGCCAAGCTGTTTTAGGGGAATTC
Organism: Glandirana rugosa; assembly: GCA_018402905.1. Taxonomy (NCBI): domain Eukaryota; kingdom Metazoa; phylum Chordata; class Amphibia; order Anura; family Ranidae; genus Glandirana; species Glandirana rugosa. The sequence goes on from BLSH010115851.1 coordinate 1,348,947, forward strand.
ATCATATCAGATTATTTTGGAGCCTGAATTTCTGGCCATTATAGAAAAGGAGAGCTACTAAATGCACCTGTCAGCAATCAGGCAGGTAGGCTGCCCAAGACCAGGTACCACTGTTTTAGGCTAACCACACAAGTTATCCATAGCTAAAGCCAACCCTGCTCTCATAGTTTCATTGTCAACAAAAAAGCTCCAAAGTTACAGAAATTTCAGGTTTCACATAAACCAACAAAATACTAAAAACAATGTATTAAATAACCCAATGCAATTCCTCACTAAAACAGCACACAGGGGAGAAATATAGAAAATTGTAATAAAGCAAAATGAGCAAATTAAATTACATAAGAAGCAATAATAGCGTCCCACCTTGTTTATGACTGCATTTTAGAACACTTATACCCATATGCCTTCAACCGTGAGTTAATATTTCCAGATTTGCTGTAATGAATTGCTCAGTGCAGTATCCAGTTCTAACACACTTGTCCTAGAGGGGCTACATCAAGATGAATACCTAATTAAATATTCTCAAACAGCCTATAAAATACAATTCAAAGTCTGTAACAATGCTGACAATCATTGCTATGCTTTATGGATGGCAATGTAAACTAGATTAAAGTGAAACCTGATGAATGAGTTGGCCTCCAGCGAAAGAAAGGTTGCAGCATTCTCAATTGTATACAACATAGAGGGGTAGGAAAGATTCGAAATAAAGCCAAGCAGATAAGAAAATCAATAAGAGGAAAAGGAAAAGTAAAAAAACATCAAGTGAACACTGGCTAAAGGTGCCCATAGTTACTAGATGGGGATCTTTAGGCACAATTCAAGCACTGGAAAAAAAAAAAGATACACATTTCACCTCTTCACCGATAATGGAGAACAAACGTTCATGACAACTTCAATGACAATGGAGAACAGTTGGCTCTCAGACCAAACCTTCCATTGTTGCCAACAGGCTTTTGATTAAATGGAGGTACCCTGAGGTTTTCTGTTGTGGTTGATATTTCATATTCTACCCAATTGTCATCTGACATTTGCAAAGAAGCAGTGTGTCTGACTCAAATCCACGCTTCGAAAATGTACAGGAGTTCAGGCAAAGATGAAGGAAATACGATGCCCCACAGCATATACTGCAAACATTACAAAAAAAATAGAACTTCCAAATGCCAGTAATAGGAAAATCCAATGTATGTCTAACCCATAGCTATATGGGTGACCATAATGTTAGCAGCATACAGTATGTTTCCTATTTGTTATGAGTGAACTGTTATATTTTGACGTCTTGTCCTGTGTGGCAGCATCTAATGCAAGTCTGAACCCTAAAATGTTGCAAACAATAAAAGATAATATACAACAAAGAGTGCAAATACCTAGTGCATTATCAATAGCACTATTGAAAGGTAAGGGTCCATGCACACTGAGCTTAAAAAAACACTGATGTTTATTTACTAAAGCTGGAGAGTGCAAACTTAGGCTCACTTCTGCATAGAAACCAATCAGCTTATAACATCAGCTTATTCAATTCAGCTTTAGCAAGAAAACCTGGAAGCTGATTGGTTTCTATGCAGAACTGAGCCCGATTTTTCGCTCTCCAGCTTTAGAAATAAAACCCACTTTATATATATATATTTTTTGACTTCTTTAAGGTTAATGTTTTCTTTCACCTTTATAAGTCACGTATATATTTTTTCACTGTTTTATGATATTGGTGTTTTTTGTATATTTATGTACATTTATGATTGTTGGTATTAGTGACACTACAGGAGTTATTTGGCAGCTTTATCTAATTATCAGTAATTGCACCACATTTATTGCTTGATTGATTTTTGATTGTTTTGTAATCCACACACTGAGTAGCGCACAAGTTTGTTTCCTATTTTACTTAAAGCGGTTGTCTACCCATTTGAAAAAAAAAAAAAATTAAAGCATGCAAGACAATAGCATAATAAGCTAGAATGCACCGCATACTAGCTCATTATGAAATACTTACCTTGAAACGAAGATCCGACGGGCTGCTCGGTCCACTCTGTGGGAGCGGACATCTTCCCCCGGATCTTGCTTCCGGGTACGCGGCTCCGGCGCTGTGACTGGCCGGAGCCGCGAGACGTCACTCCCACGCATGTGCGCGGGACCCGTCTCCCCGGCGCTGTCCGCCCCTACTGCCGGGCTTTTGCCGAGACATATACGGCGCATGAGCCGTGACATACACGGCGCATGTGCCATAACTCCAAAGCATTTTGGAGAGGGAATATCTCCTAAACCGTACAGGTTTAGGGGATATTCATTTTACCTACAGGTAAGCCTTATTATAGGCTTACCTGTAGGTAAAAGTAGTAAAATTGGGTAGACAACCGCTTTAATAACAGCATTGTACAACTCCGGAACCAAAAGCAAACCCATCTATGGAACTCATTAAATTCAAGTGGATAAAACCAGCTTATGTGTTTCGGGAGACAAGCCCCCTTCTTCAGAACAGAACTCTGATGTACCACAGGGTTTTAGCTTATGCCAGGTCGGGGGAAATGTGCATTCTAATTTCAAAACATGTTCCCTGGCAATTTAAAGATTCTTGGTTTACTGAGGAAAGCAGACTGCCTTTTGTCAAAGGACTTATTCCATCCCCACCTGTTACCTTTTCCATGGTCTACTTTCCCAAGAACATGTTCCTTTATTAGAAAGCATACTAGAACACCTACAGGGCTTTGTGGAAGGGACCCTCATTCTGTCGGAGGATTTGAACTTTGCCCACAAATCCCACTTTGACACATTCCATTGCTTTTCTCCCCTTTCCCACTCCACCCTATGAAAAATGAAACCCCTCCTTCACCTACACCAATTAAGTGATGTCTGGAGAGATCACCATGCCTCCACTAGAGGCTATACTCCCACCCACAAAGTGTATACATGAAATCATCTATTCCTAGTGCAGCACAAACACCATGACTCATTCTCTCAAACCCCCATTGATACATGGATTCAAATACATGTTGTTGTTAAGCTTTAAAAAAATAAGCAAAACGTTGGGTCCGACGTTTTGAAAAAAAATCTGCGTTTTTTTGGCGTTTTGTATCAGCATTAGTGAGCATCGGCGTCAATAGGCGTTTTTTAAAAAAAAATCAGTCCTCTGTATTTTTCAACCTAAAAACATTGGCGTCAAAAAATGCAGGTTAACGCCGGTATGGCGTTAGCGAGCGTTTTGCCGATTGGCGTCAAAAAACGCCAAAACGCTACAGCCTCAGAACGCACTGGTCCTGTGTTCTAGAAACAGCTCACTAACGCCGACGCCCTCTACTGCTCAAAAACGCCGGCGTTTTTAGAGGGCCATTGAATAACATGGAGAGCTGCAAAAACGCCCAAAGACGTCGGCGTCAAAAAACGCCCGTGTGTATGAGGCCTAAGGGTCGAATGTTTGCAGTTTAGGCCAGGCAAGGTCTCTATAAAAATGATACCCAATCAAAGCTTTGCTCTGGGGCACAGCAATTCAACAACATCAGCAGTTCAATGGTGGCAAGCTAAGTTAAGTTTCATGTGCTTACTACTGTAAGGTAGTGTACTGTATGGTATTTATACACCTCATGCACATCTATCAACCTTTATTCCCACATTCTAATCTGATGTTTTGCTATGTAGAAAAAAAAACAAAAAACTGTTTTCATAGTTTGTTAGAAAATTGTGCAAACGGGTAATTTTTCTCCTCCATTGATGTGCGCAGATGAGGCTGCAATGATGGGCACTGATAGGCTGCACTAATAGCCACTGATAAGGCGGCACTGATAGGTGGCACTGGTAGGTGACACTGATAGGCAGCACTGATACGTGCCACTGATGAGGCACTGCTTGGCAGCACTGATGGGCACTGATAGGTGAGACTTGTTGGCATTGATAGGTGGTACTGGTGGGCACTGGTAGATGGCACTGCTGTCAGCGTGAGGGAATAAATCAGATTACCGGCTTCTGTTTACATCACGTGATCAGCTGTCATTGGCTGACAGCTGATCACATGGTAAGCGGCCGGGATCGTCCAATCCAAGAGCCCTGTGTTGATTGCCATGGCTTCTTCACCCTGCAACGCAGGGATAAAAAAACAAAGAGATCTTTAGTAAATAGAAGCACAAATTAACACTTGTTAGGCACACATATAGCCCCTTGATTACCCCAGATGTTAGCCTCTTCCCAAACAGTGTCATTAGTACAGTGACAGTGTATAGTATTATCACTGATCACAGTATTAGTATCACTTGTGATGTCAGTGGCAGTTAGTCAGTTCCCACTCAGTGTCAGTTAGTGTCAGATTGCTTGTCGCAATCCCATTATACGTCGTTGATGATCGGCATTAGTAGTATATTAAAAAAAAAAATTCCAGCATATATACACCATAGTTTGTAGAAGCTGTAACTTTCACACAAACCAATCAATACACATTTATTGGGATTTTTTTTTAAACAAAGACATGTAGCAGAACACATTTTGGCCAAAATGTTTATATATGTTTTATAACAGAAAGTAAAAAATATTGTTTTTGTTCAAAATGTTAGGTCTTTTTTAATTTCTATCCAAAAAAAAAACAAAAAGAAAAGAAAAAAACCCAGTGGTGATCAAATACCACCAAAAGAATGCTCTATTTGTGTGAAAATAATGATACCAATATAGCTTGGGTACAGCGTTGCCTGACCGCGCACTTGCCAATTAAAGTAGTGCAGTGCTAAATAGCAAAAAATGGCCTGGTCATGAAGGGGGTAAAACCTTTTGGAGCTGAGGTGGTTAAACAATACACATAAAACTATTATGAAATGTCAATGGAAGTAAGTAGTAGAGAGAATTTATCATTAATAGACCTTGCTGCTTTCTCTAAAGCAGGTCCAAGTAGAAATAGATGGAGTGCCAATGACCAGATTAGCGTCTTGTAAAGCAGACTGTGGCTGTGAATATCTAGCAGTCGCAGTGTAGTAAAAAATGTTGTCCCTGTCTGCCAACAGACAGATTAAACATGGACAGTCATATTCAAAGCCGCGGCTCATCAGTTGCTGCCTGGGATGTCTGCAAATAAAAGTAATGTAGTGTGGATGCAGGAGCTGAAAATATCAGTTGACTGAATTAGCTGCAAGGCTAGAGCATACAAACTGACATTCAGACTGGTGTCATATATGACATTGGAGCATATGAGAACACATCCTGAAGACATGACATTTGCCCCTTGTACTTTATAGAAAGATCATTGCATAAGCCTATGCTGTAGCCAGCAAGTTACAGGTAATCGGGTGCAAAAACTGACAAGTCCAGAAGGCAACAGCATCTTATGGAAGCTGAAACAGCAACTTCAGACAAGTGAATAGATAATACAACACATGGAATACAGGAACATTACTAAGCTATTTACATTTGTGTTGCCTTAACACGCAGTAAAAAACATCTTTTTCAAAGTGGTACCACAACACGTTAATGCATGCACGTCTGTGCATGTTGTGGTGCTATTCATTTTGAATGCCACCCTTGATGGCAGCTGCAGCCGTTATCTAGATATAGTTATATAGTTGGCAAGGTTGAAAAAAGGAGCAAGTCCATCAAGTCCATCCTATGTGTGTGCTTTTATGTCAATATTACAGTGTATATCCCTCAATGTTGTAGGTACCCATCTAATAGTTTTTTGAAATTATCTATGCTCCCAGCTGAAACCACTGCTTGTGGAAGAGAATTCCACATCCTCAGTGCTCTTACCGTAAAAAAATCCTCTACGCATTTTGAGGTTAAACCGCTTTTCCTCTAATTTTAGTGAATGACCGCGTGTCTTTTTGTGCTCCTTTGCATGGAAAAGTTTTGTCCTTATTGTGGGGTCACCAGTACAGTATTTGTACATTGAGATCATATCCCCTCTCAAGCGTCTCTTCTCCCGAGAGAATAAGTTCAGTACACGTAATCTTTCCTCATAACCAAGGTCCTCCAGTCCCTTAATTAGCTTTGTTGCACTTCTCTGAACCCTTTCCAGTTTCAGCACATCCTTCTTGAGGACTGGAGCCCAGAACTGGATGGCATACTCCAGGTGTGGCCTCACCAGAGTCTTTTAGAGTGGGAGAATTATTGATCTATCTCTGGAGTTAATTCCCTTCTTGATGCATGCCAATATTTTGTTAGCGTTTCTTGCAGCAGCTTGGCATTGCATGCCATTCTTTTCAGCTAGCAACTCCCTTTGCGATAAAATTGATCTGGGTGGCTAAATAGCCGCTCAATCACTTTTACAAGTGGCAGAAGGGGTGCCCCCCTCCTGCCACCACATGCTGTCGTTAACAGCCTCTTTTGTGCCACTGGGGAGCTCGGGGCCCCAGCCGGCAGTCTATTTGGCTAACTATAGAGATGAGGAGGAACTTCCCTTCCTCGATCACCCCTATGGTATGTGAAACCGAAAGTAATGAGGATTAAGTCACTTTCGGTTTTGGCTGTTTGTTTACTAGCGGTTACCGGCTAGTAAAGCAGCCTATCAAATGGATCTTGATTTGATTGGCTGCTTTTAGGGTTGCACCGATACCACTTTTTTAAGACTGAGTACGAGTACCGATACTTTCTCTCAAGTACTCGCCGATACCAATATCTATTTAGGGCAGTAAAAGGGTTACTGGATGGAGATGGGGCGATGGGCAGTCAGGAGTTAATGTATGGAGCTGGGGTGGGTGCAGTAAGGGGTTACTGGATGGAGATGGGGTGATGGGCAGTCAGGGGTTAATGTATGGAGCTGGGGTGGGTGCAGTAAGAGGTTACTGGATGGAGATGGGGTGATGGGCAGTCAGGGGTTAATGTATGGAGCTGGGGTGAGTGCAGTAAGGGGTTACTAGATGGAGATGGGGTGATGGGCAGTCAGGGGTTAATGTATGGACCTGGGGTGGGTGCAGTAAGGGGTTACTGGATGGAGACGGGGTAATGGGCAGTCAGGGGTCAATGTATGGAGCTGGGGTGGGTGCAGTAAGGGGTTACTGGATGGTGATGGGCAGTCATGGTTTATTGTATGGCGCTGGGGTGAGTGCAGTAAGGATTACTAGATGGCGATGGGGTGATGGGCAGTCAGGGGTTAATGTATGGAGCTGGGGTGGGTGCAGTAAGGGGTTACTGGATGGAGATGGGGTCATGGGCAGTCAGGGGTTAATGCATGGAGCTGGGGTGGGTGCAGTAAGGGGTTACTGGATGGAGAAGGGGTAATGGGCAGTCAGGGGTTAATGTATGGAGCTGGGGTGGGTGCAGTAAGGGGTTAATATATGGAGATACACATGCAAGGAAATCCCAAGGGAGACGGGTCCACCTGGTTGGCGTGGGGAGTGGGTGATGCAAGTGCTTAGTCCATATGATGACAGTATGCAGAAGTGGTGCTGGGTACCTTATTCCATCGTGCAATGATTCAGCCGGTCAGGGCGCAGTTCAATGTTCAGTAATTCAGCCGGCCGTGGCACACACCAACACGGGGATGCATGGCTCAATATCCTATCACAGGGACAATCCTCAGCCGCACCTTTCACATGCCTCTACCACCTCACTGTTCCTGGCTCATTGTAGCCTCCTTCCGGTACCGTGACATGCTAGAGAGGCGTCACGGAACCATAGTGACTTCCGGTATCGGAGCATTTTCGCGAGTACTGATACTCGCAAAAATGCTTAGTATTGGTACAACCCTAGCTGCTTTAGAGGGTAGTGCAAAGATAGCAATAAAACAATAAAGTTGACAGCAATAAAACTGATTAAAACATTTAAAATGTACAGTGTAACAAATACATTTAAATAAAAAAAAAATACAAAAAATGTAAAGTGCCCCCATCTCCCAGTGCTCACACACATGTGAACGTGCGAGGGGTCCCACACTCATATGTAAACGTTGTTCACAACACACATGTGAGATATTGTCGTGAACAATAAGAGCAATAATTCTAGAACTTCTGTTTACTGTAACTCTAAACTGGTAACCTGGTAACTGGTAACCTGTAAAAGCATCACCTATAGATAATTTAACATACTGTGGTTTGTCGGAATTCCATGGGGGGGTGTGCATTTTTAAAATATGATGTTAGATATCTATTTACTCGGCAATTGGTTATTATATTATGTTTGTGTGTACTAAAATTCATTAAAGTGTATTTTTCCTTAAAATCTGTTTGAGATAAACTGCTGAACAAATATCTTGTGACATAAAAAATTGCAACTACCACCATTTTATTCTCTAGAGCCTCCGCTTAAAAAATAAATATAAATGTTTGGGATTTCTAAGTAATTTTCTAGCAATAAATGCAGGTTTTTACATGTATGTGTAAGAAGCCTCAGCTTATATGTCTTCACCAAACCCCACACCTGATGCATTTCGCCCCACCCACCGGCGCAAAAAGTGATATGACAGGCACATGGCTAAGGAGTTTTGTGGTGGTGTGAGTGGAGCACAAGGCAATGGTCAGATCCATTGCATTATTTAATCCAATAGAGTCTTTTGAATCAGCCTGCTACTGTGCACTGTCAATCAAAAGTAAGACAGACCTGATGGCTAGCTTCTCTGTTACACATCAGGGTCTGCCTATCCAATAACAAGACATTTCTCATACGGGCTTTGCTATATTTGGGTAATAGCATCACCTGTATCTCCATTTACATTTAGCTTCCCATCCAGCAGCTAGATGGGGCTGGGTATACAAGCTACTGGAAAATTTCTGCACGCCAGCTCAGAGTTGGTCTTAATTACCATTAGTTTCATAATCTGAGAACTGGCGGTAAATCTTTAAGAACTACCTGAATGTGTAATATTGCCAACACTGGCGCAAATTCTTGTTTGAATTAGACGCAGGTAGCTCTTAAGGAAACTGCTGCCAAAGGGCAATTCTAAATTCCCCTGAATGTGTTTTAAAAATGACATCACTTCATTTAGGCTGGATTCACACCGGTCCTGTGCGAATTCCAGCTCTGTTTCCCTTGCGAAGAGAAAAAGCTGCTGTTCAGCGGTTCCTCTCCATTCTAGCTGTGGATCAACGATAATGGGTTTATATCGTTTCGGGCATACTCTTTACAGAACA
>BLSH010115851.1:1358307-1377376 GCA_018402905.1 Glandirana rugosa
CACGAATCGTTTTATGAACTTTGGAGCACAAGTCACTCATTTGTCACTTTTACCACTCTATTATAAAGGACTATATTTGATTTTCCACTTGATATTTTTTGATTTTTATTCACCATCTTGCTACAATTCATTTATCTTATCACAATATCACAGTCATTCAGATTTTATTGAATTTTGCATTTACTACTTTTTATCTTGGTATTATTATATATATTATATGCTTGTTTTATCATCATGAGTATGTATACACCTGTCTAGTATCGCCCAGGCATAATCAGCAAGGTGCATTGTACACTTCGTTTTTACCTATTTAACTACTAACAGTGAAATAGTGTGGCAATACATCCTAGAACCACTAGGGGCAAGGTTCTTTTACTTACACACTGGTATAGGCTGCGCAGTACCATCCTCATTCTCAGATAACTATACGTACTGCCTAGAAAACGCACTTTTTCTGTGCAATGTGGAGTGCGGATGCCACGCACATATGTGAACCAGCCACACTGAAATGAACGTTTTTAAAATGTCCTGCAAATTGGATGCGGTGTAAGCCGCATCCAATTCGCATAGGTGTGAGCCCAACCTTAAGGTATACCAAACACCTCATATTGAATGTCACCTAAATATGATGAAATGATCAAGCTGTTTAAATAGAGCAGCTGGAAAATCACTGCCAATACTGTGTTGTGCTGCTTTAAGGCTGCACCATGCACCAGTGGGAGTAAAAAACCAAGGCAGCTGTCAAATAAAGCTAAACCTACATGCTGCTGACTGTATTATTACCATTGAAATGACCAGTTTTGAATCATTTACATAAGCATCTAGGATGGAATTGGCACTCTGTAAATAATTCAGTGGTTTTACTGAATCTGCAGCCGAGGCGTACGCTTTCTGAACATTAAGCTGAGCATTTTCAAGCCAGCGCCTTATATCAGCCTACTGCTGTACAGCAGTTTTACATTACAGTCAGGGCTGCTTATGAAAATGAGCTGTCTCTATATATCAACTATGGTTTCATACAGAGGATAAATTCCCCAGCAATTTATGACTTTGTTTGAAAGTAATATTAAAATTTACAAGTAATCAACATGGTTCATAGCCTATTTTTTGTTTAATTTTAGTTGTCATTAACCAGGGCAATTCACCAGCAGGAACCCGGTATCAGAACCAATGCAAACATATAAAAAAAAAAAACTTTTTGCAAACCCATTTCCATTTGCTTGATGGCTTGACTAAAAGACAGACTAAAAAAACAGAACATGCACATCCCTTTATCGCTCTTTAGAATATAAAAAGAAAGAGATTAGCACAATAATTTGCAAAATTAAATAATAGATCTTGAAGCAGGAGAACCTCTTTTAGGATGTTCCAGAATGACAAACAGGGAATCAGTCTGGATAAAGGAAGCAAACCCAGAATGGTAGAAAGGTAAATTATGGTGGCCCTCACAACATCCAAGCAATGAAAAGCAATGTCCTTGGCATGAAGGGGTGCCAGCCACAGAGAGGGTAACACAAAATTCTGATCAAGGTGAAACACAGAGACCATTTGGGCAAAAGAGGGGTCAACTTGTCCCAATTTTAAATCAAATTGACTTCTCTACAGGAAAATTGACAAGTGATTGCCACAAGAAAGGCTACAGGATAGCAAATGCCAAGATGTATTGAATAGGCTCAAAGAATGGACTTTGTAGCATCGGCAATGCTAGGTTTAGATCCCAGGGAGAGTAATGTGCGTAGCCCCTTGTATAAGAGTAAGAGTTAACAAATGTTTGCAAAAGGATGTTGAAAAAAGAACAGAAGGGGCGGACACCTTACCCTTAATGGTGCAAAGAACCAAGTCCTCCACTCCTAATGAAGGAAAGAAAAAACACAGCCCCCCCAAAAGGCATGTTGGGGAAACCCCATAGATTCACATTTTTGAAAATATGTCTTCCATGTTCAACGATAAACCATAGGGGAAGTAGACTTATGAACTTTTAGAATGTTTGGGGGTTACTGAATCTGAAATGCCCCTGACTCTCAGAACCTGGGTTTTAACAGCCAGGCTGTTAAAGCCAGCAAAAATAGAATCAGGGTTGAAGATCAGTCTTTCAGATAAGAGCTGAGCGATCTGGTAGAGACCTCAGACAGCTAACAGATGGACAAGGTCAACATACCACATTCTCCAAAGTCAATGCAGACCTATGAGAATAACTGGAATGTCTTGAACCCTGATCCTTTGCACAAGACTAGGTGCAGTAGTGACATAGATCAGCACATATTAATTCCACAGCTCCATCAAGGCAACTTCTGCATCTGCAATTAGGACCGGCATCATGGACACAAATCTGTCTTGCTTCTTGTTAAATCTAGAAATCTGACACCAAAAGATGACTCCGCTCTAAAAAGCAATAAAATGTGTATAAATTAGCAGCCAACACTATTTGTTGATCACCAAACATCAAATAATATAAAAAAAAGGTCCACATGCAGCGCTTTTAAAAAGTATATATGAATATAGTCCTTTAATATGAAAGAAGAGGTAGAAAGACCGACACCAGCTTCTGTCCATGAAAGGGGATCAGCACACTGCACCCTGTGATACCACAATCTCCTTACCAGAAAATGGAAACAGAAAAGCATGTAACTGAAGGAAACCACCTCCTCTCAGCCAGGAAGCCAGATCAAGTCTGTATCCAACCACAGTGTTGTCTCTCTCGGAATGACCGTGTCATAAAATGCAATAATAAATGCACATAGTGAAGCCCGCCAGATGAAGCATAAAACACGTTTATTGATAAAAGATTTACACTCACATTGGGCAGGATACATAAAAGCAGTAGTATGGTAAAAAAAAACGAAGGATTCACCGTAGAAGCAGCATGCCTGGGTTCAGCGGGACCACCTGCCCGGTTTCATCTTATAGGACATCGTCAGAGGGGTGGCCCACTGAACAGACACTAGAACTCATATAGGATACAGCAGAATGACGTGGATGACACGACACCCTGAACTTCCTGTGTATGGAGCGCATCACATGACCCACCATGCGCTCCACCATTAGGAAGTAAGTCAATATTATAATTGTAGCATCCGGATCGGCATGAAACCAAAAATACTGAATGCTAGAAGAAAAACAACTGCAGATCACGCCTGGTCGGCACCCGATTGTTAGCACAGGAGCAGGGAAATGGGGAAATCACAGTTAAATATATTACAAAAGAACAACTTACAATTAAGCTAATTGTTATCACAAATGTTATTCAAAACAACAAAAAATATTTTTTGCCAATGAATATAATTTACTCATTTGGGCATAAAGAACAAGTGCATAAAAAAATGTCTTGAAGCTCCTTATATTGAAAACATACAGAACAAGTGCATAAAAAAACAAAGAACTAGTGCATAAAAAAACAAAGAACTAGTGCATAAAAAATCTTAAAGCTCCTTATATTGAAAACATAAGTCAACAGGATAAGACTAATAAACCTAATAGTAGGAATGCACCCCCTAGTGTGGATTTTAGATATTAGCACCAAAGGACAGATACATTTCATAATATAAAAAGGTCCTTTCAGATTTGAATGTGTGCACATGTTTAATCACATATGCATACATGCAGACATATAAATACAGGTAAGTATGGACCCAGGGACCTGTTATTAATAAAACAGTTCACGTCCTAGTCGACATTTAAGCCAAAAGAGATGTAACTCTTAACGTTATATATCCACCGGGTCTCCGTACATGAAATTTCTCTTTTGATATTACTTCCCCTCTAATGGCAGTAAACCTGTCAATGGCTGTGAAAAGGGTTCTAGTAGGGTCTCTGTTATGATGTTCCAAGTAGTGTCGAGAGACACTGTGTTTCGGGAACCCCTTTCTAATGTTGGCCACATGCTCACCCTGTCGTTTTTTAGTACAGACCAGTGTTTCCTAATGATCCTTTTGAGATCATGGTGCAATATGAAAATGTGCAATATGTCAGGTTAATGCGGACAGACAGAGGAAAGTGTGTCAATTTGGTTCTCATGTCACCTCCAGAATTTATGACATCAGGACTTTTATTAACTGCACGTCCCGTAATGTTGTGTACATGCTCTCTTGTCCCTGTGGATTGCAATATATTGGTCGCACCACTAAGGCGATGAATGTAAGATTGGGTGAGCATGTGGCCAACATTAGAAAGGGGTTCCCGAAACACAGTGTCTCTCGACACTACTTGGAACATCATAACGGAGACCCTGAAGGAACCCTTTTCACAGCCATTGACAGGTTTACCCCCCCCCCCCCAATGAAGGGGAAGTAATGTCAAAAGAGAAGTTTCACGTATGGAGACCCGGCAGATGTATAGAACGTTAAGAGTTACATCCCTTTTGGCTTAAATGTCGACTGGGACGTGAACTGTTTTATTAATAACAGTTAGGTCCCTGGGTCTTCCATTCTTACCTGTATTTATGTGTCTGCATGTATGCATATGTGATTAAACATGTGCGCACATTCGAATCTGAAAGGACCTTTTTATATTATCAAATGTATCTGTCCTTTTGTGCTAATATCTAAAATCCACACTAGGGGGAGCATTCCTATTAGGTTTATGAGTCGTATTCTGTTGACTTATGTTTTCAATATAAAGAGCTTTAAGACATTTTTTATGCACTTGTTCTTTATGTTTTCAATATATAAGGAGCTTTAAGACATTTTTTATGCACTTGTTCTTTATGTTTTCAATATAAGGAGCTTCAAGACATTTTTTATGCACTTGTTCTTTATGCCCAAATGAGTAAATGATATTCATTGGGGCTGCTTTTTTGTTGTTTTAAATAACATTTGTGATAACAATTAGCTTTATTGTAAATTATTCTTTTGTAATATATTAAACTGTAATTTCTGGTTCTGCTCCTGTGCTATCAATCAGGCTCCGACCAGGTGTGATCTGCAGTTGTCTTTCTTCTAGCATTCAGTATTGTTTGGTTTCATGCCAATCTGGATGCTGCAATTATAATATTGACTTACTTCCTAGTGGTGAAGTGCTTGGTGGGTCATGTGATGTGCTCCACACACAGGAAGTTTAGGGTGTCGTGTCATCCACGTCATTCTGCTGTATTCTATCTGAGTTCTAGTGTCTGTTCAGCGGGCCACCCCTCTAAACGTGTTTTAGGCTTCATCTGGCGGGCTTCACTATGTGCATTTATTATTGCATTTTATGACACGGTCCTGCTGAGAGAGACAACACTGTGGTTGGATACAGACTTGATCTGGCTTCCTGGCTGAGAGGAGGTGATTTCCTTCAGTTACTTCTGAGAGCTGGGATTATCAGTTACATGCTTTTCTGTTTCCATTTTTTGGTAAGGAGATTGTGGTACCACAGGGTGCAGTGTGCTGATCCCCTTTCATGCACAGAAGCGGGTTTCGGTCTTTTCACCTCTTCTTTCATATTGAAGGACTATATTCATATATGCTTTTTTAAAGCGACTCATGTGAACCTTTTTTTAAATCAAGAAATCTGCCTGTCAGATTTTCACACAGCAGAGACCACTGGAACATGAAGCTCCTTCAAGAACAGAATAGACTCAACCTCCACCACAGCCACAACACTCCTGGTGCCCCCCTGATGTAAACCACAGCTGTGGCATTTTCCAACTCCACTTAGACCAGATGACCGGTTAGAATGGGGGAGTTGTGAAGTAATCACAGATGAATTACTTGTAACTCCAGAATACTGATTGCACGTGTAACTTATTCCTGAGACCCTGGACAGACCGAGAACCCAGAACTTTGGCAAACCAGACCACTGGGTCTTCCATTGTAAGGGGAAAAAGAATTATACTGGAGACAGAAGCCACCATGAGAGAGACATCTTGGTGAAACCAAATCACATTATCTAGGGGAAGACTGTATTATCCCTATGTCTTGAGAATGTTTTATTGAATAGTTCTGGAGTTGAATAAAGAAAATGAAACCCCTTTGAAGCTGGATATCATCAATCCCAACACTTAAATGGAGCTCTTCTGGGAAGACCAATGTTGGGATAAAAGATGCCAGACCTGACCCTGTAGCTTTACCATTCTCTCCTGAAGCAGGAAGACCTTGGCCCTAAGGGTATCCAGGAGAAGGCCCAAGTAATCCAAGTGATGTGACAGGATCAGAGACGTCATTTCAATGTTTATGATCTATCTGAAATCCTCTAAACTCCACAGCATGTTTGAGAAACTGGAGTCCAGGGCCAGGGAGGTCTGCTCTTACAACAGCAGAACATCCTAGTGTCTGATGACCGGCATGCCTTTGAGCTGGAGAAGGCCCAGAAATGGTGCAAGGACCTTTGTGAACCCTATTGGGGCTAAGGCAAGGCCAAATGTACGGCTACAAACTGATTGTGGTTTTTGGCCACAGCAATGCAAAGAAATTGTGGATGACCTGGAAAGATGAGAACATTTAAATACTCATCTCTTATGTCGGTAGATACCCTGATGAAGGGAGCCAATAACTGACCAAATAGATTCCACATATATAGGTACAGTTATATGCAAAAGTTTAGGAACCCCTGACAATTTCCATGATTGTCATTTATAAATATTTGGGTGTTTGGATCAGCAATTTCATTTTGATCTATCAAACACAGTAATATTTCAGTAGTGAAATGAGGTTTATTGGATTAACAGAAAATGCGCAATATGCATCAAAATTAAATTAGACAGGTGCATAAATTTGGGCACCCCAACAGAAAAATCACATTAATATTTAGTAGAGCCTCCTTTAGCAGAAATAACAGCCTCTAGATGCTTCTTATAGCCTGTAATGAGTGTCTGGATTCTGGATGAATGTATTTTGGACCATTCCTCCTTACAAAGCATCTCCAGTTCAGTTATGTTTGATGGTTGCAGAGCATGGACAGCCCACTTCAAATCACCCCACAGATGTTCAATGATATTCAGGTCTGGGGACTGGGATGGCCATTCCAGAACATTGTACTTGTTCCTCTGCATAAATGCAGAGTAGATTTTGAGCAGTGTTTTGGGTCCTTGTCTTGTTGAAATATCCAGCCCCGGCGTAACTTCAACTTTGTGACTGATTCCTCAACATTATTCTCAAGAATCTGCTGATATTGAGTGGAATCCATGCGACCCTCAACTTTAACCAGATTCCCAGTACCGGCACTGGCCACACAGCCCCACAGCATGATGTAACCTCCACCAAATTTTACTGTCGGTAGCAAGTGTTTTTCTTGGCATGCTGTGTTCTTTTGTTATGACCAAATAACTCAATTTTTGTTTCATCAGTCCACAGCACCTTATTCCAAAACAAAGCTGGCTTGTCCAAATGTGTGTTTGCATACTTTAAGCGACTCTGTTTGTGGCGTGTGTGCAGAAAAGGCTTCTTTCGCATCACTCTCCCATGCATCTTCTCCCTGTGCAAAGTGCGCTGAATTGTTGAACGATGCACAGTGACACCATCTGCAGCAAGTTGATGTTGTAGGTCTTTAGGGGTGGTCTGTGGGCTGTTTTTGACCGACCTCACCATCCTTCCCCTTTGCCTCTCCAATATTTTATGTGGCCTGCCACTTCTGGCCTTAACAAGAACTGTGTCTGTGGTTTTCCATTTCCTCACTATGTTCCTCACAGTGGACACTGACAGCTTATATCTCTGCGATAACTTTTTGTAGCCTTCCCCTAAACCATAATGTAGAACAATGTTTGTTTTCAGGTCATTTGAGAGTTGTTTGGAGGCCCCCATGTTGCCACTCTTCTGAGGAGAGTCAAAGAGAACAACAACTCTCAATTGGCCACCTTAAATACCTTTTCTCATGATTGGATGCACGCGTCTATGAAGTTCAAGGCTTAATGAGCTCACCAAACCAATTGTGTGTTCCAATTAATCAGTGCCAAGTAGTTGCAGGTATTCAAATCAACAGAATGATAAGGGTGCCCAAATGTATGTGCCTGTCCAATTTCGTTTTGATGCATATTGCACATTTTCTGTTAATCCAATAAACCTCATTTCACTACTGAAATATTACTGTGTCCTTCAGTTATTTGATGGATCAAAATTAAATTGCTGATCCAAACACCCAAATATTTATAAATGACAATCATGGAAATTGTCAGGGGTTCCTAAACTTTTGCATACAACTGTATGTATATAAGTGTTGAAGGCCTTTAAGTCTAAGATGGGTTAAATACCTTTGGTTTCGGAACTGTATACAGGTTAAAAATCATGTAATCTTTTGGCTGGGGGAATGGGGATGACAACCTTCTGTGTCAACAATGCCTGAATGGCTAAAAGGAGAGACATCTGGCACTTCCGAGACAAGGGCAAACAAAGGAAAAAACTGAGGCAGAAAAGAATCTTTATTTTGAATCTTTTGCTTCTACCCCCCACGTCCATTTGTCAGTTATGCAAGCTTTCCAAATCTCCAAGAAAGCCACCAGGCATTCCCTCAACTGTGAGGAAACTAGTGGGGGTGGACCTTAATGCAGTGGAAGATTCATCCACAGGCTTGGAGTTTAGAATCCCAACCAAGTTGGAGGGGGTGAAAGTAGTCTCATGGGTCTGGGAACAGGAAGCTGACTTGAAGAATAAACTGAACATTTTGAAGCAGGACAGGAAGGTGTTGAACTTAGATGTGCATGCCTGACATAAACAAGTAATCTTATTCTCTGTCATGTTTTATGGTTTAGTCCAGTGAAGAGATGGAAAAATGGTCTCCCATGAAGGGTAAGCATAAATAGACCTTCTTGTAAGTTTGCTTTGTCAGCCTTCACTTGAACTAAAGTGCCCTGTGGATCTGGACAGAAGAAAGGGTTACAAGACTTAAAGTGGTTGTCAACTCGTGACAACCACTTTAACCTACAGGTAAGCCTATAATAAGGCTTACCTGTAGGTGCCTTGCATATCTTCTAAACCTGTACGGTTCAGGAGTGTTGAAGCTGTGCCGACGTCATGTCGGCACATGCGCAGTGAAGAAACGGCCTCCGTGCCATTACTCCACTGCGACCGTGCCATGACTGGCGGCTCCCCCTCGCGGGAGTGACGTCATGCGAGTCCGGCCACTCACAGTGCTGGAGATCACGGCCCCGGAAGGAAGAGGGGCAGAAGATGGACGCGGCCTAGAGCGGGGACACCGTTGGACGCCGGAGCTTCGTTTGCAGGTAAGTGGCACATAATGGGCTCCTATGCGATGCATAGGAGCCCATTATGCTTCTAATTTACAGGGGACTATTGAGAAGGTAAACCCAATCTGTGTTTACTTCCTCTTTAAGGTTACAAGACATAACCTCAATAGCCTCCGATGAGGAGTTACAGAGCGAGTTCAGAATGACAATCATTTGGTCAATGAAATGAATCAGTTGACTGTCAACATGAGCTGGTGCCAAGTCCCTGTTTAGGCGTTTTTGGCCAATCACCTAAAGTCTAAGGAGATCAATATGGAGACGAGGATGGGTTGAAGGACAAAGCCAATCGAGGCATAAATGGATTTACAAATGGCTTTTAACTTTTTGTCAGTGGGGTCATTAACCACTTTTCTCCCAGGGAAATTTTTTTTATTTTTCACACACATGCTAAAATCGCCATTTTTGCTAGAAAATTACTTTAAATCTCCAAAACAATTATACGTTTACTGAAAGCAGAGGCCATGTAGAATAAATTGGTAGCAGTTGCAATTTTTATTCAATTATATCAGGTATGGTTAAGTGACCGCATTACAGTTTACAGAGGTATAGTAGAAGTTAAACACAGAAATATACTTCTCAAGAGTACACAGTACAAGCACAAAAAGTAGAAATATAAAAAATGGGGGGCAGTTGGTAGGAGGTGGCAGTCTCCTAAGGTCTCATTAGCTGTGGGGTTGTGTACTCCGTCAGCCTTCTCCTCCTTTGTAGATCACCAAATGGTCCAAATACGCCCTGGTATGTCAAGAGAGGAATGGGTCAGTCTTGTTGCTTCTACAGCTTACTGTTTAAAGAGCTGATCCAGGCTCTGAAAAGATCCTGACCATATGGTTGGGATTCACCCAGATGCCTGGATCGGCGGCTGGTTCAGCCACTGAGCGAGCCACTGAGAGCTTGAGCCAGCTGTTCCCACCCCCTGCACAGCTTGGTGCTCCAGTGCACGCTAGAGGGGCAGAGCAGAGAGCCGGTGACTCTCTGCAGGCTGAAGACTGAGAAGGAATCAATCAGCAGTGTTTGATCACTGGTGGCTGGGAATAGCTGCAGCCACCTAGGTGAGTATGACCGTTTTTTTTTTTAATTATAATTCTCTGTTAAGGAGTATGACTTCATGTCTGAGTTACCATTATAGAGCCAAAAGTCTTATGGCAGGAAAATACTGAAGAGAGAGTATAAGTTGAGCAGGTGGACACAGAGAGGGTAGGTGTATTGGCCACGAAAGGAGCACTTTGAGAAAATGGAAGAAAAAAACAACAACAAAAAAAGTGGGAAGACTGGCAAGTTTCAGTGGATCCCACACAAGTTATCTCCAGGGGTTCCATTACCATTCCAGACTACCAGGACACACCTAGGACACACTAACACTCCCAATAATATTGCTTAATACCGGTAGAGCCCAATGCCCCCCTTGTGGTTGGGTAAGGTTAGGTACAAAAGGCCAATTCTAGAGGCTTTTAATGCTGGTTTTCTAGCAGGACCATTAGGGAGAAACCGATCAGAACAGATGAACCGGCTGCATTTCAGAACGCATATAACCAGATTTAGTGTAAATGGCCCCTAAGGATGCTAAAGCCTGTGTATCATAAACAATTGATATTTTTTAAAAATTAATAATACTTGTTTTCCTCTTTTTTTAGCCTTTGTTTCATCTCAGTGCTGCTGATTTCCTGAAGCCTATTTTAGCAATTTCCTGTCTACATGCATGTACTGAATAACATTTCTCAGGACAGGTATGGTGTGAACAGTGGAACAGGCATGCAGGCTTTGCCAACTTGGCACTGGTTTCAATAAAATGTACCAGTCTGAACATTTCAGCACAGCAATCTCCAACAAAAATGCAAACAATTCAAAATCTTTGCACTGTAATTGTTTAAAAATTGATTTGTCCCTGATATTATAAGCATTTGACTACACACATGACGGACAGACACATTCTTCTTATACACAAGAAGAATGTAGTGCTTAACGCTTTCTATACATTTCATATGGTACTGAGACTAAAAAGACAAGAACAAAGTGCAAAAACCCATAACAAATGACCAATCAGAATTCATTGTTCGCAGACCTGACTAAAGAAAACAGAAACCTGATAACTTATAATTAACCACAGCATTTGACTATGAAATATTTAAGAAGGAAGATGACACATCACTATGTTCAAGTCTGAATTCAGCTTGAAGCCCCTGCTGTTCACTTTCAAATATATCCTAAAATCGATATTACACAGTTAACATGTGATAGGACGTGCTAAATAGATCAATATAGAGTGGTCCTTATGTATAAAAGTGATGGGTCTTCAGGTACAGACTGTCAATGCATAGCGATCAGACACCCAAGCCTGAAAGAAATGTCACATTCAGCTCAGGTTCAATATTGCCACTGATCACATTCATTCACAAAAAGGGAAAGTCTTGAGCACCACTTCGCTGAAATGACCATTAATTTTACAGCTTTAGAACAGGGCTTGACAAATTTGCTTTGAATCTAAGAGCCAGCTAAAAAAGTTAGGAGCCAGTTTTTAGCGTAATGTGGGTTGTCAGTGCCCGGGGTAAGGCAAGTCCTTTGCGCCCCCCCCCCCCAACCCTAACTTACTCAGAACAGAGTAGCCAGTCAAAAACTCCATCGGAACACAGTTACATCAGGGTTATAAGCTGGCCTGAAAGAGTGACACTAAAAATCTGTTATAGGGGGAAACTCCTGAAACTTATTATGCCTAATGCATTGTGATTACGGCATGAAAAACACCCTCATCTAATGCAGCTTAAGGGAGGCCATTGGTGGGTGGCAAAAACATGTTTCTACTGCACATTTTTTCACCCAACTGCACATCTAAAAGAAGCCTTAGTGGC
The DNA here is from genome assembly GCA_018402905.1 of Glandirana rugosa. Taxonomy (NCBI): domain Eukaryota; kingdom Metazoa; phylum Chordata; class Amphibia; order Anura; family Ranidae; genus Glandirana; species Glandirana rugosa. Next base: position 1,370,305 of record BLSH010115851.1, read on the forward strand.
ACTTTAAATAAAATACAAAAAAAAGGATGGAAGAAGTATTCCAGTGCTGCTGATCTTCTGCTGCCTCTATGCAGCCACTTACTGCCTACATGTGTGTGCCCCACGGTGACTATTTATTAGCCTGGTGGGTTTCCGGTCATCATGACATACTGGAGCCCAGCTGCACATAAACAGTGGTAATTGTTGATGGTACACAGGGCTTTATCACAGGACTAAAGCCTATCCAGCTGCCTCATCTCCCCACTCCACCTCACAGCACACAGAAGAGCTGCCCGATTCTGGCTAAAATGAAAATCACAATTTTTTTTTGCATAGAATAAAGATTACGCTATCCTCGCGGTGTAACATCATCTTTCACATTATAAAAATAATGGGCTAACTTTACTGTTTAGTTCTTTTTCATGTTTTTCATTTAAGTTTATTTTTTCCAAAACAATTACGTTGGAAAGACAGCTGTGCAAACAGCGTGTGACATAAAATATTGCAACAACCACCATTTTATTCTCTAGGGGCTCTACAAAAAAAAACATATATATATATCATGTTTGGGGTTTCTAAGTAATTTTCTAGCAGAGAATACAGATTTTTATTAATTTTCTAGCAGAAAATACAGATTTTTATTTGTAAGCAACAAATGTCAGAAAAGGTTTAGTCTTTAAGTGGTTAAACTGGCTTCATAAAATCGTGACATTTTAAAACCTCTCCTTAACGATTTATCAGATAGTAATCAATGGTTTAAAACGTCTGTTGTGCCGCGTTTACATGCCGCGTTTGCATTTAGAAACTTTTTATACGTTTAAAATAGTCAAAAATGTTTCTCCATTAAAAACGCCTGTAAACGAAACGCGGCTAAACACAAGTTACCGCGTTTACAAGCTGTTACATGCATTTGAAATGCCTCTGAACATCCGTCCTTAAGGCATTTTTTTGCTTTCCAAAAAGTGCTTCTAAACTCAACTGCCTAGAAATGACTATAAACGACCCTGTGTACATGTACTGATAAGATAACATAGAGGAGAGTTCAGGGGCAGCTGAAAAAAATGCCCAACTGCTCCTGCTGCAGTGTACATGAGGCCTTACAGACCGGAGTTCATCCCTTTCATAAAAGAACCAAAAGATACTTTGTTTATAGTTATCTCCGCTGTTGAGAGAAACTTGGCAGGCTGCCTGGATTTTTTTTTTCTTTAATAGCTGTCAGCTTAGACAGAGAACGGCTCTTCACTGAATCAGAGATAGTGAGGGGAGAGAAGGATCGGCTGCCCGGTGCCAGGATGTTGACCTGGCGACTGGGTTTTGTCGAGCCCTGCTTTAGAAAACCTATGATTTTCTAAAAACAAGATCAGTTTTGTTAGGTTTAGCATCGATTCACTTATCCCTAACCATACTGGGCTTTTCCTTTTAATTCACCTATAATCATGTAGCCCCTCTGTTGGTGCATGAGCACCATAAAGAAGGGCATTGGTCCATCACTCACTGTTGCATATAAATGATACATTTATTTTTTCAGTAACATAGCAGACTTGACACAAACAGCCAAATAAGGCACACTGTGGACAAGGCAAGATTCTTTTAGCCATTTGCGACAATTACCATACAAAATAAATAAAGCAAAGGTCATCAAATGCAGTACTTTGCTCCTTGAGAACCAAATGCACAATACAGCATTCTTTCTAGCAGTGTTTCTTTAAACTACTTGGCCACTTCCAGAGCGCTTAACCATTACAGGGGGCATTACACCAAAGTCTGTCATTATATACAGCTATGACGTTTGACTACATATCCTGGAAGGTAACCAAGCAGACAAAGACACTTTTCTTCATTTTATCTCCTAATTATTTCATTGGGTCTCTGGCAGCTTTTAGCACATTGCATTTAACTGACAAATATTTTGTTACTGGAGCCTTATGGAGAATGGCTAGTTTATTAGTGCCCATATTTCTGGTTTGCATACCTCTCATGCCTACCAAGCAGACCATAACAGCCGAGAGTACAAATCTCTGCTCCATGTTCATAAACTTTAGTCTTATTTGTGCCTATCATCTTTATTGTCCTGTGGTTTTATGGACTATTGAATGGCTTTTTATTTGCAACATTTGTTTTGTAGTGAAATCATATAGGCACATTATCCCAAGCTCAGGAGTACATCATAGTTTTACACAATGTGGATACATCATACTCATTACAGCAGAAGACATCATGCCATAGACAGTGTGCATTCTACACAGAAACAATGGAACTAATACTCACAATAGCAACAATGCTATCACAATAGCATTTCTAATATGTATACCATGATGTACCTGTTTCTACTGAAATGCTTCTGCTATATTTTCATTTACTTTCCTTTTAGCTCATAAAGATGTGTCCATGAACTCAGGATCATTCAGCCTATATTTTTATTAACAATAGACAACGATAGAAGCATTTTGATTGTGTTGCCAAAATATGCATATGTATGGATGTTGCAAACAATTATAAGGGGCTCCATTTGGGATTTATGTGCTGGGTGTCCTTCGTGGCCATGCACATGGCAGTTTTCTACTACCTTGAAACAGATTATGGTTTCAATTTAATAAATCAACACAATCAATATACCTGTCATGAGGATATAAATATGGAAACTTGGTGGTGGTAGGCCTTGGCCCACTAGATATTTTTTTTAAATCAAGTTATTTGAAAGTGGTTGCAAAGGCTGGTAAGTTGCTATGTGGATGGCTTATATAAGACAGTGAGGCTGCTTGACTAAAAGTTAATTTATTGTGTGAACGCTCTCTTCAATTATCTGATCATGTGAAAAGCAAATTTAAGTTTACTTATTTTTAATGTGCTCATGATTTGGTATTCAAAGTGAATGATCAGGTATTCAAATTGGAAAGAAATTTATTGTGTGAAGATTCTCAATGGCCTTAGGAAATCGGTTGAAATGTGCACAAAGGGACCACGACTGAGACTTTAAAGTGATTGTAAAGGCTCATTTTTTTTTAAACAACATGTTATACTTACCACCTCTGTTGCAGTGGATTTTCACAGAGCAGCCCGGATCCTCCTCTTCTCTGGTCACTCTTCTGCTCTCCTGGTCCCTCTCCCTCCTATCGAGTGCCTCTTCAGCCAGCAGCTTTCTAGGGGGGCACTCGAGCCGAGTCAGAACTTCGTGTATCCATTTAGACAAGGAGCCCCGACTGGCCCCGCCCCCTCTCTCCCTATTGACTGACTGACTTTATTGACAGCCGCAGGAGCCAATGGCGCCACTGTTGTGTCTAAGCCAATCAGGAGGAGTGTCCCAGACGGTTTAGACATTAATGGACATCGTGTCAGGAACCATGAATCAGACAAAGACAGAAGTGCAGTAAAATCACACTTTTAATAAAAAGGTAAAATGATATAAACAGAGTAAACATGGTCAAAACATAGCCAGGGTTCGGTAACCAGAGTGGATAGTCAGAGCAAGCCAGTGAAACATAAGTCAGGAGATCAGCGAGGTCAAATAAACGGAATGCAGGGTCAGGAGCCAGGAGGAGAGTCAGCCGAGCAGGGTCTTGAGTCCAGGAACCAGAAGGGAACGTCAAACAGGCAAAGTCTTTCACAGGAACACAAGGCAGAGAGTTCTCCAGAGATGTCGGCCAAGGTGAAGGCATCTGAAATCTGATCCAGGCAGTTTATATAGCAGCAGAACTGGCTTAACAAGTAAGTATATGGTCATCAGGTGAGACAGCGTGGAAGCTGAGATTGGCAATTATACCTCAGCTGAGCAGCTTGCTCTGAGAAGGGAGAGCTGAGCCCAGCCCTGACAGTACCCCCTCCTCAACAACCCCCCTTCCGGGGGGCCACTAGGTTTGAGGGGAAAACATCTATAAAAATCACAAGGGAGGACAGGAGCATGTACGTCCGAGGATGAGACCCAAGAACGCTCCTGCAGACTGTACCCTTTCCAATGAACCAGGTACTGTATGCGTCCACGGGACTCAATGATAGATTGTATTTCATACTCCTCTTGATTCTCAACCTGAACAGGATGAGGACATGGTACCGAGGTGGTGAAGCGGTTGCATACCAAAGGTTGTAACAAGGAGATATGGAATACATTAGAAATTTGCATATTAGAAGGCAGGTAAGCCACTGGGTTGATCTTGCGGAGAATACAGAAAGGCCCAATAAACCATGGTGCCAGCTTCAGTGAGGGAACACGAAGTCGGAGGTTGCGAGAAGACAGCCAAACACTCTCGCCAACTTGGTAAGAAGGCGCAGGTAGTCGTCTGTGGTTATCATGGTGTCTGTACCTATCATTGGCATATCGCAAAGACTCCCGGACCTGTACCCAAGTGGAAGAAGACCACGGAGATGCTCCTCCAACGCAGGAATGCTCTGAGGAACAAATGAGTCAGGCAACATTGGAAATCATAATTCGCCATTAACTGAGACAATCGGGAAGTGGTACTGACGGCACTATTGTGAGCAAACTTTGCCCAAGGTAAAAGGTCAGACCAGTTGTTATGGCGGTCTGAAATATAGCAACGTAAAAACTGTTCCAAGGACTGGTTGGCTCGTTCTGCAGCCCCACTGGACTATCGGGGGATGCGCAGAAGAGAAGGAAAGCTGAATTCACAACTGTGCACAAAAGGCTTGCCAAAACCTGGATACAAACTGGCTACCCCTGTCCGAGACTATCACCTTGCGAAGCCCATGTAAGCGAAAGATCTCCCGACCAAAAATGGATACCAGTTCCTTGGACATGGGCAATTTCTTAAGTGGCATTAAATGTGACATCTTTGAGAATCGGTCATCCACCATAAGGATAACTGTGTTACCCTGAGAGTTAGCTAACTCCACAATAAAATCCATAGACAGGTGGGTCCAAGGCCACTCTCCATTGGGTATGGGTTGTAAAAGACCTACTGGAAGATGTTGCAGTGTTTTGTTCTGAGCACACACAAAACAGGCGGCTACATCAGCACAGAGACTAGGCCACCAGAACTGTTGGGAAATAGCCCAGTTGAGTTGATTCTTCCCTGGGTGACTAGCAGCCTTAGGAGAATGGTAAGTCTAGAGCACAGCAGTACGGAGACTCTCCGGGGCAAAGCAGTGGTCACAAGGTTTCTCAGGAGGAGCATGGATCTGAGCAGCAAGGATGTTGTCACCCAAAGGTGAAGTGAGAGTGGTACAAAACGTAGCCAGAATACGATCAAGAGGTATTACAGGAACAGGAATCGACTCCACCTCGGAAGCTGAGGAAAACTGTTGCGACAATGCATTGGCCCTTACATTCTTAGTACCGGGTAAGAATGAGACTATGTAATTGAAGCTTGACAAGAACAGAGCCCATCGCGCCCTCCTAGGGGAGAGGCATTTAGCCTCAGACAAGAATATGAGAATCTTGTGGTCAGTCAAAATGAGAACCGGAACAGTGGTACTCTCGAGGAGATGCCAACATTCTTTAAGGAATAAAATGATCGCCAACAACTCTCTGTCCCCAATCTTGTAATTGCATTCTGCAGGAGACAACTTCTTGGAAAAGTAGCCACAAGGATGCATATCGCTCTCAGAGATGGGATGTTGGGACAGAAGGGCACCAACTCCAGTCTCAGATGTATCAACCTCAAGGATGAAGGGTAACGTAGGATCCGGATGTGCCAACACAGGAGCAGAAACAAAGGCTGCCTTGAGACTTTCAAAGGCCGTAATGGACTCCGGAGACCAATTATGTGGGTTACCGTTTTTTCTAGTCATATCAGTCAGGCGCTTGACCAGAGACGAGAAGTTCCAAATAAACTTCAGATAATAATTGGCAAAGGCAAGAAAACGTTGTAGTGGGCGTAAACCCACGGGTCGGGGCCACTGTAGAACTGGCAATAGCTTCTCTGGGCCCATAGAAGAAACAGCAGTGGAAATTACATAGCCCAGGAATTTAACCTGTTCACGATGGAACTCGCACTTCTCCAATTTACAATACAGGTTATTAACTCTCAGCCTCTGAAGCACACGACAGACATCTGTGTGGTGTTTCTCTAGGGACTTGAAATGTATGAAGATATTGTCAAGATACACCACCGCACATTGCTGCAATATATCTCAGAGGACATTATTGATGAATTCCTGAAAAACTGCCGGAGCGTTGCAAAGACCAAACGGCATTACGAGGAATTCGAAATGGACTGTCCTGGTATTAAACACAGTTTTCCACTAATCACCCTCCTTAATCCTCACGAGATTGTATGCCCCTCTCAGATCAACCTTCGTGAAAACTGTTTCTCCCTTGAGGCGGTCAAATAACTCTGTAGTCAATGGAATTGGATAAGCATTCTTAATCGTAAAACAATTGAGACCCCAAAATCGATACCCAGGGATTATCCTTCTGGATAACTAGAGATGAAACAACACCGCCTAAGGTCTGTCCCCTACAGGACCTCAGGTGCAAGCACCCCCCCCCCCCCCGGGATGGGTAGGACAAGACTTCAAAAAGTGACCTGCCTGGCCACAATAAAGGCACAATCTCTCCCTCCTCCTAAAGGCTCTCTCATCCGCAGAAAGATGTGTGAAGCCCAACTCCATGGGTTCTACCTCACTGACAGGCTCGAAACTAGGTATGGGAGGTGAGGGAGGCACAGGTGGGACTACAAAGCTCGGAGCCAAGCATACAGGAGGCTTCTGCAAGCGCTCCTTAACAGGTTCCCCACCGCGCGCCGTCTTTTCACGGCGGCAGTCGGGGAGCCCTGCGCGAATCGCCATAAATAAGCGGCGATTCGCATTTGGCCACCAGGCGGCGTGCGCGCGCGCACCCGCTGCACTCCTGGGGAGTGTGCCCGCGGCTCGGACGGACCCGATGTCCGCCGGCGAGCCGCGATGAGCGGCTACAGGGAAAGAACGGGGAACCGCCGATGTAAACACGGCGGTTACCGCTAAGCGCGTCCCGAGGGGCTGACGGCGGCACTTTTCTGCCGCGCGCCACCCCTTGGACAATTCCTCGCGAACGTCTTCGGAGGACATACGAACCGAGGCTCGAAACATCAGGGTGGACACGGAGGGAGTGGAGGGTATGGATCAAAGCTCGGACAGTCACTCCATCTTGGGTACCTCA
>BLSH010115851.1:1377778-1398870 GCA_018402905.1 Glandirana rugosa
GCACGCTGCAACGTGGGTTTGTTTTAAACGCAGGAAAAAAAGGGTGTTTATCTCGAAAGAAAACCACCATATCTTTTTACCACATCGCGACTATTCTTTTCAGGTAAGTTATTATCTAGTATTACTACAAAGAAATCGTAGTTTTCCTTAAAGTCGGGACTATATATGTGTAAGGACTTCGGTCTCAACCACTATCTTTCACTTCTCTGGCGGTGGCAGTGGCGTGTGTGCCTGAGAATGGGGGAATCCACCTGGGAATAATGTCCCCAGAAACTCGCGTGCGTTACCACCAAAAGAAAGCTCTATTTGTGGGAAAAAAAGGACGCAAATTTTGTTTGGGTGCAACGTCGCACGACCGCGCAATTGTCAGTTAAAGCGACGCAGCGCCGAATCGCAAAAAGTGCTCTGGTCCTAAAGTGCGAAATTCTTCCGGGGCTGAAGTGGTTAAAGAAGGTCTCTCTCGAAGTCTGGAGTCAATGAGCATGGCAAATGTGATCAACCTTTCTAGCTCAGTGGGTATGTCTCGGGTTGCTATCTCATCTTTGATGTTACCCAAGAGATCATGAGAAAGAGCAGCCATGAGAGCCTCATTGTTATAAGCAACCTCTGCTGCCAGAGTACGGAATTCAATGGCATAATCGGCAACTGTTTTCGTACCCTTCTTGATGGACATGAGGCTTTTGGCAGCGGTAGTGGAGGGTGCGGGAATGTCAAATACCCTTTTAAAGGAGGCCACAAACTCTGAGTAACTCTGGACAACAGGGTTTTGTGTCTCCCATAGAGGGTTTGCCCAGGCCAGGGCTCTGTAGGAAAGCAAAGAAATCATGAAGCCTATTTTGCTTCTTTCCGTAGGGAACGCCTGGGGCAGCATCTCAAAGTATACCCCAACCTGGTTGAGAAACCCTCTGCATCGAACTGGATCACCCCCAAATCGCTGGGGAAGCAGGGTGGAACCAGACATACCCCTTATAGAAGTAATATTTGAGGCGGGTGCCTACACAGAGACTTGAGCATCAGCAGGAGCAGCCTGCAACACAGGTTGTGCCGGAACGGCCACCGTAGGAGGAACCAGGTGAGCAGTGCGATTCAGGAGCATCTGAAACGCTATGGCAAACTGATCCATGCGGTGATCCTGTTCATCCAATCTGGAAAAAATATTACCAGCAAGTGGACTGACTGCATTTTTTGAATTCATGGCCTTCGTCTACTGTCAGGAACCATGAATCAGACAAAGACAGAAGTGCAGTAAAATCACACTTTTTAATAAAAAGGTAAAATATTATAAATAGAATAAACGTGGTCAAAACATAGTCAAGGTTCGGTAACCAGAGCGGATAGTCAGAGCAAGCCAGTGAAACAGGAGTTCAGAGATCAGGTCAAACAAATGGAATGCAGGGTCAGGAGCCAGGAGGAGAGTCAGCCAAGCAGGGTCTTGTATCCAGGAACCAGGAAGGAACATCAAACAGGCAAAATCTTTCACAGGAACGCACAGCAGAGATCTCGCCAGAGATGTTGACCAAGGCAAAGGCATCTGCAATCTGATCCAGGCAGTTTATGGTCATCAGGTGAGACAGAGTGGAAGCTGAGACTTGCTCTGAGAAGGGAGAGCTGAGCCCAGCCCTGATACATCGCTGGAGAGATAAGGGGCTCAGGTAAGTAATGGGGGGGGGTGCGGGGGGGCTGATACACACAAAAGGTTTTTTTTTATCTTAATGCATAGAATGCATTAAGATAAAAAATCTTCTGCCTTTACAAACCCTTTAATCTTGACCATTCACTACTCTCTCTCTTTGACTAGGCAAAGGACTAGATAAAAAGCTGCACCTGGCTGGACCCTCACTAAAGCCAGCCATAAATGGTAATGTATCTGAACCTGCCGAGATTTGAACCATCCATCGATCGACTTGGGTGCAACCAGCATGTCGGATTTTACATGCGATCATCGCCAGCAGCAATGGCTACAAGCAATAATCACTGTGATCTCCCAGCAGAGACGGCTCCCCATGCTTCCCCACTGGTAGAACACAATAGCTCCACAGGAGGAACTTGCTGTATTGATGGGGGAATTGCTTCAACTGTGGCCTGCCTAACTCTCCATTCTCCCTTCCTCAACCCTTCTCATATCCCACCTCTCCACAAACTTTTCTTTGCCTTTGTTCTCTATTCTATTTCCCACACCACTCAACTTTATTGGACTGCTAATCTCAACATGTTTAATGACACTTGCTTATGCCAGCCCTCCTGAAAATATAAGCTACACAAGCAACAAGAGAGCTCTCCCTATTGTTTGTAGCACACAACCTCTGCCCCTCGCCCCCACAGAATCACTTGATATTTTAGATGAGTTTACAAGTACACCTTGCTCTTTGTATCGTCTAAAGTGACAGTTTATTAATAAGTGTCTAAACTTGCTGCCTTATTGCCATACGGCCAGTAATCAATTTTTTACGTGTAAAACATTCCCCCCAACTGCACCTATGTATTAAAACTTCAATAAGAAATTTCAGATAAAAAAATGTGCACAGAAGTATCAAATAGAACATCTTGGGAAAGGTAACCAAAAAATGTGGCAATATGGCACCTTTCAGACTACCAATGGCTACCATTTACATGGGTCCCCTCTAAAAATGTTATCTATCTATTTCTTGTTCTATACATTCATGAATGAAGACCCTCTTTTATGAATGAAGATCCTATCTACCCTTTATCACAGGACAAGCACTACACTTTTGCTGCACTCAGACTTCCTTTTGACTAGCACAAGGAGTATCCAAGTTTTGATCTGGGGTGACTTTAGCTTTAATTGTGAGGTCATCAATGCATTCATTCTATTGTGCACAAGTGCTATATTGGTCACAGAAGACAGAACAATCCATGGATTTACAAATGGCTATATAAATCACTTTATTACTACCTTTATTACTTTGTAGACCTTTTTTGGTTTGTTGACTGGATACAGGTCCTTAAAATATACACATAAATCTAGGAAAATAATGTAAAATATTGCAGCTTTCCAGTTTAGATGTAGCGACTGCATTTTTTTTTATTTCAGACTAAGAACATTTTCTGCGAGTAAAGATTTTTGATCGTGCCTGAATTCTAATGTAATGTATCTTCTTGTGTACTGAACAGAAATCTCAGTCCAAATCAGGAGATTGGCAAACACTGCTCCTCCATAGATACTCATGGTGAGCGTTATCAGCCTAGAGCAGGAAGTGTGGTACTGGCAGGATCATTGAGTGAAAAATATAAGAAATGAGCCTAAAAAAAGAAAACGAATGTAGTGACTACATTGAAGGACTGGTTTTGTTTTCGGATTAAATACACTTTATAGTGCAAAATTATATATAAACTTGCGCTATGGTCAAAAAACGTATGTGAAATAACTGTAGCTGCTGTACACAAAGTGCTAATCACCTATAAACATGAACCATAAATTAATACAGTGCCTGCAACTGTGCAAAAATGCAAATGACAAAATCAAATATAAAGTCCAAAAATCATCAAAGTGTATAAAGAACTGTAATGCAAATATAATCCTTAATGACACCATGTGGGAGGGCGAAACGCGTTGACACAATTTCTGGTTCCGAGTCCTAACATCACCTGCGTGGAATGCATGCTGGTTACGGTGTTCCCAGAAAGATTCCTTGCCCTTTCTTGTTAATACCTTTTGTCCTGTAGGTATATTTTGATTGTCGCGCAATAAACCTTGGCCTTACAGTACTTCACTATTAGCTCCCTCTTTTATACTGGGCTTGGTGAGCATTTCGAATTTCTGAGAGCCACGCTGGGGAAATCCATTCCGGACCCTTGTGACCCACCATTCATTACCAGATCTAAGCCTGTTTGACCCCCAGACTGAAAAGCTGGGGGTCCAGTATTTTTGGTGAGTAGGGATATAAGAAGGTTGTGTATCGCATCAGTATTGATTTCACTTAGAACACGTCAGCACTTATAAGAAGATTGGAGCACAAGAGCACTTTATTATATTGGGATGATATTTGCATTACAGTTCTTTATTTGATGTTTTTTGGACTTTATATTTGATTTTGTCATTTGCATTTTTGCACAGTTGCAAGTGCTGTATTTATTTATGTTTCATAAATACATTTTATATTTTTTAAAATTGCTTCATTTTGCATTCCAACAATTTTTGTGATATAGTTTCTTTCTTTCATAGTATATAAATGTCACACACTGTACATCGTGTTGCCTCTCACATTGTACTGCCTAGTAAGCTTAAAGTGGATGTAAACTTTAATCTTGTACTTGTACCTATAGGTAAGCCTATAATATGGCTTACCTATAGGTACGGGAAAAATATCTCCTAAATGTGCGCCGTTTAGGAGATCTTTAATATATATGATGCCTATGACATCACAGGTGCATGCGCTCTGAAGTAACGGCCACTTAGGCAGTTCCTTCAGAATACTGTGCCGTAAATGATGCGCGGGAGTGATGTCATTGCGACTATTCACACAGCCGGAGTCTGCGGACCCGTAAGGAAGACGGGTGAAGATGGAAGTGGCCTCCAGCGATGTGATGCGAATGCTTCGTTTTCAGGCAAGTTTCACATAATGTGCGAATATGCGATGCATGCTAGCACATTATGCCTTTACCTTGCAGGTCTGAAAAAAAAAAGGCACCCAGCGGTTTACAAACGCTTTAAAGTCCAATTCCAGGTTGCTTCCAGCCCCCTTCTCCTGTCCTCACCCACTAGGCAACATCCTGGATGCCTTTATTTATTTTTTAATCATTGTGTACATCTTTTTTTTTTTATAGGTCTTCACTACTGGCATGGATCATCTTCTTTTGTTCCTCTGATGGGTCCTGAATGCTGCAGGGACCAGTGCCATGTGATGATTCTGACTTCACTGACTGCATGCTTGTCCTGGATCAGTGACTCAGAAAGCAGAAACTCAGAAGGCTGAAGACAGCCAGAAAAATAGCATTTTCAGAAGGAGATCAACAATGGCAGACTTATACATTTCAATTACAGACTTTGCTGGTTTCAAAATGTTCGACTTACATCACTGCAGTGAATGGCATGCTAAGCTCCTGTAAACTGCTCCATGATTACCAACAAAACCTAAGAAAAAAAAACCCGCACAGTAGTCCAACATTTATTTGTACATCCTTTTGTATCCTTTCAATGCAAAATGTACAATGTTGTCATTTTTGGAGAGCAAACCTACGACAAATTAACATATAATTGAAACCGCTACCACGGCTGGTTAATACAGAGCTGAGTGTCGGAGAGGATGACTGCCAATAGCCTGAGAACGGATGTTTCCTGCGCACTTCATTTGCTATGCACAAGTAAAAATAAAACATCAAAAGAAGGTAACAGAAGCTGAAGTGGCTTAAGCAACGTGACTGATGAAAGTGGAAGGTTTATGCTAAACATCAGCTGGAAAACAGAGTGAAATACTAGGTTTCAAAAATAAATCCTCTTAAGCAAGGAATTGGAATTGTAAATGTGCAGGTGAGAAACCTATTGTGAGTAGAATGGGACTTTACAGGAGCTATAATATTAAATTACATTGTTTGTGATGTCATAGCAATAGTGGGTGTAATTACATGAACACATGTACAGTTTCCTGAACTGGACTGACAAGCTGCCAAATAATACTTGCCTGATCTGCCCTGTCTATCCATGAGTCCAACAAATGGCCGCTGCTGACCATTCTCAGGACAATCACAAAACCTGCTCCAATTACATTGTTTTCCCTTATGATAAACTGCACTGGTGCCTCTTTCCACCTCCCCTTCCCACTGAAATAACCAGTGACATATACTGTATAGCTGAACATTCATGTCTATAGAGCACGTGTACAGCACAGGTACTAGAGGGAGGTCAGATTGGGTACCTGGCCACTCTCTGAGGTCCATGGTCACCTTTATGAAAAGAGAAGTCAGAGACAAAAACTAAACAATATTGGGAGGACACGCAGAATTCATAGAAGAAATGGGCCATATTAGCTGATCCAAACCAACTATTTCATTCACTAACACATGCAGTAGTTGTTAGAGCGGTGTGATCTGTATGTAGTCTCAGCTACATGCAGTATGCAGTACTGTATATACAATACAAAAATACACACTGCGCTCCTATGTCATGAAGGCTAGGAGACATGAGAAAAAAAGGCAATTAAACAGAAGAATAAAAATAAAAATAAAATAAAAACTAACAAAATAAAAACAAATGGATAATTAAATGCATCATAAGGTCCAAAAAGGATAAAGTCCCATATAGTCCAAGATAGAAATTAATGGGGCCAAATGGCTGTGGAACTGTCCTCAGAGGCTGCAGGCTGTAAAGAGCAGGGAAGGACTCTGTGGCAATGATAAGAAGAACAGCAGTGCCTCGAAGTGCAGCATATGAGAATTTATTCAAATAAAAACAAGTAAGTATCGCACTCACAAAAGTATAAGGTAAAACAGCATGGAAGTGGAGGACTGGGTCATCTGCTTGGAGCCAAGCCTGACGAAGGATCACGGATGGTCCAAACACGCGCAATCCCCACATGACGCGGACCTGGATGTGATGTCAACTCCCAGAAGCGCACCAACACTCCAGTAGCGCACCCGGTCCTGGACACAGCACAGCAGACGTCCTAGCTGGCCTCTTCACCCGGGCCAGAGCGGATGACCCAGTCATCCACTTCCATGCTGTTTTATCTTATACTTTTGTGAGTGCAATACTTACTTGTTTTTATTTGAATAAATTCTCATATGCAGCACTTCGAGGCGCTGCTGTTCTTCTTATTATAGTATGCAGTACTGTGTGTGGACAGAAGGGGGGGGGACCACCAGTCCTCCTGTAGGGGACCCGGGCACATTTAAACATTGTAATAAATAATTTTTAAACATTGTCGTAAATCATTTTTAAACATTGTAAAATAAAATAATTTTAAAAATGTAAAATATTTTTTAAAAATTAAACATTTTTTTTTTTTAACTGTAAAAAAATATATATAAAAGGGCTAATTCACACAGGTTCTCTGTTATGTTTGTGTCCGCTAATAATGATTTCAGTGTATTCTCAGTTACATATTGTTTAGATATATTGGGGGCCCTGCCAGGTAGTCTGTACAAGGCCACGTGATTTTTAACAGCAGCCCTGTGTGTGGGCAGCGGGACAGCACTGTGTGTGGGGCTGAGCGCTGCTCAGTCATTCACGTGAAGCTTAGTATTTTCTGAGTACAAGGCTCCCTCTCATTGGCTAAGGTGGAGAGGAGGGCTGCTGACGTAACAATCTCCGTCTCAGCCAATCAAAGGAAAATTAGTATTCATTCAGAAAATACAAAGCTTTGTGTGACTGGCTAAGCATTATATTCCAAGAGCGGGATGGGAAGTTCCCATACCACTGCCGGGAAACAGAGCCCACATACAATTCATACAGCGCTGGCAGCCGCAACATGTGAAAGAAATAGTAGTTCACTTGGACCAACTGGTTAAAAGGTTCACCAAAACATGGAGTTAGGCTTTAATAACCATTGGATTACTTATTTTTAACTATGGAAAAAAAAACTTACTTTCCGTTAGACGTATCAAACAAAACTGCCCAGACTATGTGAAAACCCCAAAATGTTTTTGGAAAGTAGACACCCAAAGAATCAAATTTTTTGTATATGAAACATTGGTATTGAGGTAATTAAATATGCAGCTTGGTAATTATTTCCTACTGCCTGTACCCCCTCCCCTGACTTTTCCATCAAGATCAATAATACATCCATCAGTCCCTCCCCTCATGCCAGGGTATTAGGTGTAATCCTGGACTCTGATCTGTCCTTTCAGCCCCAAATCCAACTGCTGTTCAAATTTTGCAGACTTCACCTCTGTAACATCTCCAAAATACGTGCCTTTTTAGCCGTTAAAACCACCAAGCAGCTTATTCACTCCCTTGTCATCTCTCGCCATGACTATTGTAACTCCCTCCTCATTGGCCTACCTCTTCGTAGGCTATCCCCTCTTCAGTCTATCATGAATGTATTTTAAAATAAGTCTATCATAATTGCTGCTGCCAGACTCATCTACGTTACCAACCGTTCAGTGTCTGCCACCCCTCTCTACCAATCCCTCCACTGGTTTCCCATTGCCCAACAAATAAATTCAAAACACTAAGGGCCCTTTCACAGGTTTCCGTTCAGGTCCTCCTGTCCATTTTTCCACAATCCGATCCTGTCCGTGAAACACAGACGGATGGAAAGCCTATTTTTTTTTATCAAATGCCTGACGAAGGGGCCCTGCGCGGCTCCAAAATGTTGCACTTTCCTATGATGTGATCTTTTCAATAAAGAATACTTTGGACAAGGATCCACGGTGTGCTGGCGAATATGTACACTTGCATGACATTTTCAGGACCCAGCTGCTTTCTGTTGCAGCACCCACAGTAATAAGAGCCTGTTTGCCAGGAAAGAGTGCAATAGGAAAATAGACAAGACTATTTTCCATCCATCTGTAGAATTGGAGCGGATTGTATGAAAACGGACAGGCAGTCCATTTTTATCTGATCTCCATAGAGGAGAGCGGCGCTCTGACAGTTCCATCTCCGCTCAGTGAGCGGAGGCGGAACTGTCATCCGTCGGCTCAGTGGGGATCAGTGGACCGATCCCCGCTGAGCAAAAACTGACCCTTTACATGGAAAGCCCGTGTGAAAGGGCCCTAACAATAACATACAAAGCCATTAACAACTCTGCCCAGAAGTACATCACCAATCGTATCTCCTACTCTCTAGCTCCCTTGTCTCCTCCTTCCATGCTAAGCTCCAGGACTTCGCCAGAGTCTCTCCCATCCTCTGCAACTCACTACCCCAATTTGTTCGGCTGTCGCCTACTCTGTCCACTTTTAGGGGATCCCTGAAAACTCATCTCCTAAGGGAGGCCTATTCTGCCTTCAGCTAATAACCAAAATCTTCTATTTCTCCCATCAGTACATCCCTCACAATTATTACCCTTTGTTTCACCAGCCCCTCCCTATTAGGTTGTAAGCTCGCAGGACCAGGACCCTCCTAACCCTCTTGTATTGAATTGTGTTGTTGCTGTATTGTCTCCCTTTATATTGTAAAGAGCTATGCAAACTGTTGGCGCTACATAAATCCTGTATAATAATAATAATTATAGATACAGAGCATCATAGTTGATAGCGCTATAGGTGAAGGGGTTTAAATTGAATTCCAGGTATAGATTTCATGGCATAGTTATGTTGGTTCAGCTTGAACCAATGTATTCATGTATATTCCATACCTATGGGATACCTGTGGAAGCTGGAAATCACTGTAGTGATGGCTGCCTCAACAGTGATCGCCACTGTCTTCCAGGTCCTGTCCCGAGCAGTTGCCCAGCTGCAAAGTAACCACAAGGGGTTGCCATTTACAGAACAACTTACATTTTTCTCTATGAATGCAAGGTGTTCCCTGATTGGATGAGGTGGACAGGCAGGGCAGCTGCTCCAGATTCTGTGAGGTCCAGTTTAAGTCCCCTAAATTGAGAGGGGGTCTTACTCTCTCTCTGTTTGATTTTTTATTGTAACAGCATCAGTATCTATGTATGGATTGTCCTCTTCATAGTCCTCCATGGCTTTCCCATCCATGCAGTTCTACCACTGCTGCTGACACTCTGGACTATGGAGAGGACGATCCATACATAGACACTACTGCTGTTACATTACAGGCATTGTTTTTTGGGGATTTATGAGTGCACATTTAGATGCCTAATTAAACACTGTTTTTAATACTGCCCTTAGTGGTGCCCCCCTCCCTTATGGTCAGGTATAAAAGCTTCCTAAATCTGTGTATTTATCTGTTTGCCCAAAGCCGAACTTTAAATAAGCAGGAAAATGAAGGCCAGACAATAAAAAAAATCTGTAACAGTTCTTGGAAACAGTCTGTGGGAAAGTAAATTAGGAAATGGCTGCATATATAAGAGCTAGGAAACTGGAAACTGTTTTCTAACAACAAAATCAGAGCACAGAAATCCTCTTCAGCAAACAAGTCACCATTTAAGCTCAATCACACCAGAACGCAGGGCATAAATGTGCAGGCATATTCTTGCACTGACGCAAGTTGAAGTGCATTGCATCAGTGATCCCATTCAAAATGTATATAGCATGTAAGGCACTTCAATGCATGAAAATGAATAAGTAATGCTGCAATTTACTGCAGCGCAGCTCATGTTGTGTATTGTGCTATCATGCAGCTGTGCTCTGCTCAAGCATTGAGATGCCATTTAAAATAAAATGGCACTATAACACACTAATGATTGATTCTCTAAATAAGCCTGTAGTATGGCAATCACTGTCAAACCAACAGTGTCCAAAAGGAGATATTGGGGGGTGCCTTTATCATATTACTCTATCATTACTGTTCTACATAGAAAAGTGATGGCAGAAAAAAGACCAAGTGGTCCATCGAGTCTGGTTTATTTATTTATTTTTTTTACATGTTTTGTATTTTTTTTTTGTTTCGTGTACTTTTCTTTTTTTTTGTTAACTTTTTTGAGTATAGATCTAGGTTTGTCACAAGCGTTTGAAACCGCTTACTGTTGGCTGACTCACTACCTCTGCTGGAAATTTGAACCAGGCATCAACTATCCATTCAGTAAAATAATACTTTCTAAGATTAGTTTAGAACTTTCCTCCAGTTCATTTAAGGTCATGTCCCAGGGTTCTTGACCTTGGTTTCATATTGAAAATACCGCCCTGTCTCTCTTGATATGTTTTATCCCTCAGACCTTTCACCATTTTTGGTACCCATCTCTGCACTCATTCCATCTTATCTATATTTGTTATTATCTCTTATTCAATATCTACTGAGACAGGTTTAGGTTTCCTGAAAAAGATCAGAGTTGGCGTAATGACATTGGGTGGTTCATTTATTCATTGGTTTCCTCTATGGAAGTTCATTCACCATGGTGGCATGTTCAGTTCTGTGTCACTATTACCTTTACACCATGCAAGATGGTCAAATTCTTTACCATAGAAATAGTTGGAAAATTCAGCCAGGCCTACGCCGGAAGCCCACCCTCCTCAAGGATCAGTAAAAGGTAGATATGATGTCTGATCCCTGAAAGGTGGACAATTTTGATGGGTGATAGGACTGTACAGGATACCTAAAGTAATGTTACAAATACATCCTGCTATCACTTGATGTGTTCATAACCTGTCCTTTCACTGACAATAAAATGCACTGACTCGGCCAACAGAATGAAGTCTATAGAGCAACTGCTGGGATCTGTTGTAGAGAAATGAATAACCGAGAGCAGCTTCTAGCCTTTTTCATGGCACATCTGACATTTCTCCAGATATACCAGCACAGCTATGGATACAAAAACTAACTAAAACAAATCTGTTTCTAACAATGCCCCTGTGAACATTCTATTCATTCCTGAAATAATAGTGTCACTCCCTGCCCGTTAATATCTCAGATAAAAGCAGCACACTATTTTAGGTACAAGCAATGTAGTTTCAGCACTTTGCTAACTATGGTACATCAGTTAGAAAAATTAAAGAATTTATTACAGTCAAACTTGAAAAGTAAACATTGACTTTCATAAAGTGAGCACAGCCTACCTACTCACTACTTCAAGGTAGTTACATTGGGCCAGCTTTGCTCGATGCATGCATACAATATCCGACAGCCGACGAGCCACCGAGGATGCTGTAAATCGTTGTAATGGTCAGCACCACATACAGAGATAGGCATGATCTCCTGGATTCTGTGAGTGTGTCTTCCCCTATGCACGATGACTTCACTTGGCACCCCAACCGTTTCAATGAATACAAGGCATTTTCTGACTGAATGAGGTAGACATTGTGACTCCTCTGCCTTTCCTCTCCACCTTGTCCAATCAGAGAAAGCCTTATTTGAAAAAATAAACAATGGGTTCTATGAATGGCAGAGGTGCCGAACGATTGATCCCCTGTGGTCAGTGTGCAGAGGGGAAGATGCCTGTACAGAACCTGGAAGATCATGGCTATCACTGTATGTAACGTAGGGTAGCCACCATCCACCTCTTTCAGATGCTCTCCTTATAAATTTTAAATTGCCGCAGCTGTGCATGGCTCCACTAGCACAGCCATGTCAATTAGTTATTCACAGGAATCTGTGAACTAAAAAACAACAAGTCCCATCTTCCACCACGGTCTCAATGGAGCACAAGTGTAGTGATGTCAACACACTTGTAGTCCATTGACACTCCCTCCAGGCAGGGCCGGATTAACGTAGGGGCTATTGGAGCTGCAGCTCCAGGCCTCTAGCATAATATAGGACCAATACAGACACAATTACCGGCCGCCAGTGGCCAACCGCTGGCCGCTACATTGTCTTGCAGAAGTTGCAGATGCGGCCAGACAGCTAAATTATAGGCCCGCTGCCCGCCCAATACAGAGACAGTGTCAGTGTGGCGACCGGCGACCGCTACATACATCGCTGCACTACATAACCTCTGTACCAGTGCGCTGAGGCTGAGAGCGCTCCTCCCCTTGGAGTCCAGTACACTTCCCTGTTGAGTAGAGCATGACGTCCCGGCCGGCGTGACATCATTCATGATCCAGAGGCCGGCCCGAGAGGCTCATGGGCAAGGAGTGCAGGCGACGCCACTGGAAGCCTGCAAGCAAGGAGGAGGAACAAGTATACAACAACTACAAGTAAGCTCTGCCTATGCATAGGGCTGGGGAAGCCAGGCAGATAAGTCGCTATCCTTTTGTGCAGCTTAGTGTACTGGCTGAAGACTGAAGTGGGTTAACTCTTTGGGAGGGGAGGTGGGGGGGCGCGGGATTCTATCAGTGCAGCTCATCAGTGCCTCCTAGGCCTACAGTGTCCATTAGTGCAGCTCATCAGTGCCATCTGTCAGTGCCACCTATCAGTGCCACCTATCCACGTCCATCAGTGCAGCCTCTCAGAGCCCGTGAGTGCCACATATCAATGCCCATAAGTGCTGCCTATCAGTGCTGCCTATCAGTGCCACTTATCAGTGCAGCTCATCAGTGCTGCCTATCAATGCCCATTAGTGCAGCTCATCTGTGCCACCTATTAGTGCCAGTGCCACCTATCTGTATCCATCAGTGCAGCTCACCAGTGCCACCTATCAGTGCCCCCTGTGAGTGCTGCCTATCAGTGCCCATCAGTACAGTACATCAGTGCCACATATTAGTGCTGCCTCATCGGAGCTCATCAGTGCCCATAAATGCCGCCTATCAGTACAGCTCATCAGTGCCTATCAGTGCTGCATATCATTGCTGCCTCATTGGTGCCCATCAGTGCTGCCTATCAGAGCAGCCCATTAGTGTAGCCTCATCAGGGTAGCATCATCAGTGCACATCAGTGAAGATGAAAAATTATTTACTACTAACAAAGAAAAACATTTCTTTTTCAAAAATGTCAGACTTTTTTGATGTTTAGCAAAAAATAAGAGACTCGGTGGTACTTAACCACTTCAGCCCCGGAAGGATTTACCCACTTCCTGACCAGAGCACTTTATGCGATACGGCACTGCGTTGCTTTAACTGACAATTGCACGGTTGTTCGACGTTGTACCCAAACAAAATTGACATCCTTTTTTTCCCACAAATAGAGCTTTCTTTTGGTGGTATTTCATCACCTCTGCAGTTTTTATTTTTTGTGCTATAAACAAGAAAAGAGCGGCAATTCTGAAAAAAAAAACACAATTTTATTTACTTTTTGCTATAATAAATATCCCCAAAAAATATAAAAAAACAAATTTCTTCCTCAGTTTAGGCCGATATATATTCTTATACATATTTTTGGTAAAAAACCCCCGCAATAAGCATATATTGATTGGTTTGCGCAAAAGTTATAGCGTCAAAATAGGGGATATATTTATGGCATTTTTATTATAATTTTTTTTTTTACTAGTAATGGCAGTGATCAGCAATTTTTAACGGGACTGCTACATTGCGGCAGGCAGATCGGACACTTTTGACACTTTTTTGGGATCATTGACATTTATACAGCGATCAGAGTTATACAAATACATTGATTACTGTATAAATGTCACCGGTAGGGAAGGAGTTAACACTAGGGGTGATCAAAGGGTTAAATGTGTTCCCTGGGAGGTGTTTCTAACTGGGGGGGATTGTGTTGACTGGGGGAGGAGAGAGAAAGCTGTTTCCAATTACTGGGAACAGCAGATCTCTCGCCACTTCCTTGACAGAACGGAGAATTTGGTTGTTTACACTAACAGATCCCCGTCCTTTCTCTCTATCCCGCGATCGCGGGTGGCTGGCAAACATCGTGGCCGACGGCCACGCGCATCGGCTTCCCCACCATGCAGTGCCTGCTATATCGATTTAAAGGGCCAATGTACCAGTACATCGTCGTGCTGACCTGCCACAGTATAATGACAGTGGCTGGTCGGCAAGTGGTTAAATACAACCAAAAGAAAGGTCTATTTGTGTGAAAAAAAATGGTAAAAATGTCATATGGGTACAGTGTTGTATGACCGTGGAATTTTCAAAGTGTGACAGTGCTGAAAATTGGTCTGGGCAGGAAGAGGGTGAAAGTGCCTGGTAGGCAAGTGGTTAAAGGATAAGTTCACCTTTGGGAACATGTAACATGTTCCCACTTCCCACTGCCATATCTCCCCTATCCATTGGATCTAGTGACAGCAAGCGGAGGATCTTCTCCCTGAACTCACGGTCAATATTTAAAAAATATAAAGTGTAGATCCTGTGCGCCACCACTTAGGTTAGTAGAAATAAGGGAATGTTAATCTATGGGGGTGGCTGCTCAAGTCAAACCTGTGTCCCCACATGAACATGATATCTTATAAATAGGTGAATGCAGCACTCACTCCTGTATTAGTTCACTGTGTCATCCTACTGTTTTAACAAATTAATTGACATACTGATTAAGTGCAAACCAAAAAACAAATAAAATATTTTCCCCCTACTGCGTATTGTGCCCAATACAGCACTGCACTGTTGTGTACAATACCCAGTAGGGGTAAAATATTTATTCGTTTTTTTTGTTGCATCAGAATGTCAATTAATTAGTTAACAGCAGTAGGAGGACACAGCGAACTATTTAAAAAAATGTGTTCTTCATTTAATTTATTTCCATAAAAAGGCCAACAGAAATCCTCAGCCCCAGGCCTATGATGTTCTTAATCCAGTTCTGCCTCCAGCTCTATAACCAAAGGTCTGTACCTCAGAACAGCAGCTGTAGAGAGAGTCTGCAGGAATCAGAGCATTTTGCTCATTAACCACTGATCGTGGTCGCAATGCATTCCAGGCCCCTATGCCAAAAAAATAATAAATGCTATTTTTTTCAATTGGGTGCAAAAGGTGGACTTAAAGCGTAACTCCACTTTTCCTGAGAAAAAAACATTCTGGATGATCTATGTACATTGCAAGGATTATCACAACCTTTGCTGCCAATTCCTACCTTTTGTTATTCTGAAGAAATCACTCTGTGTTTCTTTGTGACCATGTGGGAAAGTCAGTCTACTGGTTGTGGTTTCATAATTATCAATCAGCTGTGCATCTGCAAAGCAGTAATAAGAAAAGCTGCTGGGCCTGCATCCCTTTAGACGCGTTTCTATTGGGAGTATCTCATCAAAAATAACAATTTTGTTCCAGGGGATGCCTGAAATCTGACACTTCCAGGTAGCCATATTGCATTGCATTTGCAGAAAATTACAGTGGCTGCAGAATAAAAAGGTAGGGTAATTTTTAATAACATTCAATTACAATATGGCTTGTGGAGCAATTGTATACACTAGATTATTTTTTTCTTTATTTGCTATTCCCCCCCCCCCACACGAAAGTGGAGTTACCCTTTAACTTAGCCTTTATAGTTTTTTATCACTATATAAAGCACTATATGACAGCAGGGGATACTCCAATATTGGGTCTGGTCCCACTGGCTTGAGTCGTCTGACATGGCCACTCTGGACACCATTTAATCTTCACCATTCAGGCTTGCCCCTACCATCCCAACATTTCACACCACTCAGTAATTGTTCAATCAGGATGTGTTTGAGATCAGGGCTATAATCTCCATCCCCCCATGAACATTGTTTTCTGGCTTCCAGTTTCCTGGATAAATCTCCTTCTGTTGTGGTTACTCCTTGCACCTTCTGTATCCTTCATCTTATGTCCTAGATGTCAGAGGGACTGTCTATTTCTATGTTATAAATTCCCCACCTGGGCATTTGGGTGTATTTCCAATGCAAAGAACTCTTGACAAAAATAATTTATATGGCTTACGTGTGTTGTGGATGTGTTAGGTACAAACCACTTCCCTACCAGCGCCGTAAATAGGCGGTGGTGGGCTTTGAGCGGCTCTACCGGGACAAAGCCTGCAGCTGCAGGCTATATCCCGGTATCATTTTTTAGAGCGGACGGTCGGCTATCCAGGGGTAATCCCTTGGTCGTTATCCCAGGGGTGGGAGGGGACATCCCCCCTCCCGCCGCTCTTCTCCGGCCTCCCGTCCCACCGGGAGACCGGAGCGAAGATCCGGCGCCTCCGCCGGCTGGAAGGAGACCTAATAGAAGCCGTAATCGGCTCCGATCGGGTCTCCTTCAGCAAATTCCGGAAACGGCGCCACTTCCGGTTTACTCGGCGGCTAATGGCGCCAATTTTAAAAAAATGACAGTATTCAGAATCGCCGTTTTTGGTGATCTGAATACTGTGGAGTGCAAAGGAGGGATGGGGGGTCTTTTAGACCCCCCAGCCCTCCAAAAAGTGTACCTGTCACCATATATTACTATCACAAGGGATGTTTACATCCCTTGTGATAGCAATAAAAGTGATAAGAGTTTTTTTTTTTTAAAGGAACAGTGTTAAAAATAAATAAATAAATAAATAAATTTAAAGCGCCACCGTCCCCGCGAGCTCGCGCAGCAAAGAAAACGAATACGTAAGTCGCACCCGCATATGAAAATGGTGTTCAAACCACACATGTGAGGTATCGCCACGATCGCCAGAGTGTGAGCAATAATTCTAGCAAAAGACCTGCGCTGCACCTCTAACCTGGTAACCAATAAAAATTTTTAAAGCATCGCCTATGGAACTTTTTAAATACCGGACTTTGTTGCCATTCCGCGAGTGCGCGCAATTTTCAACCGTGTCATGTATGGTATCTATTTACTCAGCTTAACATCCCCTTTCACAATATACAAAAAAATGGGCTAATTTACTGTTGTCTTATTTTTTACTCAAAAAAGTAAATTTTTTCCAAAAAAATCGTGCTTGAAAGACCGCTGCTCAAATACCGTGTGACAAAAAGTATTGCAACGATCGCCATTTTATTCTCTAGGGTTTTTGAAAAAAAATATATAATGTCTGGGGGTTCTAAGTAATTTTCTAGCAAAAAATGTTTTTAGCATGTAACCAACAAATGTAAAAAAAGGGGCCCAGTTGGTAAGTGGTTAAATGACCGACGAGCTGCATTCAGGAGAATGGAAGAAAACTGCTGACTGGTTTCTGTGGGTTAGTACACTGCACGAAAACGACAAATCCAAATAACTAATCATAAGTTGAAACACACATATCCACAACACATATTCATTATTTCCAACTTCAATTCCAAATAGCTGAAGCCCATTAGTTATTCTGCCTTAGCACTCTGAAAGTATTGTGTTACTCTTATTTCCTATTACCAGATCAATTTTCATGTACTGCTGACTATATGCAATGAAATAAAAATCAATAGTCATACAAAAGACCCTGTCCTTCTAATTTGATAGCCAGTTAAAATATGGAGGATGAGCTTATACATTTTTAAAGATGTATCGTTTAATTCTGGGTCCTATTTTGGAAAAAAAAAAGAAGAAGATTTTTCCATTATAGATGTGGATGGGGGAAATTACCCAAATGAATTGGACTCTGGATTCCTATTACTTTATAATTTGCTTGTGTCAGGGAGAGAAACAGCTAGCACATTTCATTCAGTGTGATTCTGCAATAGAATCATATTCCTAATAGATCACGTATCATCTTGTCATTCTGATGATGGGCGCATCCAGAGAAGACATGCAGAAGAGTGATGTCATAGTAACTCATGTCTTCTCTAAATAAATGATGTCACTACTCCTCCAGTAGAAGGAAATAACGGCCAGGCTGTGCTAATAAAGCTGCTCAGGACACACAGAGAATTTGGAATATATATCTGGATGAGTTCATGGTGTTTTATTATTCTTTTAAAGTATATGTAGTTAGAATACATTTTTGGGAGGTTAAAACAGACTAGTTATATAGAAAAAAATGTAAAATAAATTCCTGATTTCCTACAACCCCAGCATAAAAAATGTAAAGCCTGGAACCCCCTCACAGTTCTGTACTCTTCATCTGCTGCCCTATTGCTCTTTTATGCAGTGGTTGAGAGATTGTACTGCCAGTGATGCACTGCTTTACCCACTGCTCTCAAGCAGACAATGGGGGGAGGTGCAGAAAATTACTGCAACTTAAAGTATTAATGTCAAAGAGCTTTAAAAGCCTACTTTTTCCTTTCCATAAATGTTTTTTCTTTACTTACAATTTGCCTCTGAACATGCCAGAAAATTTGACAACTAAAGAAATAGTCAAACCCATAGCAAAACCCCTTCTTCCTTGCACATCACAGTCATCTCAACTTCTGGAAGTGTGAAATCAGTGCAGGGACAAGGTCATTCGGTGCCCAGCGCGAAGATGGCAAACTGCGCCCCCCCGTACTTTCTGCTTTGAAACAGATCCAATAAAACATTTTTAAAAAACAAATTTTTCTTAAATTTAGGCCAAAATGTATTCTGCTACATGTCTTTGTTAAAAAAAATAAGTGTATATAAGTGGTTTGTGTGAAAGCTATAGCATCTACTAAACAATGGAATATATACTGGAATTTTTTTTATATACTAGCACTGGGGGCGATCAGCGACTTATAGTGGGACTATGATAGTGACACTTTGTGGGAACTGACTCACTGACACAGACATCTCCAGTGACACTAATACAGTAATCAGTGCTAATAATATACACTGTCACTGTACTAATGACACTGGCTGGGAAGGGGTTAACATCAGGGGCAATCAAGGGGTTAAATGTGTGCTCTTTTATAACACAGATTGATTTGTTTATTTTCCCTGCTTTGTAGGGAGAAAAAAAACAAAGCAACCATTCCCTCTGTACAGAACTCTCTCTGGACTGTGATTGGACACAGCCGGTCAGCAGGTCCCGGCTGTGAATCATTGGCTGGGATCTGCTGACAGATTCTCGCAGTGTGAATAAGTGAATTTTGGTAGCACCTTCATCTTCAGGAGGTTTATATGTTTATCAGGGAAAGGGGAAGGTTATTCCATGCCTTAAGTTTGGATTTGAGTTCAGCCAGCACTGGGTCCAGGTTATCTCTCAAGTCATTACTATGCCTAGACACTACAATCCCTAGATACGTAAAGCTGTCTACCCAGCGAAGTGGAAGGGCTGGTAGAAATGATGCCTTAGCCCCCTCGTCCACCGGGAACAGCTGAGATTTCTGTCAATTAACTTGCTGTGGTGATTTAGTTAAATTCACCTGTGTAAGTGAAAAGTAGAAATTATAGAGACGGATCCAGAAGTGCTTCACTTTGGGGCAGGACCACCACCTATGAGATACTGTGCCTTTCAAACCGCACCCTCGAAAACAGGGGGAAGAGGCCCCTGGGACATATGCAGCTATTCTCGTCGGTACCATGTACCATCTGAGCAAGACCTTGTAGTTAGCTTCGATCAATGAAGTATTTATGTATGATTTTGACGCACATTGTGACATTTTGGACCATTCATCTAATTCAAATGTCTCCCCCAGGTCTTGTTCCCATTTCATCATGTAGAACATTTTTTCTGGTTTAAAGTCAGTATACTATAGATTTTGGAGATATGGCCAATGTGCTTACCAAAGGATCTGCACAAATACTCCATTGAGGTGGATGTGGTTATATCAGCTGCACGTTGTAGGGTTTGCAGAAAATGCACAATTTGCACATAATTAAAAAGTTCTGAATTTGGAAGTTGGTATTTCTCTCGAAGGGTTTATTTTGATAGAATGCCACAGAGGTTGGCAATATGTATCAAACCCTTGTTTGTCCACCAAGCAAAGGTATGGGGGTTGAGATCTGGGGTGAAGTTGTGTGAAATTATTCTGTGCTGGCCAAGCTCCTCCACTCCTCCCCTTCCTATATAACCTTTCATGTAGCGGCCATTAGGGAGAAAAGAAAAGAGGGATACTAGATCAGTTTCATTGAGGGCCGCATCAGCATTATGGCTGCCCTCAAAGGGCCGGTTGTATCTGTAAGACTAGATGTCCAGAGCATCCCACTCCTGCTTCAGATGTAAAGAGCCCCCCCCACATAGCCCGCATTAGAGCCGAGGACGGTAGTCTGATTGCAGACCCGGTGGGTATTAATAGCCGATTCGCCGATTACTATAGGACTCTGTACTCCTCAAGAAAGACATATACGGCTGACGAGCTTAGCTCATATCTGACCCAGATTACTCTCCCCACCCTTTCGTTGGCTATGCGGACGCAGCTTGACAGCCCTATTACACAAGAGGAGGTCCAGAAGGCTTTATACTCCATGCAGGCTGGGAAGACCCCGGGGGTAGACGGATTTCCTTCCGAATTCTATAAACAATACGGGGAACGGTTGGTCCCCCGACTGCATGATACCCTTCTCCAGTCTCTGGAGGCCGGGGCACTCCCAGACTCAATGGCGGAGGCCATCATAGTGGTGATTCCTAAACCTGGGAAAGACCCGAATAAGACTGACGATCCTGAAACCGGTCATAAAATCGTAGCTGTAATTCGTCGCTATACCCGGATATACTAGGTGTAAGGAGGCCCAGAAAGGGTCCAAATCCTTAGTGGTGATACTACCGGAGGCGGTAACTCAGACCCTCACGGGGCCGGAGGTCTCTGACCTCTTCCCATAGTACGTCAGCCCCCTGGTTGGCAAGGGGCATAACAAATATCTTAAGCCTTCCTTTAGGCAGATGGGGGCCCCAGAAGGGTCGGACGTACCTCATATTTCGGAAGACCTGGAGGAGAACACATTATCCCGACAGTTCGACGCAGGCGTATCGGTTGCTTTCCCACCCCTCTCATTAGACCCAG
>BLSH010115851.1:1409536-1428823 GCA_018402905.1 Glandirana rugosa
GCTATCTGTCCTCAGAGCAACAGCACAGACAGCAGTAGTAAAGTAATCTATCTCAGGATGCAGGATCAGGTCTTAAAATGTCTCAAATCTCTCCCTCAAGCTTTCATCTTCCTTTCCCTACACTAACCCAAGGAGCATGTGACTGTAGCACTGTGACTCCAGCTTAAAAAGAGGCTGGGTCACATGATGCACTGGCCAATCACAGCCATGCCATTAGTAGGCATGGCTGTGATGGCTTCTAAGGACAAACCAGTGAAACGCTTGTTGATTGGCTGCCCTGCAGCTTCTCAACACGTGGAGTAAAATAGCAGAACCCCGGACCGAACCCGAACGATTTTTGAAATGTCCGGGTCCGTGCCACGGACACCCGAAAGTTCGGTACGGACCCGAACGTTACAGTCCGGGTTCGCTCAACACTATTTACGATATACCACAAAGAGACTGCTGTTTAATCCCTGGTCACTACCCTTCTGGCAGCATTACCTGTTGTTTAGGAAGAAAACCAACTAAGCTGAATTCATATTGTAGCAGTTTCCATGCAGGCATCTCTGAAACATATGCATGTAAATAGAAAGTGGCTGCAAACAAACCTACAGAAGATCAACAATAAAAAATAAAAATGAAAATAAGCATGTTCTTAAAAATGAAAAAAAGTTTATGATAAGCAGTGCTTCAGTAAAGTAAGAGTTATTCAGTTCAGGGTTTACAAATACTAATTATTCTTATTGCTTCTTAGTGACTTCATGGTCATAGGACACCTGTTGCCATTACTCTGTAACACTTGCGAGCTCATTAAAGCTGATTTAGCTTATTCAGTATCTCGTTTGTTTCAATTCAGCCCTTCCCTGTGTGTAATATTTCACAATTACGGTATACTACATGTTTATTGGGGAAATTTGTATTTACAGTGTTTATTCCTTAAGTGGAGATATTATGTAACCTGTAGAAATGCATAGAGAATTGAAATTAGTTTTGCAGTACACAATAGGTAACACAGTCAGTGCTTTCCCTTCTTACTGCCTGAAAAAGTGAAGAACAACAAATAGCTGTCGGCTGCGCTCTCTGATCTTATTTCTTTGGGTTGTGATTGAATGAAAAGACAACATAATGTAGTGTAAAAGCCCTTCCAGTGGGTCTTAAAAAGTGGGATGCAATAAGTGACACACTCGGTATGTCCATCAGTGCCTTAAGGCATTTATAGAACTGATGCCTGCAATTTGAAGGTTATAAGACGTGACAAAGTCTGACATAGCCTCATCACTCCTCTATGAAACACCTGGCTAGAAACCTTAATGCCATTTTTTTTCAAAAGCACTAAGAACTGTAATATAATGCTTATAATTGTACACAGCATTGTACTTATTATTCTAAAAAACATTGAACCCTAAACACAGAAGTGGTCCCGATGAAAGCATACCTCCTTGTTTTAGCTTACTGCTTGCGTGAGAATATTTTGAGACTCGAGCGAGTGACTGGTGAAAATGAAAATGCCATATATCTGGTGAGGAAAGTAATTTCTATCAAGAAAAAGCATGCATAACTGAGAAATAAAATGTGACCAACATTTCACTATGCAAATATTAAGAAAAATATGCATTGCCAAAACTAGAAATAAAGGAAAACTGCAGTGTCTACTGGAGTTCCTCACTTGGTTCAACGATCATCAAATTTGGTAAAATGTATTTGCAATGAACGTGGGATTAGCCATTAGCTTTACTTTGGCCATACTGTACATGGAATGCATCCTTTCAGAAATCATGTACAAACTCCTATGTTGATCTTAATTTGTAGAGCAGCGCCAGATCCAGCTCCACGAAGGCCCTTTTCACACGGGGTGTAATCCATCCAAGTGGATACGCCTGCTCAGCAGAGGATCTCTCCGCTGATTCTTGCTAAGCAGACAGGTCCGTGCCCGCTCCGCTATGCAGAGTGGACATGGGCACAGCCCTCTGTTCTCTATGGTGCAGTCGGATGGAAATGGACTGCATATCCATTTCCATCTAATTGTCATCCAATCCGATCCACCGGATGGATGGCAAACATATCCCCATCCGTTTGTTTTTAGTGGACCTGGAACAGACCACAAGATGCACAGGACTCCTGTGCAATTTGTTTCACAGCCGTCCCGGAGCTGTGTGAACCAGCTTCATTGAGAGCAAAACCCGCATCCAATTGGAAATAGTGTGAACCCAATAACTTTTAACCTAGCATATTGATCAGCATGGTGGCAGCAATCTTCCATTGTCACCCATTGGTTCTCATTCCGTTAAAGATGAGTAAGGGTCCACAAGAAAAAACACTGGCTTCAGTCTGATGCCAGCTATCAAGAAGTAACGAGAAGGATGATGCCATGAATACGCAAGTTAGGAAGACACACCTGTAGTAGCAAATTAAACCCTCGTCATCCACTCCAATACACTTCTAGAAGATTTGAACTTATGCTTTGTGAAAAAGAAAAATTCTATCTATCCCCTAAAAGTTAAAAATTGGCACCAGCAAATGTGATAAACATTAATTTAGTAGCAGCTATGTATGTACAATCATACAATCCACATTTATTTGTTAAAGAGCAACATCGTTTTGGGTGGAGTAGTGCTGAATATCTTTCCCCACCTGGTTTTCTATGCAGTGCTAGGCTACTGCTAAGCACATGAAAGGATTCACAGAAGCATTGGATCCATTTTGTACATTATGGTAGGTCACTATGGCAAGAAAGCACCTGCAAGCCTTTTTTAACCCTTCATAGGCTGCAGTCACACCTGAGTAAATTTCAGGCATTTTTATTTGAAAGTTTTTGAGCATTTTCTGAAGGGTATTATAAGCATTTTACAGCTTCGGGTTTTTTTGTTTGGCCAATAGAAAGCACTAGAGGGAGGAGCGGTGGAGGAGATTAGGGGTGGAGAGCTGCTGTTTGAGGAGAAAATGCTCAACAAAATGCTCCTAAATTGATCATGTTGAGCGTTTTCAGACGCTCAAAATTAAGTCAATGGGGCCCAATCTGCCAAAAAGAAGCTTGTGTTTTTCTGAGCAACAGGCATTTTACTACAGGGGACAGAACATTCAGATGTAAATAGAGGCCCTTGAAATGAATGGGATTTGCCTTGTTGAGCGTTTTGGAGCTTCAAGTGAAAATCACTGAGGTGGGAATGGAGCCTTAGGAAGCAGTATGGAGTGGGTGTTGGCTAAAGCTATTTTTTGACACAAAGTCCTCTTCAAGAAGAAACTTGCATTGGACTACTGCAATTTGCTTTATGTGCTCACACCTGGCCTGCTCCTGATTCAGGCTTACTTCAGGCTAACTTTACACTTTCTGGCACACATGTTAACAGACTCTGAGGGCATTTTAGTTGGTGCCATGGTTGCTGTTCCATTCCGGTATCTTGAGGTTTCTAAGTTTTGCCTGTTAGGATCTATGTCTGCTTGACTGCTCAGTACCCTTCCAATTCAGGGGACATGTGAAGATAAATAATGCTAAGTGTAGGGCAGGTTCTAG
The DNA here is from genome assembly GCA_018402905.1 of Glandirana rugosa. Lineage (NCBI taxonomy): Eukaryota > Metazoa > Chordata > Amphibia > Anura > Ranidae > Glandirana > Glandirana rugosa. The sequence continues at coordinate 1,413,030 of BLSH010115851.1, forward strand.
TCTGTTCTTAGCGCAGGATACAGCTCTTTAGATTGTGATGGAAGGGAAAAGAGAGGAAATGTTATATTTCTGAGGGTGGGGACAGGGTATGTGTTTTGTAACACCGGGAGAGTAGGCTACTTGTAAGAGTAGATGGATCTGGACTCTGCTGGGAAGGAAAGGAGAGATGCATATAAGTGGGGGGTCAAAGTTTACCATCAGGAATATTATTTCATGTGTATCCCCGTCATGGATATAAACCATTATCCTGTCAGCATTGTGTTGGTTGATATACATTGACAAATTGTACTGCATGGAAGATTTGTACAAAACATCAATACATGTCAACTATAATTTATTAATATAAGCTGAAGAATGTTACTTTGATCATGTAAAATAGACTATGGCTGTGGTACGTGGTTTACAGGTCTATGAAGAGCAAGGTTATTTAAAAACTCAGCTCTCTGAATGTTGCTAAATGTTAATAAACTGTAAACTGCCAATTATTGAACTGATCCTGCATTAGTTCTATGAATATGTCTGGTGTGTTCTTCTTAAAATCCTTGACTGTGGTTTGGTTTTACTGTCAGTGCTGTTCTATCAGTGTTTCTACCCTCTTTTAACTGTGTCTCATCTGTTCTATGCTTCGGCTTTTTAAGTAATCTTCCTTTATTTTTTAGTGCTGGTGTACTTGTTCATCATAGACCCATCTGTCTTGTACAAGCTCAATTCCAAAAATGTTGAGACGTCTCTGTTCTCAACTGCCTAAGAAGCTCAGAGAGCTTGGGGAGGAGAAACAGAAGCACACGATCTTCCCAGTGAATGGCTGTGCAGAGGATGGGGGTCATGTCAGCCAAAGTCTGATCATTGGAGGAGAGCAGGGTAAGTTGACAACACAGCCAGAAAAATTACCACCATGTGCTCTCATACCTAGGTTGGTCAGTTTTTAACACGAAAGCAGAGGAACAGGCAGGAACACCAGGGATTCCACACAAAGGAAGCAATACAAAGAGAACATGATATATTTTCATACAATAACATTGTACAGCAGGCACATATCAGGAAATTAAATGTTAGGTTTACATATTCTTTAGGTTTTGCTGGATCCAAGTGAAGGGTGTATCATTATTATAGATCTTTGCATTTTAATATCAGTCTTTGACATGCAATCCATGAAACTACAACTATTCTAAAAATACCTATGTTTTCTTCCTCTACCTAGCAATTTTCTATTTAGCGGTTTGGAGGAGAGATTGTGCTGGCCTGGTATCTTTCTACCTTTTAAAGTCTTCCTGAAAATAAAAAAGGTTGGCATAAATTGACAATGAACAGCTAAAATTAGAGATGTCAGCATGTGCAACCTTTGTGAAGAAACATGCATATAAAATGATGCCAGGGTGCTGCCTGCATACAAAAATTCAGCATTAATCTCAGAGCTTATATTACATTTACTACTATAAACAATGGCTTGCAGGGCTGCTTATAAAGACAGTAGGCCCTTAAAGTGATTAAAAATGAAAATAAATGTATTTTTTAAATAAAAAACATGTTATACTTACCTGCTCTGTGCAATGGTTTTGCAAAGAGCAGCCCCAATCCTCTTCTTCTGGGGTCCCCCAATAGCGCTCCTGGCTAATCCCCCTTTATGAGTGCCTACATAGCAAGCCCCTTGCTATGAGGGCACTCATGTAGGCTCGATCCCGAGCTGGGCTTTGTGTTTCCCTTGATACACATAGCAAGACTTGGCCCCACCCCCTCTCTCCTCACAGACTGTGATTGACCGCAGCAGGAGCCAATGGCTCCTACTGCTGCCTCCCTGTGCAGTGAGGAGGGAGGGAGAGCCACTGCTTTCGGGTACAGCGTTGGATCGAGATCGGGCTCAGGGAAGTATACGGGGGGCTGGAGGAGCTGAACACAGAAGGTTTTTACCTTAATGCATGAATGCATTAAAGTAAAACACTTTCTGTCTTTAGAACCACTTTAGACAAGCATTGTGTGTGCATGTGTGGACACATGGGGGATGATTATAAAGCCACTCTTTAGAAGAGCACACCAATCAGGAAGCAGCTACAATAGCTATTGCCCAATTGCATCTGCGGAGGGGTTACAGGTAAGTGCCTTGCTTATATAAAGTTGACCCATGGCAATCAACCAAGAATTGGAAAATTAGGTTATTATTTCTGCCTCGGAACATATACACAGCTGGTACTTCCTAAGGGACTCTCATAAAAATGGATAACCAAACTGCTAACTGGATGTGCTGAAACTTAATGCATAAACGCATGGCCAAAAAGTTGGTTTACTGTTCAGTTAAACTTTATTAGAAAGGAGAAGGTGAATAGCCTAAATAAACAGAACCATAGTTAGATGTACCATCTTTTAAACTGCTCACTAGGATTTTCACCCATTAAACTTTCTAGACTTTCTAAACTTTCTAGAGTTTACAGAGGGTAGTGGGGAAAAAAACATTCCATGAGTGACAGTTTAGTGGTCAAAATAAGAGAACGGAAAAAGAATATGGCCAAACTTGTTCAAGCTGACAGGAAAGCTTTGAGTGCTCAAAAACAACTCTTTGAAACTCTGGTGTGTAAAGGGCAATTCAAACTCAATGAACATTAACCCCTTCCCTACCGCACTATAGCCAAAGGACAACTACAACACAGCTCTGCAGCTGACCACAGATCGTGGTACAGGGCCAATCACAGCGGCCCTTTATGATGTGATTAGCTTTGTCCAATCACAGATGGAGACATGCAAACAGGCCTGCCGGTTATCGGCATTCCTTTCCTCACACGTCCTCACACAGGGCACAGTGAGTACATTGTTTACACTGATAATCAGTGCAGCCTCATCCGTACCCATCAGTGCAGCCTCATCAGCGCACATCAGTGAAGAAGAAAAATTACTTATTTGCAAAATTTTGTAACAGAAACTAAAGCCCTGTACACGCGATCAGAAATTTGTACGAAAAATATTGCTTTAGAAGAGATCGTACCATAATTGGATCATTAGTACAGAGCTTTCGAGAGCCTAGCATGACAGTTCATCCAAATATATACGATCGGACATGCATGAAAAAAATGTTTTTTTACTTTAAATGGACACATTTTCATGGGTTAAAGCATACCTGCGGGCACCAAACAAAGGCTGGCACTGCTGTACAGCTACAGTGGGGAAAATAATTATTTGATTCCCTGCAGATATTTTTTTCCCACTTTCAGTGAGTAAAATAAATATTTGATCCCCAAGAAAAACATGACTTAGTACTCGGTGGGCAAACCCTTGTTGGCAAGCACAGAGGTAAGATGTTTCTTGTAGTTGGTTACTAGGTTTGCACACATCTCAAGAGGGATTTTGGTCCCATCTTCTTTACAGATCTTCTCTAAATCCTTAAGGTTTCTGAGCTGTCACTTGACAGCTTGAAGTTTCAGCTCCATCCATAAATTTTCCATAGGATTAACCACTTGCTGACCGCCCACCGCAGCGTGACGGCGACAAAGTGGCTCGTTATCGCAAACCGCCATCACCCGATGACAGCCACGATAACTAGTATTGTGAGCATGCGCGCGTGCGCCCACTGTGTTCCGGGGGGGCCAGGGAGTGGGTAGGGTGGATTCGATCTCCGCCGGCTACCCGCAATGGCTCCCCCCACAGTGAGAGAATAGAGGTCCATGTATGTAAACACGGATCTCCGTTCTGACAGAGGGGGAAGGGCTGTGATCACAGGCTTCCTGTATATGGAAACCGTGATCACTCCCTTCCCCCAGCCAGCTCAGCCCCCATACAGTAAGAACACACTGAGGGAGCACAGTTAACCCTTAGAGCGCCCCATGCAGGTTAACCCCTTCACTGCCAATGGCATTTACACAGTAATCAATGCATTTTTATAGCACTGATCGCTGTATAAATGCCAATGGTCCCAAAAAGTATCAAAATGGTCTGACATATCTGCTGCAATATCGCAGTACCGCCATTACTAGTAAAAAATAAAAAATAAAAACCCAGAAATGAATTCTCATCATTCGTAAACGCAGCAAATTTTAGCAAACCAATCAATAAAAGCCAATTGCAATTTTTTTTTTTTTACCAAAAACATGAGGAAGAATATAAATCGGCCAAAACTGATGAAAAAAATGTTTTTTATATTTTTTTTTTGGATTTGTATTTTAGCAAAAAGTAAGAAAAATATATTTTTCTGCAAAATTGTCGCTCTTTTTTTTGTTTATAGCGGCGATCAGAAATGACGCAGAGGTGATCAAATACCACCAAAAGAAAGCTCTATTTGTGGGGAAAAAAAGGACGCAAATTTAGTTTGGGTACAACGTCGCATGACCACGCGATTGTCAGTTAAAGCGGCGCAGTGCCGAACCGCAAAAAGTGCTCTGGTCCTAAAGTGTGAAATCCTTCCGGGGTTGAAGTGGTTAAGGTCTGGAGACTGGCTGGGCCACTCCATGACCTTAATGTGCTTCTTCTTCAGCCACTCCTTTGTTGCCTTGGTGGTATGTTTTGGGTCATTGTCATGCTGGAAGACCCATCCATGACCCATCTTCAGGGTTCTGGCTGAGGGAAAAAGGTTCTCATCCAAGATTTTACAATACATGGCACTGTCCATTGGCTCCTCAATGGGACAAAGTCGGCCTGTACCTTTAGCAGAGAAACAGCCCCAAAGAATAAAGTTTCCACCATAATGTTTCCACCATGCTTGACTGTGGGGATGGTGCTGTTAGGGTCATAGTCAGCATTTTTCTTCCTCCAAACATGGTGAGTCGAGTTAATGCCAAAGAGCTCAATTTTGGCCTCACCTGACCACAGCATTTTCTCCCAGTCCTTCTGTAAATCATTCAGATGTTCATTAGCAAACTTCAGATGGGCCTGTACACGTGCCTTCTTAAGGAGGGGGACCTTGTGGGTGCTGCAGGATTTCAATCCATGGCAGCGTATTGTGTTACCAATGGTTTGTTTGGTGACTGTGGTCCAGACGGCCTTGAGATCATTCATAAGCTCCTCCCGATGTAGTTCTGAGCTGATCCCTCACTTTTCTCATGATCATTCTTATCCCAAGATGCGAAGTGGTAGTTGATGGTTATCTTGCATTTCTTCCATTTGCGAATAATCACTCACACACACACACACTCACAATTGTCTACTTCTCACCAAGCTTCTTGCTGATGGTCTTGTAGGCCATTCCAGCCTTGTGGAAGTCTACAATCTTGTCCCTGACGTCCTTAGACAGCTGTTTCTTCCTGCCCATAATGGTGAGGTTTGAATGGAAGAAAGAGATTCTGTGGACAGGTGTCTTTTATACACATAATGAGTTGTCGTTCGAAGCAGATTCTTAAATTGACAGGACTAATCTGTGTACCACAAGAGCACATACTGTAGCCAGTCTGTGGGAGCCAGAATTATTTTTGGTTGGTAAGGGATCAAATACTTATTTTACTTACTATCATGTGCTTTTTTCTGGATTTTTGGTTTATATTCTGTCTCTATCCCTTAAAATACACCTATGATACCAATTATAGACCCTCCATTTCTTTGTAAGTGGGCAAACTTACAAAATCTGCAGGGGATCAAATAATTATTTTCGTCACTGTGTGCCCATAACAACCAAGCTACTGTGTACATGGGATCTGAAAAAACCTTTCCTGCACTTTACTATTGTCCCATCTCAATAGTAAGGTGGAGAAGTTTGTTGATTGTTCTGTAGGAGTTCCCTGGGTTTAAGGGACCCCAGTGCACTCTAGAAATGAATGCAAGTGACAGCTGACTAATAGAGATGCCCATTCTTCAATGAAAGTGCCAGATTGTTTTCCGCGTGGTAAGGGACCGTTTGATGTATTTAGCAGCACAGTGCCTTGATTTGTGAGCCATACTAGCAGCTTGGCAGGGTTATCCTTCTCTGTTCTGTTTGTAAGGGACTGGTACCACATGGCTGGCAGACATTTCATCAGTAACGTTTTTGGTACTCTGCTCTGGTTTCATTGTTTATAGGTTTATTTGAGGGCAACATCACAATCCTTGGAACTGTGAAATAGGAAGGTTTGTACTACATTTTAAAAGTATTTCAGTGAGGCATCTGCAGCAGTCATTTGACTATAGCAGAAGCTACAACAGTCTACTCTAAAACAAAATGATGACTTAAATACAGGGGATTCCAGCACTTTGTACTCACCCACCTTTCACCCCCAGTTACTGTCCTGGCTGTGGGAAAGCCATATTGTCAGCTAGACATAAATAAAAGAATCAGCCAGTTTTTACAAAACCCCTCTGTTCTTCCAGTTCACTTAAGGTTAAATAATGGCTTTTTCATTCCCAAACATGCACGTGAAGTGCATACTCAATTATTTATACAACTTTAGCCAGCTTGACAAGTTGAGCGTTCCTTCCCATCTGCTGTTTCAGGTTTATGGCTTTTCTTTTAAAAGTGATATATCTATTAAGTGTGGTCGAGCACATATCACAGCCAAGGGAATATTAATACACAATAAAAGTCAGGCTGTAATTTCACTAAAATCAATTGGAAGGTTAAAGTACGTGTGGTTTTCTAGCACATAATCACTAGGTTATGGCTCTTTACACACTAATGAAGCACTATCTCAGGGCGCTGTATGAGTATTAGATATATGATAGTGCTGACATAAAATATTTCTCACTTGAATAAACAGCCGTGTATAATTATTAAAAAAATTTGACAGAGTGACTCCTGCAAAGGTAATTCGTACACTGCCTACTTTGCTCTTTTATCATGCAAGGAAAATAGTTATTCTTTCATGGAGAAAATGTGCGCTCCCCTCTACAATGGCATGGAAGGCGTTGAAGTGTTACTAAACCCAGGACCCTGCATTCACTATATCTGGTCTCCCACATTACACATTAGGGTTCTCTGTTATGCTCTACAGTATAGGAATGAAATGAACACCATGCATTTTGCAGATTTAGAAAATCAAAACTAGTCAAAATTAGTCTCCTAATCCTGATCATAGAAAAGAACACGGGCGTGTTCTGAAAGAGGATATTTTTCCTAACAATTCCACATCTATGGGAGCTTTTTTCTTTTTTTCAAGCTATGTGGATGCAGGGATCTCCCCTGCTGCTCTATTGTATTCTGACAGTGAGGAATATATTAATCACAACTGCAGCCATTGGCTGCAGCAGCTGATTGAATGATGGTTTTCCAGCAGGAAGTTGGTCTAACCATAAGCTTCTGTTAAACAAAGAGGGCTACACACAGATTGAAATTTGTCTGGTCCCTACTGAACTGGCCACATTTCGATATGTGTGTACCCAGCTTTACTGAAGACATCTCTCTAAATTCTCCACCCTGGTTACTAATGATGATCATGTGAGGATTTGGATCTTTTAGTAATATACCATATACCCATGATTCTCCCAAGCACTTCAAATGCACTCAGATGTATGCTAGTTATAAGACATGTAATCTTCCAATATCATTTTGTATTATGTATGGTTGATGCTTCTTTCCTTAAGATGTTCCAATTCTTTTAATTGTGTTCTCTATCAGATTTGAAGCACAAATAAGTAAAGCATTGCATTTCCCCTATTGCTGTGCATGCATATTTATTCTAAAGTTTATAAATAAAGAGCTGCAGAGTATAATGGGTCTGTATGAAATAAGTTATAAGAAGAGTAGAGGGGTGTCACAGGTGCCATAATATCACATAAATGCTCATCGGATATGACTTATTATATGTGAGTGTTGGGGTGACAAATCTTTGTGCTAGAAGAAAAAAGATCTTTTGGTTGTTACTGTAGGTTACCCATTCTCAGCCAGGGTTCTGTGGAACCCTAGGGTTCCTCCAGTGTGGGCTAGGGGTTCCTTGAGTTCTGGCTAACCAACCTCCCATCTGATGATGCCTGCATAGTTTACATAGTTCCAAGTTCAATGCCACTTGGCAGAGCCAGAAGCATGACTTCAAGAGTGTCATTCTAGCCAACCTGTAAGGGGACATTCTTCCCACTTCACACTACCAGCGTGAGGGGCATTTTTCCAATGACCCCCAATGGACTAATCTTACCAGGGGGTTCCCTGAGACCCAAAAAATATTTCAAGTGTTACTCTGGGGTAAAAAGATTGAGAAAGGCTGCTGTAGGTAGTTTCCTAGTATCAGACTATGAGTCTCTGCTATGGCCAGCTTTACTGTATTTTATATCAGAGCAGAGTGAAATAGTAATAGATTAGAAAACGTTGTCCTGTCGCTATTGTTTCCCCAAAGAAGAACTGGTGGAAGATGAATCTGTATACTCCTTTATCTTCTCTGCTCCAAAGGCATAATCATGACTGCTCAAGTAACCAGAACATTTATGTGTTTACCAGAAGCATGGCGTCGCCTGGCATGTGTGATCAAAGCAATCAAACCTAAACAGCTTTGATCGCACTGATGAATGGGTTTGCATGTAACAATCCTTTACCTTTATTGTAAAAGAAAGACAATGCGTCAAAACAGGTTAAGTAGTGTGAATAATTGCCATGACATGAAAATAAAAGGAACATTTTCTGATCATTTCTGTATATATTCCTGGCATATCCACATTACCCCAAGAGTAGGAGGGCAGTTTAGCTTTACTTATCAGACTTGGCAGAATAGGCCTGCATATTGCCTCTTCTAATCATATAGTCCTAGAACGGTCCCACCGCTACTCTGTTATTATTTCATTATTGTAAATTCCAGAGCCACCTAAGATGACAGCTATGGAATTTCAATTAAAGCAACAAGCCAAGTGTTTTGTTTGCCTAACAATTACATGCACAGGAAAATTGCTTTTAATGGGCTTAAATAAAGGTGCCACTTTATTTTCTCCCTTGGAACTATGAAAACAAACATTCTACCTGTCACAAAAAACCTCTAGACTCTAAAAAAACAACAAATACATCAACTTGATCCATCCCAGGCATGCTGCAAAAGTCCGCGTGATACCTTTCTCCTTATTAGAATGGTCAGACTAACGCTGGACATACATGGCTCAAATGTCGGCCGATTTCTGGTGAATTTGCAAAAGTTGAGTTGTAGGTGGTCTTGTCAGTATTACCCAGATCTAAAACTTTACTCTGAACATCGAAAGAACTGGGCTGAAAATTCTCAGCTGAACAGTGACTACAGCCAATCATATGAAGTCGCTTTTATTCTGGGAGCAGCAGGAGTGCCCACTGTCAGAATACACAACCAGGCAGCGGAGATTCCTTCATTATATGGGACTTCCTCTCCAGGACAACATCCTGGACAACCAGACTGTAACTTTGATTTTAAGTTCTATCCTTTTAAAAAAACACTTTTTGTATGTGTAAAAAAAAAAAGATATGTCTACTTTTTAATTTCTTTGTTTAAAGTATTTATTAGACCTGCAGGGTACACACAAAGTCCCACCAACTTGATTTGAGTATAATATATGAACAGTGACTACAGCCAATCAGATGCAACCACTGGGAGCAGCAGGAGCACCCACTGTCAGAATACACAACCTAGCAGTGGAGATTCCTTCAATCACCAAAAATCTTTTTTTTTTTTTGCATTCTTTTATTTAAGAGATGTGAAGTATTACAATGCAAAGAAAACATATGAAAGCCACTCACTACACCAGAACTATATAAACGAATATTGGAATACTAAGTAAAAATAAATAATAATAGAAAATAATAATAATAAAAAAAACAACAACAATTGATTCAATTAACCAATTCAATTTAATGAATTAAATTCAATTGTTAATCTTAACATGTGTGGCTAACCTAGGAAAGTGATTATCTGGAGGTACATTTTTTTTGGCCCACTGCCAGATTAAAGCCTCATACACACGATGCGATTGTCGTATGACCAATATTTCCTCAAAATCGTCTGTCCGTGATTTTGTCTAGCGTACGGACGTAGAAAGATTATCGCTCGACAAAGGCGTAGTGACGTGCTACGAGCATATAAATGTGAATAACGAACGCAGGTTTACACGACCGAACGCTTCCGGCTCATTCCTGGGTTCCGAACATGCGTGTTTGTACTTTCAACTTTTGTTTGTCCAACTCCTGTACAGGAGAGCTGAAAATCAGACGTGGCCTTGTCGGCTGATAATTGGACCGTGTGTACGGGCCTTAAAGCTGGATACACACTATGCAATTTTTTGTAGATTTTTTCCTTCAGATTTACCAAAACCATATAATACGAGGTCAAACCTTAAAGCGGATTTTTGGCATCCACTCTTAATACTAAATAGATGTAACCTTTTGTTTCCTTACTTTCAAACCGCCTAGTAATTACATGCATTTTTTACTCACAATTTCGTTTCTCTCACTGCTGGACTTTTCCATTTTAGGGAAGGGCATCTGAAGCCCACCCTGGGTCTCCTGGCATCTCTTCCTGAAAGAAGTGCATGGTGGATAACCATCATGCACTCCTCAATCTCGGTCCTCCTTAAATTGTCTGGAAATAACACGATTTTACAGTACAGGGAAGCCCACTGACTCCTGGGAAATGATGAGTCACATCTCCCAGGAGGCCAGGCAAAGCAGGAAGTGAGGAGAAGAGCCTCGGACCTAATAAGGGCAGATTATAGAGACCACCTAGCAACAAGCGACTTAGGGTGAGTATATTTTTTTTTTTCTTCAAAGGTAAGTCTATATAGGCAAAGGACTTGAATGATGTAAAAAAAAAATTCTGGGTGGAACTCCGCTTTAAGAGTTTCAGTTTGCATGCAACCAGGCAGGCCCTTGCACTACATGGTTTTGGTAAATCTAAAGGAAATCTGACAACAAAAGTTGTATAGTGAATATGGGTTTACGTTTAAGAAGCTGCCACAGCATACAAAAGCTACCTGCCCAAGTTTAATTTTTTTGACCAAATTTTACCAAATTAGGTGGACAGGGTAGTGTTAGATGCACTAGCAGAAAACAGGAGTCATTCATATGGGCATACTTAAGCAAACACCCATGCAAAGGGGTTTTTTGTGCATCAGCATGCAGGCAGTCCCATGCACTTGTATTGGGATGCAATGAAAAAGAAACAAAAAAAAACATTATGCTCACCTAGGTGGATGCAGCATCGATCCAATGCTGCATCTGTCCCCCGCCAGCTCTGCAGTGAGAACTGAGTGATCAAATACTGCTGATTGTTCAGGTCTCCCCTTCCACCTTGAGCAGAGAGCCAGGACTGTCAGTAAGTGGCTCTCTGTTTGCCCCTCTAGGGCTCACTGGAGTGCCGGGCTGTAGAGGGGGCGGGAGGACCTGGCTCAGGCTCTTAGTGGATCACCGAGAGCCTGAGCCAGCTGCCAGTCCATGCTCCTGGGTGCATTCCGACCATATGGTCAAGATTTTTTCAGTGCCTGGATCGGCTCTTTGATGTCAGCCGAAAGCGGTTCACAGGAGTGCAAAACAAACTCCTCCGATCCATAGTAGAAGTATAGTCAAAAAAGCTTAAGCTATGCTTCTCCTTTAAGTCCTGCTAGATCACTTCAGGATGGCCCTTTTTGCAGGTATAGCTATATAAAATATTAAAAATAAGCGTTAATACTGTTTAAAACCCAGCAATACACTGTCTAACCCTGCTATGCACATGCTCAGTTGCTCTCTATTTTTCGGCACTGTGACTAAAATCAGAGCCACAAGAGGCCGATCTGCTAACAGCCTAAAGATTTACTGCTGTTCAGGACCTCTGGGCTTCAGCAAAATGGAATCTTCTAGCAAGAAGAATCAGAAACAATGCTGAAGGCAATTTACAAACACACTAAATTTGGTAGCACAATTATTAATGTGGAATGTATGTTACTAAAATTACGCTTAAAGTACGTCCCTGTGAACAAGGCCTAAAATGAAACTAACAATCTAAAACCAAGCCCAAGCTAAGGACTCATGCACACAGGACATGCAGCAAACTCCCCTAGAAGTCTTTCCTCCTGGCAGCAGTGTTTTGGCATAAAAGCATCTTTGTAAAGAGATACGTTTGTAAAAATGTCTAACGTTTAGGCGTGTTTAGAGGCGTCAAGTGCTTAAGTGTTTATTCATTTCATGGCCAATAATAATAATAATTTATTCTGGCCATTGGAATGAATTAATACTCAAGTGCTAAACATGCCTAGTTTTAAAACGTGATTGCATGATTGCATGTTAACAACTCTGTTGCTCCTGGACGCACTGGCAGTGGGTTTTTTTCCTGCCACTAAACTCTGCTAAACATCTATGTGTACATTGACACATAGGCTAACATGCAGGGGAGTATAAAGGCAGGGGAATAAAATGCCAGATGCCCCTAGAAGCAGCTGCAAAAACGTCCAGTGTGCATGAGGCCTAACACTTTTTAAGCAATTACAGCAACGGTGTTCCTTTCTTTTTTGAATAAAGTTTTTACATATACACCATGACGGCCTGTCCATAAGGGGCGCACGGGTGCCGTCCCCCTTCTCCATGTGTCAAGTCCCCTGATCTACATGCAGGGTGCCGGACGCATAGATTCCAATGGGGGATTTTTTTTGAAGCATGTGATTAGAGCCAGAGGCTCTAATAGGCTTCAAAACAGGGTCCCGAAGGCAAGCCAGTTGTGTGAGAATAGTGAATCAATATTCACTATTCTCACACAGCCTCCCAGCCAATCAGGAAGCAGGTCCTGAGACCTGTTTCCCGATTGGCCGAAAGGAGAAGCTACCCTATTGGCTGAGAGAGAAGGAGGGAGGGGATGCATGGCAAGGACACCACCGAGGAGGAAACATAGGGTTAAGCTGCCCGTGGTTAGAATTGCAGGTTGACCAACTGAACCCAACCTGGGAAGGGTGGTGTGGGTGACCCGTTTGGGGGGGGGGGGCGGTTGGCTGTGCACTGTTTGCCACCCCCAAGAAAATATACCACCGTCCGCCACTGCATATACAGTATAATAACAGCTTCTTACCATTGAAAGCACCCCTGTAAGTGGTAAAGGGCTTGTCTCCATCTATTAACTGCCACTTTTGCTGGGCAGCTTGGTCTGTTGAAGGAAGTTGAAAAGATATACTTCCTAACTGGAACAACAGTTGATAGTAGAGCTGCACTATTAATCGTTTAAAGATCGCGATCTCGATTCAACCCCTTCACGATCTACACCTGACATTTCCTTGATTCTCTGTAAACAGTGCAGGGCGATGTGTCAGGCGACTTAGTCGCCTGACAACTCAGGCTCCATGCATTGCAATGGAACCATTCTAATAGGAGCGACACAAGTCGCTCCAACTTAGAAAAAGGTTCCTGCACTACTTTGGGGGCAACTTCAGGCGACTTGCATTGATTTCTATTACAGAAGTCGCTTGCAAGCCGCGCTGAAGTTGCGCTGTGCGGGGTCGCGCTGAGTCGCCCCTGAAGTCGGATCTCCTATGTGTGAACCAGAGCTGTCAAAAAGAAAAGCCGGAGAATGTTCTACATTCCTTAGCGCTGGAAGATAGAGAAGACAAGAGATACATTGTAACATTTTGTCCTTTTAGAATAGATCTGGGAAGTCAATTTAACCAATTAAAGACCAAATCTTTTTCTGACATTTGTTGCTTGCAAGTTAATAATAGTATTTTCTGCTAGAAAATTACTTAGGAACCCCAAACATTATATATATTTTTAGCAGAGACCCTAGGGAATAAAATGGCGGTTGTTGCAATATTTTATGTCACACGGTATTTGCGCAGTGGTCTTCCAAATACAATTTTTGGGAAAAAGTACACTAAAATGAATCTTAAAAAAAAAAAAACAAGCGGTAAACTTAGCCCAATTTTTTTGTATAATATAAAAGATGTTATGCCATGAGAATCATGATCTTTATTCTAAGCAAAAAAATTGTAATTCTCATTTTAGCCAGAATTGTGCAGCTCTAGGTGATAGTAAAGCAAAAACGCCTAAAAATATAAAACTAATGCAGTTCTTTATTGGTAAGCTCCAATGATATATACGTTTGTTTTTGGGATTAATACGGCTTTAAATGTTTGTGCTGAGATACTGAAGGTTTATAAATCTGGAGAGAGACTCCCCCTATACTGTGCTGTTCAGCATCTGCTACTCTATTGCTTTATCCTGATTACATTTTCCAAGTGTCACACCTGAGTGAGTAATTGTACACAATAATTTCATAACATGCACCATTGTCATAAGTGGGCACAACAATAATGCAATAAAGGAAAGGTTTTGAAATGCTAATGTTATAACATTCTTTCAGCGGGTACAAATATGATATTCATGTGTTAATGAAATGTGACAATTCAAGTAATTAATGGTCTAGCAGCAAAAAGCAATGAAATTACATCATTGTTCCTAAGCACAACAACACAGACAGTAATAATTCCTGGCGCGAGTCCTACACTGCTCCACAGGTTCAGTAAATAACACTAAACCGGATTTATTTGAATAATTTATAGCACTGCTTGGACACAAGTCAGCCTGGACACTCTCTGCAGGTAAGACCGCTTGTAAATAAAATACAAGGGAGCTCTGCCGGTATAATTGAACAATACAGCATCTTAAACCTACGTATATAAAGAAAACCTGCGCTTTGGCCATTCCGGGGCGAACAATGGGTTTGTTTATACCCCTGCCAGCATATACAGACCTGTCTTAAAGCTGTACTAAACCCAAAATCCAAAAATGTAATATTGGGCAGCTTACCAATCATTAGATTTGGTGGCTGCTTTAGTTTCCTTTTATAGGTTTTTTCTCCTCTGTTTGCACCTGGGGATCTTGCCAGTAACACACTTCCTGTATCAGAGTGTATACACTCTGGAGTGTTTAATCCATCATCCGAAAATGGAAAGAGTATGGCACAACTACAAACCTACCAAGACATGGCCATCCACCTAAACTGACAGGCTGGGCAATGAGAGCATTAATCAGAGAAACAGCCAAGAGGCCCGTGGTACCTCTGGAGGAGCTGCAGAGATCCACAGCTCAGGGTGGGAGAATCTGTTCACTGGGCAACTATTAGTCATGCACTCCATAGATCTGGCCTTTATGGTGGAGTGGCAAGAAGAAAGCCATAAGAAGTCCTGTTTGCAGGTGGCCAGAAGCCATGTCGAGGACACAGCAAACAGGTGGAAGAAGGTGCTCTGGTCAGATGAGACCAAAATGTAACTTTTTGGCCTACAAGCAAAACGCTATGTGTGGCGGGAAACTAACACAGCACATCACCCTGAGCACACCATCCCCGCTAAAGATGGGCTCGGGCTTGTTCGGAAACAAACGTGCCCGTCAGGAAGTAAACCCTGCACTGCACTAATTGCAGGCAGTGCGACATTTCCCCGGTGCGTGGCTGCAGCGATCGGGGAATGTCTCACTGCCTGTGATTAGTGCAGTGCAGGGTTTATTTCCTGGCGGGCACGTTCGTTTCCAGACAAGCCTGAGCCCATCCTTAATCCCCACTGTGAAACATGGTGGTGGCAGCTTCATGTTGTAAGGATGCTTTTTTTTAGCAAGGGCAGGGAAGCTGGTCAGAGTTGATTGGAAGATGGATAGAGCCAAATACAGGGCAATCTTAGAAGAAAACCTGTTAGAGTCTGCAAAAGACTTGAGATTGGGGTGGAGGTTCAACAGAGATGGTCGAAACGTGTAGATCTCTCACTGTAAAAACGGGTAAGAAGAAAAGTTTTATCGAGTTCGAGACAGTCTAACCTACCTCTCGCAGACATTTCTCGTTAAAAGTTCAGAACGGTGTCTAAGAGTTAACCTAAATCCAGACCTGAAACTGACCCGGTAAGATTGTGTACTTATACGAAACTAGATTTGGTAAGGTAACATCGAGACCGACATACAAATCCCAACCACAGGACGACCTTCCACTTGGAGGTGGGGTTAGAGTTCAGAAAACGTCTGAGAT
>BLSH010115851.1:1431906-1454856 GCA_018402905.1 Glandirana rugosa
ATATGTATTTCGTTCAGTCAAGTCCAAAATCAATTGATAAATTCGGGGAGGATTACAGTCACCTCATACTGGTGTGGGTTAAAACGGTAGTGCGCGATGCACACGGCGTTGTAACAAGAAGAATACCAGGGGTCGCCGCGAGGTGCAGAAAGGACTCGGATATAACTTTACCGTGAGTACTTAGATAATACAAAACCCAATATTTATAACAAAATAATGGTTATACAATTGAAAAGTGAAATGACGATGTGTTTACTCTTATTTTCTTAATATACACGTATCTTTGTGTATGTAAACAACAAAACACCGAAACGTTATAAAAATACTGGTAAGAGAAGAACCCAGGGTCATACCATTGTTAAAAAATAAACCCAGGAAGTCGATGTTTGAAATTTCCTACTTAAGTGGAAACTTTAGGTGAATTCATCCTTTAAAGTTTGTAGCTGAAGGACCCAAATAAAAAATTGTTACCATACTGGGACCCAAGAAGAGAATGGTCATAAAAATATTGCAAAGCCACAAAACAACAAATGTATGTGTTTCTATGCACATATAATTCTTTTATTCTCATTTGTGTAGCAGTAAAGTGAAAAGTTAACATATTGGTAATAAAACAATATTTATAACCCAAAACATAATAGATTCATGAGTGCCATTTCAATATAGGCTCAGGAAAGACGTGGAGCGCCGCTGGGGACCATAAGAAGAACAATGTTGCGGCACACGTAGCGCGTGATGGCAAAATTGGGTGTGGTCATACTCCACTGACATTAGGAGGGGCTTAAATAGTTAACTAAAACCTGAACTGACTTGCTTTATGTATAGTACACCTGTGCTACAGTCCTTGTTCCCCCCATATATGATGTATTAGGCTCCATTCACACCGGAGCCGCCTGAGCGTCAGCGGTAAAACGCTGCTAATTAGCAGTGTTTTACTGCTTGTTATAGCGCCACTATTCGGGTGGCGATGGTGCGCTTTTAACCCCCCCACAAGGGGTTAAACAGGGGTTAAAAGTGCTGGTTTGCAGCGGGTAGGGGTGGTATAGGAGCGGTGAATACATACCGCTGTAAAGATGCGGCTTGCAGGACTTTTTTTTTACCATCCTGCAAGCGCACCGCCTGAGTGTGAAAGCACTCTGGCTTTCACACTGGGGTGTATTGGGAGGTGTTTTTCAGGCGCTTTTTAGGCGCTATTTTTTGCGCAAAAGCGCCTGAAAAACGCCTTGGTGTGAAAGGTTGAAGAGGATTGCAAAAACGCAACCAAAAGAAATTGGGACTTTATATGAAACACATGATGAATGACAGATAAGCCGATGGAGAGTTAATGACATTTATTGGGAAGTACATGCTGGGTACAAACATGAATAACAAACAATAGGTTAATCGTAAGTAAAAGACAAGCATGCTGATCAAATGTATACACTATGCAATGTATAATTGCACTGTGGGGACCTTGCTGGGAGGTACACACTACGGTACAACCATAGGTAGCAATCAGTGGGTAAATCATAGGTAATGGACAAGCATGCTGATCCAATGCATACATTATACAATATATAGTTATATCATAGGAACCATATATAAAAGAGTAATAATGGTAGTATTAATTGTCGGTAAACATATTCTACTTAGATTGCCCCCATCCATCGGTAATAATAAATGTAAATGAATATATATCCATATAATAAGAAAAGTCTGCATGATCTGTGACCACAAGCAACCCCAACGGGGTGATCAAGATTCCAATGGGAATCTAACAAGCACGTAGAAAGTATACAATCACAGTAGTTTGAAGCTCTACGCGTTTCGTGGCGTTTATGCCACTCGTCAGGAGCGATAATGTGATGCAACTGTAATGAAAAACGGAGTATAAGTATCCTCCCTTGGACTACATACAGCCATAAAAAGCATAAAACAAAAGGATAACATAAATCCCCCAAAAAAAGGCACAGGGGTATTGCAGTCACAACTCACATTGTACGTGTACTGGCGGTGAGCACCGAGGTGAACGAGCCCCCCAGGGCATCATGTTCGGGAGCTGAGGGGGGGGAAAAGGACCACAGCCGCAAGCGCCGACACCAGCGGCCCCCCAGGCAGGCACAGACATCACGGAGAGGGGTAACTGTGAAAGTGAAATGCAACTGGAGTGATTGTGTGAAAAAGGAGATGAAACAATGATAGGAGAAGGATGATGGTGTTAGGTAATGGGTATGGGAAAGGTGTCTAACTGTGCCACAAGGAGCATGTCACTGAGACATCTGAACCTCTTTATTATAATTTCTATAATGTCTATAGGCCGGGCGGGAAGTGGTTAAACAGCTTGAGAATGCAGTCAGCAGGAATCCAAAGTGTGAGTTAATTAGACTTAAAGAGGAATTCCAAATATGGACATTTTCACACAGTTACATTGGTCCAGCTTGGAACGTTTTGCACAGGCGTCATTCAGAGATCGCTTTGCATCTTCTCAGTGAATGCAAAGTGAAGCCAATCAGAGGATGGATCATTTATGCAGGAGTCGCTGTGCTTGGATCCTAATTTCAACCCGAGTTCAGCTGTCAAACTAACAGTGGATTTTGGCAGCAGCATTTGTGCATAATAAATATCAGTTAAAGGATACATTCACCTTTGGGAACACATTACAGCCATGACAGCAGTACAAGGACATGTACCCCATACTAGCTGTAATTTTTTTAAAATCAGCATGGCCATGTGGCACCACTGCGTCATTCATTTACACAGCTGTGTGTGTGAATGAACTACAAGCCCCAACATCCTGTTGGCTTGTAATTCTCAATGAAGAGACCTGCAGTACCAGTGATCTGCTAATCGCATTTACAATACTTTACAGGCTCAAATAAATAAATAAATAAATGCTTTTTATTTTTAAAAAAGTGAACTCATCCTTTAACTCAAGAAAGTTAAAGAAGTATAGCCAACATTTTTTGGCTATACTTCTCCTATGGATTACAGCAGAGCAGTTAGTTCTGCACTCCTGTGACCCGGTTTCAGCTGAAAGAGGGCTAAAGCCCGCTGTTGGCTGATGGCATAGACCTGGTCCAGGCTCTGAAAAGATCCTAGCCATATGGTCGGGATCCGACCCCAGTCTGAGCCAGCTGCTTCCATCAGCTCAGCACTTCAGTGAGCACTAGGGTTGCCACCTCATCCCTTTAATCCAGGACACATATGAATTACACAGGTTCTGGGGCTAATTGAATGCAGATAAGGCACCAGGTGAGTTTAGTTACCACCTTAATCAGCCACAGAACAACCTGTGTAATTAATATGTGTCCTGGATTAAAGGGATGATGTGGCAACCCTAGTGAGCACTGGAGGGGCAGAGTAGAGAGCCGGCTCTCTGCAAGGCTGAAGAGCGAGAGCCGAGCTATCAGTGATGTTTGTTTGCTCAGTCCTCAGTCTTAGAGGTGGCGGGGGACAGCTGCAGCTGGGATTGGTGCTGCAGCTATCTAGGTATGATTGTTTATTTTATTTTAAACCCATACTTTTCTTGACATTTTGACTCAAGTCTACCATTAATGCTACTCCAACTAATATGACTCTAAATTGTAATATACAAAACTTTACCTACTGACAGCAATTGTGCCTAAAACTTACCAAATTACAATTTACAATTACAAATGTATTTTAAAGAACCTGTTAGAACATCTATTAGCTGGCACGGCCGAGATCCATCCAGTACTATAAGCTGTCATTGCCCTATTCCTGGAAGTGGTGCTGGTTGCAGAGCTGGCAGGTCATTGTGTACAATCCTGTCCTAAAACTAACAATGGGTCCAGAAGCCTTGCAATGGCAGCTATCACCGCCTGATCTGAGCTTTGTCTATAGCAGCATTGCAAGCCCTGATAGGTTCTCTTTAAATTGCTTAGTAGAGCTGCACATTACGACATACGGGAAAGGCACCTGAACGAGAACAATGTTTATACACATAGAAATAATGAACAGCCACATTAATTCTTATTTGTGAATATTGTGTGCAACAGTGTTTCCAGATAAGGAGGGAGGCGTTCACACACATATCCCATTTTAACAAATGCATCCCACAGGCCTGAATGGCTCTAAATGCAGCCTGAACAATTTTCACAGTCTGGTCATTGGAAAACAAGCTTGGACGGCAGCCATATTATTATCATAAAAGCTGCAGACAACCAGCACCTTATCACACTATTAAATAACTCATGAACCAAGGGAACTGGGTAGCTAAATAAAAAATGCACAAGCCAACAGATTTACAATCCACAAATAACTCAAGAGTAGCAAAAAGAAATGCTGAATTAGAAATCTGCCACTATTTTACATGACTGCTGCCTTTCTGAGACTGGAAGCAAACCAACACTTGAAAAATCTTATGTAGAGAACAAAGAAATACACATATAAGTGCTTTGTGTTATAGATTACCCTATAGCTCAATGTTGTGCATTCACACCATATTTTGGTATGTACAGGGGGCAGCCTGTCCATTACAGGAGCCACCCCCTCTATCCTCGCCACCCCATATATGCTAAATGGATAGATTCATGTCTGGCCACGGCCACCCCCTATTCATGTGTCCAGCCCTTTTCAGGACGCCGGCCGCATGAATTACAGTGGCGGGGGTGTTTTTTGAAGCACCATAGGCTCTAATAGGCTTCAAAATAGGCTTCAAAAAAAGCGCAGTGCATTGAGCCCACTCACGTGTGTTAGCGAAGCAAATGAATATTCGCTTTTCTAACACTGAGTCACCTCTCCACCAATCAGGAAGTACGGGTCTGTTACCCATTTCCCCATTGGCTGAGAAGTCAGACAATCCTAGTGGATGCCTTGGAGGAGGGGGATGCACGGCAGAAGAAGCCGTGATCCACACTACGGAGGAGTAGAAAGAAAGCACCCACTCGCCAGACACCACTGCCCGCTTTCTAGATGGGGTAAGTGCGGGGCTTTCATGTCCCGACTGCCCTCCCGGGGGGGGGGGGCAGTTTACCACCACCCCCAAAAGAAAAAAAAAAAAACACCGGCCGCTACTGGTATGGACAGTGCTGCACTGAAAATAGTCTGTAGGTCCATGACGTTTATTGTGGTTAGCTAAGTCTATAGCAGACATTGGACCCTGGGCTATTACCTGTAAAATTATCTTTGGACCCCTTACCTATTTATCCAACAGTATAAAACAGGGGTCTTCAAACTTTGGCCCTCCAGTTGTTCAGGAACTACAATTCCCATCATGCCTAGTCATGTCTGTGAATGTCAGAGTTTTACAATACCTCATGGGATGTGTAGTTCCGCAACAGCTGGAGGGCCGTAGTTTGAGGATCCCTGGTATAAAACATGCGTCAGTACAGATGCACACATGTGCAACTGTTGTGCAGCAGCAGATCATTGTATTATTGCATACTGTGCAATTATTTACATCATCCTAACGTCACATGCAGAGTTAAAAAAGGCCTTGGTACTGGATTTTTACAAATCATGGTTGGAAATAAAACATAGTTACATAGTTAGGTTGAAAAAAGACACAAGTCCATCTAGTTCAACCAAAAATAAATAAATAAATAAAAAAGAAAAATGATATATAACCATACAATCCCTTATACAATCCTTCACCCACAGTTGATCCAGAGGAAGGAAAAAAACCCTCAGCAAAGCCAATGATCCAATTTGCTATAGCGGGGAAAAAATTCCTTCCTGATCCCCCGAGAGGCAATCGGATTTACCCTGGATCAACCCCTTCTAATAAACCAAAATATAAAAGAAGAGTACTACCAAATCCTAATATCCAAACAGAAGTGAATCATATGTCAGAGTTTGACAAATTTGCTTTAAATCTAGGAGCCAGCTAAAAAAGTTAGGTGCCAGTAATTTTTTAACTAACAAATCTTACGGGTGGCACATGTGACACGTTCCCAAAGGTCAACTTATCTGTTAACCCCTTCGCTGCCAGAGCCGTTTTTGCAGGGTTTTTTGCACATATTTAAAAAATCATTTTTGGCCTAAAGATTACATAAAACCCCCCAAACATATAATTTCTGAAAGCAGATACCCTAGAGAATAAAATTGTGGTAGTTCCAATTTTGTATGTCACACGAATGGGCTCAAAGCACACTGCACCAAATCACAGGTGAATTGAACAGGGATGCGGTGCAGTTCCTGTGCGATTCACATGCAGTTCATAGTGTGAACCAAGGCTAAATCAACCAGCTCTGTGCACAAACATAATAGGAATGGGCTTGGGTGTATTCGGGATCCCACCTACATGACAATGAGATATTTCCAAGTCTACAGCTGCACAGATGGGGAAATGTCTCGCTGCCTGTGATTAGCTGTGTGCAGTGTCGGCTTTGTGGCGGGATCCTGAATACGCCCAAATCCATTTCTACTTGTGAATACAAAGTGCTCACTAGACTGATTTGATCACTTATTTCTAAGATGGTTTTTAGAAAGTTTAGGTTTAAACAGCCTCTCTATATTCATCTCCTCCTCCATTCATGATCCCTTAGCATCCAGCCATCAGCTCACCCCCACAAATAGACATATTGTAGTATTTAAAACGTATTTATTAAAATATTTAAAATCACACTTACATAAAAATCAGCTTAGAAGGCTCTCTAATAAAAGCAAGTTCCCCTTGGCACCCAATGTCAATTCCACATTCTCCTGGGGAAATCCTTGTGGTGAAACGTGTCAAGGTGAGCATAACATTAGATTCCAGGGGAGCTCGGAAGTGCCTTAGTGTTTACATTAGAAAGCCCGCTAAACTGCTTTTTATGTAAGCCTTGGGGGGTGTCATCACGTTGGCCGGAGCTCATGGTACAACATTGCAGAGAGCGTTGCTGACATAATACAAATCAGTGCCACATTCTGCAGTAAGGAAGATACCCACTGTTAAAGAAGAGGATCCCACATGTTACATGACTAGCCAAAAGACAACAGTAAAAAAGGTATGTAATGACAAAATTTAAAAAAATACGAAAGGGTGAAAGGGGATGTGCCTAAAGCTGACCTTTCTCACCTTTCACTAAAAATCAAAACAACATGCAGCTCTACATTGTAATATAAAATCATCTTACATTTATTGCTTAACCGCTTCCAGCATGGCCAATGTATATATACAGCCGGGCAGGACAAGCATCATTCTGCGAGGATTACCCGTGTTTCCTCCAGGAAACGCACCTCGTGTGCACCCACAGGAGCACAATTTGGGACTACTGTGTCCACCAGACACAGTGGTATTGGGTCGCTGTGATCCACCCTGGTCCTATGTGATCGCTGTGACCAATCACAGTCCAGTAGTACACAATGGCTGTCACTCAACGGCTTGGTTCCATGTGATTGTTGTGGCCAATCATAGAAGTAAACACACATAGGGAAATACTTTACTGTAATATGCAATAATATTGAAAACAAATCCTGACCCCCCCCCCCAGAGTAGTACAGTGTCAATATGTTAACACTGCACTGCTCTGGTGTCAGTATATAAAAATAATAATAATAATAATAATTTAACACTGTCATACTGTTACCAAAGCGCAGTGTCACTATGGTGATATTTTCCTGCTGTGGAAGTGATCATGTTCAATGGCTGGCTACTCTGATATCACTGTATGTCAGTGCCGCCAGCCATCATCTCTGATCACTGCCATAATAGTACAATTCCCGCAGACCAGTGCTGCCAGTCAGTGTCCCTAATCACTGCAGTACACTCACAGTGTCCCTAAAATACGCCACACCACTCACAGTGTTCCTGATTGCCGCCACACCAGTCATATTGTCCCTAATCACCGTCACACAGGTTACAGTGTCCTTAACCACTTCCAGACCGCCGTATGCAGAATGACGGCCAGGAAGTGGTTCAGTTATCCTGACTGGGCGTCATATGATGTCCTCAGGATAACAAGCCGGGGGGCGCGCATCGCGGCGATCGGTGGTGTGGGAGGTCAGTCTGACCCTCCGCAATACCAATGTCGGTAAAGTGCTTCCATCCGAAGCACTTTACCATGTGATCAGCCATGACCAATCACGGCTGGTCACAGTGTAACACAGGAAAGCCGTTTATCGGCTTTTCCTGTACTCGGGTCTGCAGACCTGATTAGAGGAGAGCCGATCGTCTGATCTCCTGACAGTTAGGGTTTTTGCTGATGATTTATCAGCACAGCCCCCCCCCCCCGCGGATCACCACACTAGACCACCAGGGAGCCTGCCCAGGGACCACCAGCAATGTGCCCACCCAGGACCACCAGGGAGCCAACCAGGGACCACCAGGGAGCCGATCTGGACCAGCAGGGAGACCACCCTAGACCACCAGGTAAGGGGCATAGTGCCCAATATGAATGGCACTCAGTGCCATCTTCAGATGCCACCCTAGACCACTAGGGAATGGGCCCCTTTCAGTACATATGCCCACCAGTGCCCCTATCAGTGTGTACCAGTGCCCCTATCAGTGCATACCAGTGCCACATATCAGTGCCCACCAGTGCCACCTACTAGTGCCCACCTATCAGTGCCCATCAGTGCCACCTATGAGTGCCAATCAGTGCCGCCTATGAGTGCCAATCAGTGCCGCCTATGAGTGCCAATCAGTGCCGCCTATGAGTGTCCGTCAGTGCTGCATATCAGTGCCCGTCAGTGTTGCATATCAGTGCCCATCAGTGCCGCTTATCAGTGCCGCCTAACAGTGCTCATCATTGCTGCATATAAGTGCCTCATCATCAGTGCCATCTCATCAGTGCCAATCAGTACTGCCTCATCAGTGCCCATCAGTGATGGAGAAAATTTACTTATTTACAAAGTGACAGAAATAGAGATTTTTTTTTTTTCAAAATTTTCGCTCTTTTTTTATTTATAGCGCAAAAAATAAAAACTGCACGGGTGATCAAATACCACCTAAAGAAAGCTCAATTTGTGGGAACAAAATGATAAAAACTTTGTTTGGGTGCAGCGTCGCACGACCGCGCAATTCTCATTCAAAAACGCAACAGCACTGAAAGCTGAAAATTGGTCTGGTAGGAAAGTGTTCTAAGTGCTCGGTATTGAAGTGGTTAATCACTGCCACACCAGTTACATGTCTCTGATCACTACTACATCAATCCCAGTGTCACCAGACCAGTGTATGCTAGCAACAGTGTTCCTTATCACCACCACATCAGTCGCTGTGTCACACCAGTGTAAGCCAACAACGTCCCTGATTGTCGCCACACCAGTCCCACTGTCACCAGGCCAATGTAAGCCAGCAACAGTGTTCCTGATCACAGCCACAACAGTGCAGTGTTTTCCTCTGTCTGCCACCTGTACTAGCCCTGGTCTGTTTATTGATCACATTTATGCCTGTTGCCTGGACTGATCCTTTGTCTGTTTCCTGACTATGTCTCTGCCTGTGCTTGAACGGACACATCTGCATGTCCAACTATGTTCCTGAAAGACACCAGTCCGAGCCATCCCCTGCGGATAACTGCTCACCTGGAACCACAGGAACGGTTTCCTTCAGCATCCTGTATTTCCTGGTGAGTGAACAGGACATTCCTGGGGTAGCCATGCACCAGTATCCTAGGCTTGCTTAGCTTATAGGAAATGGGACTGCTATAGGTGACAGTACACTAAGCTATATTCCCTGATTATTTGTATAGAGGCGACTATTACAATACACTGGTTATGACACAATCGGTTGATTTTTGTGATACACAAGATACAATGTTCGGTATATATTCAGTTCAGACACTGAAAAAGTCTCACACGTGTGATACTGCCACACTCGAAGGAGTAGCAGAATATGTTTTGGGGTGTCGTTCTATTTATGCCCATGCTGTGTGTAAGAAATATCTTTAAATTGATAACTTAGTGTAACAAAAACTCATCATGCCTCTTAAAAATACCTTGGGATGTTTTCCTTCCAAAATGTTGTCATTTTGTGTGCTTTTCCACTGCCCTGTGCTCAAGGACCCCAAAAAATGTGATAGGTAGTCAGGAAATTAGATGCACAATTTATGCACCGGAATGCCTAAAGGGTGCTCCTTGGATTTTGTGCCCCTCTAAATTGTTAGGCTGCGAAAAATGTGTTCCGGGACGTAATTTCAAATATGCCCATGATGTGTGTTAGAAATATCTTATTAATGGACCACTTTGTGTAAAACAAAATACATTTTCATTTTCTTTCCTGCCTTTTCCAAAAACGTGCTCAAAAAATGACATTTTCAAAAGACTCACTATGCCTTTCAGTAAATACCTTAGGGTGTTTGCTTTCCAAAATGTGATCATTTTGTGGGTGTTTCCACTGTCCTGGTGCTCCAGGCCCTCCAGAAATGTGATAGGTGGACAGGAAATTAGATGCATAATTTATGCTTCCTGAAAGCACAAGGGTGCTCCTTGGATTGAGCCCCTCTTGCATCTAGGCTGTGAAAAAGTCTCACATATGTGGTATCCCCATACTTGGGAGTCATAGCAGAAAGTGTTTTATTATAAGTATGCCTATGCTGTGGTTCATAAATAATTACAACCTTTTGAAAAAAATATATTTAACTTCTTCAGTTTTCAAATAATTGTGACAAAAAAATTACAACATTAAAAAACTCACCATGCCTCAGGCTAACTACCTTGGATTGTCTACTTTCCAAAAAGGGGTAATTTAGGGGATATCTGTACTGTCCTAGCATTTTAGGGCTTCAGGAATTGAGACAGGCAGTCATTACATTAGGATTGATCAATATTCAAATATATACACCACAGTATGTAGACGCTATACATTTCATACAGATTAAATAATATACACGGATTCGGGTTACTTTTACCGAAGAAATGTAGCAGAATACATTTTGGCCTAAGTTTAGGAGAATTATTTATTTGCATATTTTTTTTTTTTAACAGAAACCAAAAAAAAAAAGTTTGTTTTTCAAAATTTACATTTTTTCGCTTATAGAACAAAGAATAAAAAAACCTGGTGGTGATTAAATACCAGCAACAGAAAGGGCTATATACAATTTAATGTAGGTACAGTGTTGCATGACTAAGTAATTGTCATTCAAAGTGTGACAGCACTGAAAGCTGAAAAATGGTCTGGGCAGGTAGCGGGTGAAAGTGTCTGGTCTTGATGTGGTTAAACAAATTTTTTTTTGCTTTTACTTACAATTACTATATACCATTATACACTTTCTGTTTAGGTGAGGCACTGGTGATGTAGCCCTGGCCTCACAGTGGCATCCTGGGAAGGATACATCAACACTGCCTTCCTGGAAAATCTGTAAACTGGAAAATCCCGATTGAAAGGCATTTTTTCACCCTCAGATAAGATCTGCCCCATGTTCCAAGAGGCAGACCCAAATCTCTAGGCAGAGATCTAATAACTAAAAGGAGTTGGACTCATCTGCCCTTAATAAAAATGGCCACCGTGAGAAGAACGCAGAGGAAAAGTATAAAAAGCCTGCAATTATCTATCTGCTTTAGATTGTGATTACTAAACATTTCTGTTATATATAAATAAGATCATCCAGCTTCTCAGCAGCCACCTGCATGTCCCTATGCTCATCAATCATGCTTGTGTCTTTTCCTCATATTTACATTACAATTATCAACGCAATCACATATGAGCACAGTCACGGTACAATTTCACTTAAAATAACACCTGCAATTAACCATAAAAGTGTCTGCACCACCTGGCAGATCTCAGTGCTGATCAGAATGTAGCGCGAGAGTCACAGTCATGTCTGGACAATATGTTGAGCATGTTGCAGATCTGTTTACAATAACCCTCTTGGTTTCACACTTCAAAACAACCCCCGAGAGAGCTGATTTATTCTAATTACCTCTCACCTAAAAGTCTTGGAAATTAGGTATCTAGGGAGAAATCCAGCAGAATACAACGTCTGTGTCAGGTTGATTCTAAGATGTGTACTGCACAGGATTTTGATTTGAAAGCAATTTGCCTTTACATCCAAGCAGGCTTAGAGAAGAACTCTGGAATAAACAAAATGTTTCTACCATCTTCAGAGCAGAGCTTTTACATTCACCTATAAATTAACTTTCTGGGTATTCTTAGAGTACCTCAATAAGAGATCCCTTTATGCACTTCGAAGTGTACTGTCTATTAGGATGATCGCAAGTTTGGTCCAAATTTGGGTTCAAACTCAGAAGCAAGCTGTCACTTATGCCAAATCGGCACCCAATCAACCGCAGCCAGGGTATTCCCTGCCCCACAGCTATATGTAACAAAGGGGTGAGGATACTCATAACGTCACTGATCGAATATGGCCATATTTGGACAATGTTACTGACCAAATAGTGGGTATAGAAAAGAATCACCCTCCCTTTAAAATAATCACATTCTGTTGCTATGCAGCCTGACATGAAGGCAGGCACAGTTTTTGTTTTATCCAACTGCATTTACTCAGTGCAACTTATAACACCCAAGTGAAAGATATAATACCAATATATCAGAACAAAATCAAAAACTGAATCACAGAGTTGGAAAAAAGGATCACCCCCCTCCCAAAAATGACTTGTAAACAGGGGCGTTGCTAGGGGGTGGCTATTGGGGCTATAGCCCTGAGTCTGGGGCCCATAGCCCCAAGTCTCTTACTGGGTGGGTGCAATTCTGCAATTAGCAAGTATGTCTCTCTGGGGACCCTGATGTAAGGGGAATCCACACTCAGGTATGTAATATATATATATATATATATATATATATACACACACACACACGTATATTATATACATGTGTATGCCCACTCAAGCGTATGACTTTCTTTACTTTGCTGCTATGGGCTCTAGCCCCAGATCTTTTGTAGACCTAACAACGCCCCTGCTTGTAAACTCAATCAGTTGTAGCTAATCACTTTCTCAATTGCACACAAAACCATTTTACTCTCAACTGTTATCAACTGTGGTCATTTGGATTAGCTCAGCATGAAAAGAGCTTTCCCGGAGCATGTCAGTTCCTGATAGTGCAACTGAAGCAAACAATCAACTATGGATGGCAAGGCACTGTCAAAAGATATCCGGGATAAAGTTGTGGACATTCACAAGTCAGGTGATGGATACAAAATAATTGCAAAGGCTTTATCAATGCCGAGAAGCACAGTGAAGTCTATTAAGAAGTGGATTGGTACAACAGAGACCCTTCCTGGATTAGGACATCGCTCCAAACTGGATGAAAGAGCCAAGAGGAAACTGGTCAGAGAGGCTACCAAGAGGCCTACAGCAAATCTGAAGCAATTGTAGGAATTTATCACAAAGAGTGATCATTGTGTGCATGTGACAACAATTTCACAAATTCCGCACAAATGTGGTTTGTATGGGAGGGTTGCAAAAAAGAAAAGTCTACTCCACTTCTCTGCAATATAGCTCAAAGAAAAGACAAACGCTTCATAATATTTCACGGTTTAAAACTTTTATTTCACCCACTCAGGAAAAACACCCTCACATTTACTTATATGTTAAAATGGCATTCACAATTACAACAGCATAAACTTGACTGTGCTGGTATTCTCGCCAGCATTACAAATGCAGTGCTTCCAGCAAATATGTGATGACTTCATCCAAAGTTTCATCCCAACACGTTTCGTCACCAGGAAATGTGACTTATTTAAGGGAATCTGACTGGATGACAGCGATCTCAGCCTTTGATACACACACACTGTTTATGACCTTACATTATATGGAGGTCATAATTATAAGGTGAGCGCGCACTGGTTTTGGTGTTTTCACAAGAGGCGAAGGAGTGAAATGCACATATTTGAATACACAAGCGCAAAGGATTAAAAAAGACACAAATAGAGACTGTGATTTAATTGAAACAGTTTTATTGCACTGTAATGAATATTTGAAATGTTAAAGTTGTGCCACACTATTAGTTTGATTTACATTGGTATATCCTCATTTGTTTTACTTGTGGTGTGACTCTTAGATGTTTTTCAGATTGCTGCTGACTTCATTTGATTTTTGTCCTTGCTTGCGTCAGAGAGGTGTAGCCACAGACGAGGCCTATCCAGGAAGCCAGTTTGGCTGAAAAAAATATCAATGGTGTGATATCATCAGTGTGTGCCATTGGTTTCATGTTTGCTGTGTTATGCTGAGTAAGGACAAGGTCCCTGAATCCAGCACCTGGTTCACTGTAAACCAGAGGCACATATGGGGGATTTGAGTTGAGCTGGCCCTTTGATTCTTCAACAGGGCTGTGTCCTGTCACAGTATAGAGATTGGTGTTCAACCATGCAGGTTAAGGGGCTCTGGAACAGGTATCTCATTAGGAGAAAACTAGCTTTGCAGTTTTTTCCAGGACTAAAAAATTCTAATATGGGTTCTGGAGCTTGGAAACTTTTAAGAGTATTGGATGGGATGAAGCTTCCAACCCTGGGTCCACATTTAATGGTGACCAGAAGCTGATTGTGCAAGTGTACAGAGGCCCTATGACATGGGAAGTGAGTAGATTTCAGGGCTCCATACAGCAGAGTTTCGTGTGGAGGACCAGATGAGCGTGAAGCACGAGGCTGGAGTAAGCTACAAGGATAAATGAAGCCCTCGTGCTGTTAAGCTTTAAACGAAGAAGGCTTAAAAACCCCTATGAGAGTAACCACTTTTTTGTGTGTGGCGATGAAAGCCTTAAGCTCAACCCTTCACAATTGATTGCCATAAACATCTATAGACCTCACAACACTGTAGAACCGGAAAAAAAACTCAGGTCATATTTTCCAAATCATACCACACAACAATGCAGAGATGTGAACATCACATCTTTATACCATCAGAACTACAGGTGTTGCATTGTGTTATAGTGGCATAGTGAATCAGCCCACACTGTTACCAACAGTGCCTGGTCTGCTAAATTTCATGCTAGTTGTAGTCTGCCCCTTTAGGGTTATAGTCACCTACCTATAACTTCCTATGGGCGCCTGTGTAGCAGTACACATGCATAAAGCGTCCTCAAAGAATGGTCCCTATAGGTGTGCAAAAAAGTAAGCAGCAGTGATTGAGGATGCTTTACCATCAACATTCGATATTTTGCAATATATACTTTTGTCCTATTAATATACTTGACAGCTATAAATGCAAACAGCAGCAATGTCTCATGAAATTATTTCAAAATGCTGTCAGTAATGAAAACAGAAAAAGTATAGCAAATAAGGCAAAGGATCTTGCAGGTTTTCAAAAGAGCTTGACAGATTACGGATATATCTCCTAAAGTAAAGCCGCATCTGTATCTTCTTTGTTCTCTTTGAGACTTCCATTAAATCATCAGTTCCAAGAAGAACGCAGCAGTTAAAGCAACATCCTTCGTCCTCCCTCCCAACAATCAGCACAGTTATCATGCATAATTCTGCTGTTGCCATAGCAACTG
This sequence comes from Glandirana rugosa, assembly GCA_018402905.1. Lineage (NCBI taxonomy): Eukaryota > Metazoa > Chordata > Amphibia > Anura > Ranidae > Glandirana > Glandirana rugosa. The sequence goes on from BLSH010115851.1 coordinate 1,447,217, forward strand.
GGATTCCAGCTCCATTCAGTATCTTTAGTGTGTACCACCTCAACATTGAACCCAATTATGGGGCAGCATAATAAATTGAGCATGCATCTTCCTACTTCCCAGCCTGATTAGAGAGAGGCCTCATAAACATTTATCTCAATAAATCTATCCAATCCCTGTCTTATTGGAATGCAGCATGTAGCGACTAAAATGAAATTTCAGGTTGAGCACATTTTAAAATTAACCTATTAAAATTCAATTCAACTGAATACAGTATATGCCAGCTTGTTAAAAGATGTGCTCAGTGTGCCTCGAGGTCTATACCTTCCTCCGCTTGCTTACAATGTCAGATAAAATAGCATCCAGAATGCAGCTGTTTTACATGGAAACTACAGTAATCCTCATGAAAATGAGTCAACCCTGAAGTGATGATGGCTTTACCTAGAAGAGGCACAAGTGTAATCTGCATTTCTTATGTTTTGTCTGCTCTCTCGCCCTTTCCAATAGGCTTAAACTGTGTTCTTAGATTCATTACAATATTCAATACAGGAGGGGTTATAAGATAAAGTCAAAAAGCTGCTCATGGCAACCAGGTTTTGCCAAATAGTTTTGGGTGTTGCTTAGAAAATGAACCTTTAATTGGTTGTCATAGGACCATTTATCTGTGCACTTTACATTGATTCTAACACATCCTGAAGCATAACTAAGCCTAAAGTTAAACATCGATAAGATAGTAGCTTACCCTCCACTCATTATTATTTGGACCTTTTTTGAAGTCTTTTTTACTTGCTGATTACATTGGCTTTGTAATGATGTGCATATGTTAAAGTACTCTATTAAAACTTTAAAAGTCAGCAGCTGTAGTAATTAGACACTCACCTGTCCTAAGATCCAGCGGTGTCCTTGCCCGGCCAGTTTCTTCATCGAGCTTCGGTCCCTGGCGCCGGCATACTAACTGTGGGCAGCCAGCTATAAGCTATGATTGATTTTGCACAATCAAACCACCGCCAGGCGCTCATGCAATAGTGCACCCAAATATAAACTGTCAATGAGCCATGTGTGTAGGGCTAATAATGAATGGAAGTCCAGAGCCCAGTAACATCAATAGCCAGAAGTAGAATAAAATCAAAGTTTACTCCAACAATAAAAGCAGCTTTTATTGTTCGAATAAACTGTTTTAATTAGACTTTCGGCTATTGATGTTACTCGGCTCTGGACTTCCAACCATTATTAGCCCTAAACACATGGCTCATTGACAGTTTATATTTGGTTGCACTATTGCATGAGTGCCTGGCGGTGGTTTGATTGTGCAAAAATCTTTACACTTTCAATAGTGTAACAATCGTTACACTTTGTGGCTGCTCTGCCTTTTGTGCCAATTACTAACTCTTGTGTTTCAGCTGTTATCATGACACTACAATGGGGAGACAGTTGTATAGAGCCAAATCTGCTTGTATTATGTGGCTATGACTGATTACAGCTTCACAGTCGGCTGCTTGGTCCTACATCTTTCTGGGACCTGTGACAGTGTGTGGTGGGAGGTGGCCTCCTGAAGGAGGAGATGGGGAGGAGGAGGACGACCAGAACTTCCCCTTTCGGGTGAAGTTCTGCTTTAAGATAAGGGTGTATAAGATGGTAATCTATTACACCCCTTTCACACTGGGATGTTTTTCAGACGCTTTATTGCTAAAATCCACCCTAGTGTGAAAGCCTGAGTGCTTTCACATTGGGGCGTAGAGCTGCACGATTAATCGTATTAAAATCACAATCTCGATTCACCCCCCCGTGATCTCCATCACATATTACTGCGACTTTCAGTGCAGTTAATGGAGTCCGACTTGCGGGGCGACTCAGCGCAACTTGACTGTAATAGAAGTAAATGCAAGTCGTCTGAAGTCTCCCCAGGAATCTTTTTCTAAAGTCGGAGCGACTTGAGTCTGGGCAGAGAGCCAAGTCAAGTTGATAAAAGAATGTAAAACGATACTATGTTTCAAATTATCAAAGGGTTGAACTCCTGTGTATAGAAGAGTTTAGTCTAACCATAAAGACTAAATATTTTCTGACATTTGCTGCTTACAAATAAAAATCCAGTATTTTCTGCTAGAAAATTACTTAGAACCCCCAAACATTATATATATATATATATATATATATTTTTTTTAGCAGAGACCCTAGAGAATAAGATAGCGCTTGTTGCAATATTTTATGTCACACGATATTTGCGCATCGATCTTTCAAACACAAATATTTTGGAAAAATTACACTTTCAACAAAAAAAGAACTAAACAGTGCTGTTAGCCCAATTTTTTGTATATGTAAGATGTTACACCGCAAGAATCGTGAGAGAAATGTGATCTTTATTCTAAGCAAAAAAATTGTGATTCTCATTTTGGCCAGAATCGTGCAGCTCTACTGGGGCGGTGCGCTTGCAGGACAGGAAAAAAAGTCCTGCAAGCAGCATCTTTGGGGCGGTGTGGGAGCGGTGTATACACCACTCCTACACTGCCCCTGCCATTTAAATGCATGGCCAGCGGCTGAACACAGATTCAGAGGCACTGCGTGCTGGCACTTTTAACCCCTTCTTCAGAGTTAAAAGCTTCCTGCTGCTGCCTAAATATTGTAGCGCCAAAGCGGCGCTATAACAGTGGTAAAGCACTGCTAAAACTAGCGGCGCCTTATCAGTACCGCCTCCACCTCCCCAGTGTGAAAGGGCTCTTAGGGAAAGAAAATTTTTTTGCATAGAATCGACATTTTGGAGTGTTAAATTTTATATTTATTGCTACTTTGCCAATAAAAATATTTTTTATAATAAAAACTATTTTAATGGTACTTTTGCTTCAGTTTCTGACACCTAAAAGGTTCCATACGCATGTGTTCCCTTTTTTGTTTATATTAAATGGCGATGTGGTCCCAGCTGATCACCTATCAATCCTCTTCTACATACTTGCTGATCTCACCAGATTAGCATGGTAGGAATTGATCCGACAGCACCCTGACTCTCAGAACCTGACTTTCAATAACCAAGCCAGCAATGGTAAAACAGGGTGGGAGATTGTCCCTTGGTACAGAAGATAGGAGCAGTTATTATGACCAGTGTCCATGACCAGCCACATCATGTTGGCCTACCAAGGACAGTAGGGGGCTACCAGGATGACAGGAATCCCTTCAGCCTCTATCCTGTGCAGCAGATCAAGAAGAAGCTTGAGCGGAGGAAAGACATAAAAGGTGATAATGGCCCCCGCGATGACACCACTGGATCCGTTGCATTCGCCATGGGATCCCCCATTCCCACCACAAACCTCAGTGCTTTCCTCACCTAAAATTCCAGGACACTGACAAGCCTCCTCAGCTGACCTGCGGCCATGAGCAGACCTCGAGCCCAGGACCTCCCCCAGCCAGATAGGCTGGCATCTGTAGGAACCACTGTTCAATGCAGCTGGAAAACGACTCCCTGGCCAGAAGTAAGGGTGACCGGAACCACCAGAACAGTAAGGCACGGGCTCCCAGGCCATATGAATCTGATTGTCCAGAACAGGGGAGACCTGTCCCACTTGGCAAAGATTTCTTTTTGCAGATCCCTCATACTGCTTTAAAGGTGGACATCACAAGATCAAGAATCGCAGAGAAGTCAGGCTGCAGAGCAGCAAAGGCAGAATCAGCAGAATCGCCAACCAAAGCTTCTGGAGCTTGTCCAATGGGAGGAACACTTTGGCCTGCACCGAGTGAAGGATCAGACCCATATACTCCCTCTCCTGGATGGGGTCAAACCGGAATTCTTGAGCTTCAGGACCCAATCCAAAGTCCTGCAGAGTGAAAATCAAGAATGCCACATTGTTCATCAGTGCAGAAAGAGAAGAGCTTCCTTGACTACAATGTATATGAAGCATTGTGCTCATCACAGGTGGAAACACACAGGTATGCATCCGTGATGTCCACGAAGGCCAGGAAATCCCTTGATGAAGGAAGGCCACCACTGAACGGATGGATTCTATCTTGTACTTCTGTACCTTCTCAAAGAAATTCAGGGCCTTGAGGTCCAGGGTGGGCCGAACTTCCTCCTTCCGAGCTGTGAACAGTTTGGAGTAAAACCCCCAAAACTTCACCAAGTCTGGAATGGAGCCCAATCACCCCCTGGGGTAGCAGATCCTGCACTGCCCCATGAAAACCTGCAATCTTTGAAGAAACACAAAGATTTGAGGGAAAGAATTTCTCTGACAAACAGGATGAAACTATCTTGTAACCAGACACCATTAGTTTGTGGACCTAACTATTGGAGAGTAGGGATGTCCATGGGCTCATGAAGCAGCAGAGACAGCCCCAACCATAAAAAGGGGTGGGGTAAGCCAGCATGCCGAAGACTACTTGTACACGAGCTTAGCAGACTTGTAAGGCCAGGCCTGCTTGTGCCTCCCATGGGAGTCTGGAAAGGCTTGGACCCTTTGTCCAATGAGCCAGAGGGACAAAAGACCTGTTGTGCACAAAGAAGGAAGGTCCTTGCTTGAGGTGTGGCTACTTTTGAAAGATACTCTTCCCCCGATGCGATTCTTAAGGATGTCATCCAGGTGCCCAGTCATATGTGCCTCCAAGAGATGTTTAACTCCCCAGCTGCCCTGGTCATAGCTAAAGGTCTGTGTGCGGTTGTTGGCCAGACTGGGGAGACCACTGGATCTAGATTACCCAGCCCGTTGCCCAGCCTGGCTGTTGATTGGAAAAAATGAAAAAGGGCTATGGAACTACAGGTCCCAGGGTGGAACTAGGTCCTTTCTCCTGAAACAGTATTCAGGAATAACTGAGCTGTCTATAGCAGAGAGAGGGGTTATACTACATACCAAAAAGGACTGCCCATAGGCAGTGCAGATTTCTTTTTCTGCCTAGTGTCCTGCTTCTGTAGGTGGTGCTAAAACCCTATGGTCCAGATTACAGAAAGCTGTCCATCAATGAACGCAAAAGAATTAAAACTTTCACACCCTGGATACGTTGTGTGCAGGTCTTAAAAAGCATTCAGTATCGTACAACATTACTAGTAAGAGACAAGAGGCCTGCCTATGTGGCAGTCTTAAAGTTGTGCAAGGCTGAAGGAATTACTATATAAGAAAACCATTAACAGTTGACTGAATAATATCCTAGCTGCCTGTATTAACACGTTGCTGAAGTTAACCTGTGATGTGCAAATTTTTCCTCCCTCACATGTACACATACCCCTTTCCTTTACTCCCTCTTTAGCTATGTGCTATATCTTAACCACTTGACCTCCGGGGAGGTTTTACATACAAATTTGAATGTAGAATTTCGGCCCGGATAATTCAAGTATAAACAGTCACCCCTTGTTACCCAAGGAGGGATAGAACTAGTCTATTCCCTCCCCAGGGTCCTAGAAGGTCTCAGAACTCTCATGTTTGGAGTCATTTGAAAGCTTTACGCATGCCAAGATGAAATTTCTTACTGGGAGATGTGGCGGGCGGCCCAATCACAAGTTATGATTTTCATAATCCATGCCTAGATTATGCAGCATGTCTCACAACGGCCCGCCCTGGACATTGTCTAAGAACACGCCCTCTCATGCGAATGGCCAGAGGGTTATGCCCCCCCTGTGATCCAGAGAAAAAGGACCGCCAAGATCAATTGTCAGTTCTCAAGTACCATCAATGAAACAACATCAGAGAACCAGGAAATCATTTTAGAAACACTGATTAGGCACAGACATTTCAAATGCAGGTATTTTGTTTTTATTCTGTTCCTATGCTGTAAATTTTGTCTCAGTATTTTGCAACCTTCTTTTATTTTTCTGTAAATATTTTACTGCACCTAAAACTTGACCTTTTCATTATTAAACCTTATTTTGAAAAGTGTTAATTTTGTCCCTAAAGCTCTTAATGCAACTATTACGAATCTGTTCCTTTGAAGAGCGCACCTGTTTTTAAAATAACGCATCTGAAAATACCTGTCTGCGGTGAAAGGGTGTGTTACAGGCGGTTGTTCTAGAATACTGGTATTGCTAACATACAGGTCTTCTGGCCGGGATCCAGAAGTGGTGGCAGTGAAAGGGTTAATTGTTTGAATTATCCCAGTAACAATCGATCTCAGGCGGCTGACACTTAGACAGTGGTCCCGCAAACTGGGAAATCTTTGTGCTGAAAGCAGCTGAGAGTTGCGTTGTTACGTTTGTAACAAGTGCGGTATTAGATCAGGGGGGTCCTTGGTCGGTGAGGAGGGCAGCGATCTGATACCCACGTTTGTCACAGGCACGCCCCTTGAAAATAAGTTTGTACATAGGCAGCACCTGGTTTATTAACCGGCAGACATATGGCAGGATGGGCGGAGCTGGACCATTCCAATACAGCAGTATAGCCTTTTTTGCATAGAAAAATATCAGATGAAACATAATACGCTTACAGATAAGTGGAACCTAATTTTCTATGACCCCAAGAAGACAAACTTTTCGAATTTTGGGAGCTTGTAGATTAAAATGGGTTGTTAACCTGTCAAACAATTCAGCCCAAAACTGGGACAGGTTTGGACAAGACCAAAACATGTGCAAAGCGTTAGCGGAGACTTCCCCACACCTAGGGCAACAAGCATGCTCCGTCAACCCCATACAATTCAGTTTAGCAGGAGTGTAATGCAACTGGTGAACAAATTTAAAATGTATAAGTTTATCAGCTGTGCTAATAATATCTTGCATGAAAGTTTCGGTGACCTCCTCCCAATCTTCCTCTGCTAAATCGGGAAGGTATGGTGGGGACCTGCAGATTGTAAGGGATTGTAAGATGTAGTTACCAATTGATCAACATAAGGATCTGACATAAGATGTTCCAAAGGAGATGTGGTCAACTCCACACCCGGCAATCCAAATTGTACTTGCACGGCATGACGTAGTAAGAGGTACTTGAAAAAGAATTTATTAGACACATAAGCCCGTTCCTTTAGAACAACAAAGGAGATAAAGGTTCCCTCCATATACACCTGAGATAAGTAAATAATCCCTTTAGCTATCCACCAAGGCGTATCTGGATGGTTGTTAAATTCCTTGAAGCTAGTGTTGTGCCATAGTGGTGGCACTGTGCAAATTTAACCGGCAATTGCGTGGTCATATAACACTGTACGCAAATTAAATTTATATTATTTTTTCACAGGTAGAGCTATCTTTTGCTGGTATTTAATTGCCGCTGTTTATTTAAAAATGTTTTGCTATATAAACAAAAAATAGAGAAAATTAAAAAAAAAACAAAAAAAAAAACACATTTTGCAAATAAATAATCTTTCTTTATAAACTCAGGTCAAAATGTATTCTACTATATCTCTTTGGTAAAAACAACCCAAATCAGTGTATATTGTTTAGTCTGTGTGAATGTTAGCCTACAAACTATCGTGTATACTGCCTCATTTCTTGAGACCCCAAACTGCCAGAACAAAGGGATTTTATTATAACTTACCGTAAAATCCTTTTCTCTGAGTTCACTGACAGACGCAGCCCTTCATTAGACAAGTGGGGTTATGCTCATATCACTAGGAGTAGACTAGGCAAAATAAAACAAAAGCATAGGTTGGCCCCTCCCAGGGGGTTGTCCTCACCTTAGCATATAACCCCCTGCTAGACAATAGCATATCAGTTCGTAACAAGCAGTACAAACTCAACAGAGGGGTGGGTGCTGCGTCTGTCA
>BLSH010115851.1:1465263-1485293 GCA_018402905.1 Glandirana rugosa
GGGGGTCTCCCTGTTGTCAGAATACAAAGACACAGTGGGAAGGATTTCGGCATCCACACCGAATGTGTGGATGGGGGAATCGGGTCAGTTTTTTTTTTTCATTCAGGTGGCTGGCTGAGCAAAAAAACTGGTGGGAGCTCAGCAAGCAGCTTGTCTATTCACAAAACAGTTCTTTTGCTGTGTGAAGGGGGGTGTATTCCTTAAATTCAATCAGCTCTCACACTGTAACTGCAGCCTCTCCGCCCCCTCCTCTGTGATGCTAACAGATGGAGAAGGATTTTAACACAATTCTGCCCCTTTGAAGGGGAGTAGGGAAGAGAGGGCTGCAGATAAACAAGTAAAACCTATGTAGGAGGATTTGTTTCATCTCTGTGTATCATCTGAGGCTGTTCACTTCACTGGGTATATGTGAGGGTTTACAATCACTTTAAGCTAGACCTCATTTAGAACATTGTGACAACTTCTTGAGACCTCACTTAAAAAGAGTTATTCGTAAGAAAAAATGAATTCTGAGGCAAGCAACAAAAATGGTGAAAGGTCTGGGGGATAAAACATACATAGGAAAAACTTCAGGAGCGTTATATATACAGTCTTGAGGAATGAATACCAAGAACACAACATAGGACATGACCTCAAACTAGCCAGTAGAATGTTCAAAACGTAGCTTAGAAAGTAATATTTTACCCAAAGCGTACCAGACTTCTAGCAGAGGTAGTGAGCCAGTCAAAAGTAAGTGGATGCAATCATCCTAGGAGAAGCATACTGTAGATCTATTCTCAGAAAAAATGGGGAAAAATAGGCAGACTTGATGGGCCACTTGGTCCTTTTTCTGTTATCACTCTTCTATGAAGGTGACTAGAGGCAGTAGATAAGTGGACCTGTTGCCTTGCCCTGAATGGTTAAAGCACAAGTTTACTATAAAACATGTAAATTGTTGTGCAGTGTGGTCAACATTTTGTAAAAGTTTCCAGCGACATTTTTCTGCTAGAGTAGTTGACCGACCCTACAAATACATTGCTTCACAACTTCATTGAAAATGAAAAAAAGAAACAATTTCTAGGAAGACGGGAATATCTATGAGCTGTTTTGTGAGTGCCAACAAATAATCTGTGCAGACTACATATATTTCCTAAAGTATGCCCATGTGGTATAATATACAGGCATAGATTTCTCACACTGATATAGTTTAAGATATTTATAGCAACTTGTGCTTTAAATCATTTCACTGGTATACAATTCCGGTATTCTGGAATTTAGCACTATTGGGTGCAGTGTATTCTGTTTCCCCAAAATGGCACCAGTGGTAACATCTGTGTCTGAGTATACTGATATGCCACCTGATTCTCTGGGCCAACAATCTGACTCTGTGACAGAGCGGCATTGAGAAAACTATAGACATAGTGTCATGCTATCCAGTTAACATCTGTCCTGCTTATAGCACTTGAGTTGCACATAGTCACCATGTAATTATGCTTACACAAACCATCTGATTGCTTACAGTTCTGGCACTATATAAAACAGGCCTGTGTTTACCATAAGGCACCCGTGGGCCAGTGCATAGAACAGATGGGTTAGAAGAGGCAGAACCAGTCCAAACCATTAACACACAGGTCTTTGCCTGTATTAAAAGCTCTTTCACTTCATTACAAAAGCTTGGCAGTACAACCAGTCAAGTTCCCATTTCACACATTTTAGACCATGTCAAGCTCTTTATCAAGGTAGGAGCAAACTGCAGTGGTCCAAAATTTTGATGTGTGAAATGGGAGCTTGCCTGGTTTGTACAGCCATGCTTTTGTAATATAGCGAAAGAGCTTTTAATACCCACAAAGACGTGTGTGTGGATACACAACCATTTGCATGCTCAAGGTTCCTTCAAATTGCCAAAAAAGGTTTTATCCTGGCACTGGCAATAAAAGCGCATACATTTACAAATTATAATATGTTTTTCCTTATTTTATTTCCCTTTTCTGTTCAACTCAACACATTTATAATGGGGGTGCAGGGGATTTTGAGTGGAGTCATAAGGCTTTTCATAGTGCAAGGAACATGAAACCTCCTGTACTTTCTTGTGTTTGGTGGTCTGCAGAGTTGAAATTGAACCAGGCATATAAAGCAGCCTGCATGCTGCATCCAATCATACATTTTAGCAGTAGCTTTTTACTAAATCACAAGACATAAGTAATGGAGTTTGATTAAAAGGGCATTATCTTTCAGGTGAGCCTATTGCAGCACAATATCTAAATACAGGCCTGATTTTAAAGCATGGTCTGAAGACAGTAGTGATTCTGATAAATCTGTCAGGCAAAAGTGTCAACTCTGTCTTATCAATAATCTAGCTACTTTAAACAATTAAGGCTCCAGTTGTCTACACAACCAGTACACACACTAAGCTAATACTGAGATTAATATACAAGAGTGCAGTTCACTGCCAGCCTGATTAAATTGAGAGCATTGTATATTAAAAAGCATTACTTTAGCAAAAATGGTTCCCATGCCAGGGTCAAAGATGGTCGCATCAATTCGTGAATGCGCAGTAGCATTTGTTCGGGCTCCTCCCTATGCGTTTTGTCATATGACGTCATCAGGGACACCTCGTCATGTATGATGAAACGCACAGGCCAGAGCCGGAACACATGCTACAGTGCATGCGCGAATCACCACAGCCATCTTTGATTCTGGGATGGGGAGCCATGTTTGCAAAAGAACCGATTGTTTATCCTCTGCTCACTGTGTTTATTATCCAAAAAAACCTTTTGTACTTGCTTACCTTCACTATGGAGAGTCTCTCTTTCTTTCCATGCTGCTGATGGTTTGAATTTTGGTAACATTGACAAACGGAATTCATAGTGGCAGCATTGTATGTGTATGCAAACCATCACGCAGTGAGGCAATTGCCCTGTGTGGAGTACACTGAGTGCAGTTTGACCCATCTTTATTGGGGGTGATTTCATTCTGGTAAACCCCTGAGATCTGAAGGATTTTGGGATCAACACCTGTTTTCTGCTGTATTCTATGAAGATTAAATCTTTCCCTTGGCTCTTCATTGGGACTCACATGCTTATTTTATTTGATGTTTGTTTTTATATAATTTCATATACTATTCACACAATTTAATCAGGCTGGCAGTGGATAACCTGTTTTCACACATATGTATTATATATAAATGTATGAATGATAATTTCTTAGAGCTGCACTCTTGTATATCAATCTGTGGTACTGTGTATTGGAGTATAGCTAGCTGTTGCACATTGTTTAGCTTTTGGGCCTGAGCACTGCCATTTTTTTACCTATCTTTCTAAAAAATAATATTTGCTAAGCTGTTCCAACAGCTTTAATACTTTTCTGACATTTTTGGACAATCAAATATAGGCTTACTTGAAAAATCTCCTTTTATGTTGTAATGGACATCTCTTTCAACAACTTCCTGAATTTCCTGCTTACTTTGTGGTTTCCCCTCTGTTCATTCCTTTGGTTTACTTATGTTTTCTAAGGAATACATATCCCATGGGACCTTTCTGCCTGAAAGCACTGATTCTTGTAGTTCAGAATGCAGGCTCTGAAAAATGTGTGACACAGCAGTGCATATTCACAGGGCATAGTGAATATGGGAGGTAAATGTGTGGGATTCTTCACAAAGTAAGTTTACAAACTTCAAGATTGTTCAGATTAATAGGAGTAGTCCAGAAGTAATTTTAATGCAATAAGAAAATGAATATATGATTTTATATATCTTATATGCACTTTAGGTTACATGTTAGCAGCAGAAGCAATACTGTTAAAGTGGTTGTAAAGTCTCCAATAACAAACATGTTATACTTACCTCCTGTGTGCAGTTGGTTTTGCATAGAGCAGCCCGGATCCTCCTCTTCTCCGGTCCCTCTTCTGCTCTCCAGGTCCCTCTCTCCTATCGAGTGCCCCCTCAGCCAACAGCTTTCTACGGAGGCACCCGAGCTGAGTCTTAGCTCCTAGTGTCCATTCAGACACGGAGCCCCGACCCGGCCTGCCCCCTCTCTGCCCTCATTGGCTAGCTGACTTTACTTGACAGCCACGGGAGCCAATGGCGCTGCTGCTGTGTCTCAATCAGGAGGAGTGTTTTGGACAGCTGAGGGGATCGTGGACATCGGAGAGAGATGAGACTCAGGTAAGTAATTAGCTGTTACACACAGAAGGTTTTTTATCTTAATGCATACAATGCATTCAAATAAAAAACCTTCTGCCTTTACAACTCTTTTAAACCAGAAAGCATTTGGCAGGAGTAGCTGTAGCCAGGTCCTGATTGAAAAGCTCAGGATTGTGAATCAGTAGTAACAATGCGAATAACTATGCCCCTCCCGAACATTTTTCAGCCCACATAGGGCAAGCAGGCACAGCCTTCATGAGAGTAGTAACTCTCCTTAAAATTCAGGAGCAGTGTAGCATTGTTGCCACCCCATCACAAAAAGCTGCATAGACATTATTTTCAGGTTCAACAGGTATTTGTGGGATTTTGCAGTGGAACTAGAAAAAAAAAATACATTTAAATACATGAATAATTTAGTGCTGTGGAGCATACATTTTTTAATGGAAGGCCAAAGTTCTTCTTTATTCACTGTGCAGTAAACTGGCTGCAATAGAGCCCTGAAAATGATGGCAACTTTTTAAAATACTCTTTTTTTTCCCAAGAATTTTATTGGGTTTTACAGAGAGATGAAACATAATAACATAACATGGAGTTATAATACATACTGTAGCTTCCAATATTGAGTAGGAACATTGCTTGCAATTTGCAACTTATAATAAATCATCATAAATCGTGTTACTATTAATATCATAAAAAACTGAGCGAAATGGCCCTAGTAGAGGGATAAGGGGACACCAAGGATGCTACATAGGTTGTTCAATAGCAATATATACCCTGTTTCCCACGAAAATAAACCCTACTCCATAAATAAGACCTAGCGTGATTTTCGGGGATGGCTGCAATATAAGCCCTACGCTGAAAATAAGCCTTAGTTAAAGTCCTTGTAAAAACATGTAATCCATTTTGTAATACGATTATATAATGTGCAGTGTGTCTCCTTGTGTAACTTTATTGTGGAAAATACCTTATTTACAGCGCCGCTGGGTGCTCATGTGACCCGCCGGAGATCATCTCCTCTCCTCCTATTGGGAATCTCGGCCCCTCCCTCTGCAATATTCAGAGTGGGGAATAAGAGCTTCAGCGGGTCACGTAAGCGCCAAGTGGTGCTGTAAATAAGGTATTTTCCACAATAAAGTTACACAAGGAGACACATTATATAATCTTTTTACAGAACGGATTACATCATTTTACAAGGACTTTAACCAAGGTTTTGGGATTACAGATATCCATAATGCTGACTCCTGAGCTGACAGAGGGAGAGAAGACAGGGGACACAGGAACCTTTTAAAAAATATTGTTTTATTCCAGGATTTAGAGAACATAGAAAGGATATTTTTTTCCAGAAGACGATAACATAACTGTATTGGAATAGATGTAGATTATTACACAGCATGAGTAAGTTGATTCATTTCCTGTTTGGCCGTGCCATATTAACCACTTCAGCCCCAGCGCCGTAAATAGGTGGCGGCTGGCTTTGAGCGGTTGTCCCGGTATCATTTTTTAGAGCAGACGGTCGGCTATCCAGGGGTAACGACCGATCCGGCTCAGGAGCCGCTCGGTCATTATCCCAGGGGGCGGGAGGGGACATCCCCCCCTCCCGCCGCTCTTCTCCAGCCTCCTGTCCCACCGGGAGACCGGAGGGACGATCCGGTGCCTCCGCCGGCTGGAAGGAGACCCGGTAGAAGCCGTAATCGGCTCCAATGGGGTCTCCTTCGGCAAATTCCGGAAGCGACATCACAACGTCACTTCTGGTTTATTCGGCGGCTAACAGCGCCAATTTTATAAAAATGACAGTATTCAGAATCGCCGTTTTTGTCGATCTGAATACTGTGAAGTGCAAAGGAGGGATGGGGGGTCTTTTGACCCCCCAGCCCTCCAAAAAGAGTACCTGTCACCATATATTACTATCACAAGGGATGTTTACATTCCTTGTAATTGCAATAAAAGTGATCAGATTTTTTTTTTTTAAAGGAACAGTGTTAAAAATAAAAAATAAATAAAATTAAAAAAAAAAAAATTTAAAGCGCCACCGTCCCCGTGAGCTCGCGCAGCAAAGGAAACGCATACGTAAGTCGCGCCCACATATGAAAACAGTGTTCAAACCACACATGTGAGGTATCGCCGCGATCGCCAGAGTGTGAGCAATAATTCTAGCAAAATACCTCCTCTGTACCTCTAACCTGGTAACCAATAAAAAATTTTAAAGCGTCGCCTATGGAAATTTTTAAGTACCGGACTTTGTCGCCATTCCGCGAGTGCGCAAAATTTTCAACCGTGTCATATATGGTATCTATTTACTCGGCATAATATCCTCTTTCACAATATATAAAAAAATTGGGCTAACTTTATTGTCGTCTTATTTTTTAACTCAAAAAAGTAAAATTTTTCCAAAAAAATTGTGCTTGAAAGACCGCTGCACAAATACCATGTGACAAAAAGTATTGCAACGATCGCCATTTTATTCTCTAGGGTGTTTGAAAAAAAATATATATATATAATGTTTGGGGGTTCTAAGTAATTTTCGAGCAAAAAAACATGTTTTTAGCTAGTAACCAACAAATGTAAAAAAGGGGCCCGGTTGGTAAGTGGTTAAGATAATAGTGTGTTATTTGTATGTTATTCATTTATCCGCGCTATGGTTTGTGATTATACAGTTTTTAGGCACTCAACTCTCTCCTCAACCTGCCAAAGTTTAAGGGAAAGTGGAGTATCCTGGGGGCTGCTGTTTAAACGGGTACCAATGGGGTAACCTATAGCTGGTATTCACACAATAAATCAACTGCGCCACCCTATTAATATATACTAAAAATCATATGTACCAAAATTATATGTGAAGAACTGTTATTATAACAATACACTGTAGACTGGTGCTAATAAATACTGAAAATATTTTGCAAAATGTGCACCCCAAATTATAAACTTGACCAACAAAACCCTTCTAAATAAATTATATATATGCAAACTGGCTCAAGAGGCCAGTATAAATTCCCTGTGGGTTGACAAACAAAATCCAGTAGGTTAAAAGTGTATGTATGCGTTTACCAAAACAAATTACTATAATAGATAAACCATTATATAGTCCATCCAAATAAAGTGCTCCGTGTTATAATCATTGAATAGTCCATATAAAGTGCTCCGTGCTCAAAAAACGTGCAAACAAATAATAAAGGTGCTCCGTGCTGTTCAGTGACGATCCCCTTAGGTGACCCCACTCACCAGAATTAATGGACCCCCAGCTTTTCAGTCTGGGGGTCAGTAATGCTTAATCCAAGTGTCTGGCTGTGTATGGATCGTATTTCCAGTGGCACAGAACCCCCTTCACAATTTCATTGCAGACCGGGCTCCAGTAAATCAAAGGTGTATGGAAAGGAAAGAGATAGCCTCCATAGTGAAGTAATGTTTAAAATGTTTATTGCGCAAAACCATAAAAATTACTCACAAGATAATGTGAGGGCCGTCCACATCCTCTGACGTCACGTCCGCCATAGGTGGAACGCACGCCAACCTAAAGCCGCACACAGGCTGCTTTGAGGCTAGAATGAGAGAAGCATCCATCATCTTGTGAGTAATTTTTGGTACATATGATTTTTAGTATATATTAATAGGGTGGCGCAGTTGATTTATTGTGTGAATACCAGCTATAGGTTACCCCATTGGTACCTGTTTAAACAGCAGCCCCCAGGATACTCCACTTTCCCTGTGTTATTACCATATCACAAGGAGGAGTTCAAGTCATAAAATATTCTACATATTAAATCTTTTACAAAAAAAAAAATGAAAAGCATTTGATTCGTTTCTTACATAAGCAATGTGGTTTTTGGAATTAACATGTACTCTAATTTGCAACCCTCAAGGAAAATGTAAAGCAAAAGATAAGTCAAATGTGATATACATTTAAATTGTAATATAAAAAGCACATCAGACAATCATATTTTTATGCTTCCCCTGAAAAGGCAAGGTAGAACATCCCTTAACCTCCCATACCCATTAATTAGCAGGTAATGCTGTGTTCTATGCATGTAATAACTTAATTGACATAATTATAAAGTGGCCGAGAACACAAAGGCAACAAAGACCCGTTCCGGAAAATACAAAATAGAAGTAATAACAACCCTATCCACACAGGTGCAATGTGCTATTCCAAACTGTGCATGCTACAGATTTTCAGGCTCTCATTTACCAGCTGGTTCAAGCTTCCTCACAAAGCTTCTTTCAGACATTTGCGTGGTGTTTAGAATAGAAAACATAAGCATTCACGAGTCATAAATTACTAGTCTACCCCCTGTAGATGTATTGCCCAGAGAAGAAGTAAACATTTAGTTATCATAGAGATTTGAATAAGAGGTTGTGGGTAGCAAAACACCAATGGGTAAGACACAGTCCTGTAGAGTTTTTCCATATGTCGATAGACTGCAAAAAATGAGATCTTACGGATATAACCTATAATATTATCAGAATTATAATAAACCCTAGAATATGTTTAAGTCTAGAGTATAAGGGTTAAGTGTACGTTACAATACCTGGATTCTGATGGACCGTAATGAGTTGCCAGAGATGGGAATTAATGATCTGTTGCTGAGAGCAACAGGAGAATTGTGTAATATATTTTTCGGCGATAATGATAATCCGCATTTAGAAAGAAGCAGATTGTGAATAATGACTTCTGTCCCCAGCAGCAAACTTGCTTCATGTTATGTCCACATGAATCAATAAATATTAGTAATGTTTAGCGGTATGCACATTTATGTCCATTAATCAGCCTTTTCCCAGCTTTTTTGACTCGAGCTCTGCCTACTCTTATAAAACAAATCATGTATTGGGTATTTAAAAGATTCCCCAGGGAAAGACCAGGAAAACTTGCAGTATGAAGAAAGTAATTGAGATGAAGGGTATGCAAGATGCAGCACTTATATCATCATTATATCCATACAAAACAAAGACAGACTGCTCTCTCTTACCAGGCTAAAGGGTGGATATTTCTACCTAAATTCTAAAGTGGCGCGAACGGGGACCTCCAACTTAGAAAGGGACAGACATTCTACATATGCAACCTTTTCCTATTACAATAAGGAACTAAAAAAAACTACAAGGCTCTACAATAAAGGTTGTTGCAATCTAACATCTACCCTTCAGTATAGAAGAGATCACATGATCAAGTACCGGGCCTTTCAGTTTTGTGGATAGCACTGTGGCTAACTTTGAGCAGAATTTTATCCAGGAAAAGTAATTCAGCCTATTTCTCTGTATTTATGTAGACCGGCAAGACTATTAATGTAGCTTTATGCTAGCATTTGATCACCATTTCAAATTGCTACTATAAAATATGGCATTGCTCAAATACAGACACTGACCTACCATTAAAAACCACCACTACCTCCTATGCAACCCAGCGGCTTTCGTGGTTGGGAAGGGTGAATGCTTTGAAAATGGATGTCCTCCCACGCTTCTTATATTTATTCCAAACCATCCCTATCTACATACCAACCTCGAACTTTAGGAAACTTTGCCGGATATTCTATGGCTTTATATGGGGAGCAGCTCGTCCCAGGATAAAAGCTGGGGGGGGAGTTGGAGTCCCAGACGCCTCTCTGCATCACAAAGCTGCGGTACTCACGCATATTGTGGACTGGTTTCACCATACTACATTCAAACTTTGGTTCCAGCTAGAAAATCCCCTAAACTCGACTGAGCTCTGTGCTCTACCGTGGACCCCCATGGTATGTTGTAAGGATCTGTCTCTTTTGGCTGACCTTACCCGTCAGGCACTTGAAATCTGGGATTGATTGACCTCAGCTGGAACCGTGTTCAAACAACTGGGACCCATGACTCACTTCTTTGGGAGCCCTGCCTTCCCGTCTGCCGTGAGTGGGTTCTTGGCATAGAGATGAATGCAGGAGACTTGCCCAAGTCCTTCATGCAGATCCATCCCAGATGAAAGAATCCCCTCCCCGTTTGCTTCTGACTTCAGAGACGGCAAGTTCTATCGTATATTCACAGTTCTCCTTCTCTGTCTGATATCCTATCTGAACCGTCGGGAGTTGAGTATATAGTTGAGTATATGCTCCTGTAGGCTGACCCCCCGACCAATGTAGTCTCTCAACTCTATTCTCTATTGCTCGACCTCCCATCATATATGCAGACTTGGGAATCAGAACTGTGACATCCTATTTCACGTATAGACTGGCAAAAATGCTTCATTCTGACACACAAGGTTTCCTTAGCAAGCAAAATCCAAGAGAAAGGGTTTAAATTAGAGACTAAATGGTACAGATGCTCTGCAACTATAAGACATGTCGATCCATCCCTATCGGACGCTTGTTGGAGATTTCTGTGCTCTAGAGGTACCCTACTCCACATCTGGTAGGACCTGACCTCTTGTCAGGTAATTCTGGTAAATGATCTTTGACCTGTACTGCAAGGTGATGGTGACATCCCTCCGACCTTCACTGGAGATAGCCCTCCTCTCCATGATTCTGGGCACTCTAAAAACAATAAAAGAAAAATGTGCTCTGACACTTCCTTGCTGTGGCACGGACGGTGATCCCCCGACACTGGAAATCAACGGAAATGCCCCCCCCCCAGGGGATTGGGCTATTGAGGTAGATCGTATTAGAGACCTGGAATGTCTGTTGGCTCAAGAGGACAGTAAGCAGGAGCAAGTTTCCATTATGTGTACTTCTTGGTCTATTTTCCGGTATTCTTCAGAGTTTGTGCCATGGGCTGAGGAAGAACCAAATACCACTACACCCTAGCATAGATGGAGTGTTTTCTTTTTTTCCCACTCTAACCTTGACACTTCTTCCCTGCCTTATATCTTTATCCTTTCTGTGTTCTGTATCAATCTACAACTGCTCTTTGAGTATAAGTTACGCAATACTTCCCTTTCTTACGGAATGATATGTGATCCCTATGGTATTTGTTCACTGCAAGAGCTAGTTCTTCCATACCTTATATGTTGCTTTACTGTTCAACAATACCTCCTGATACCACTTATGATGCTGTTGCGAAATGTGTTAGATGTATATAGGTATGCACCTTTCCCTGTTACACTTTGTAACCTCTTTAATAACGAAAATAAGGCCAACATGTCCTTAGTGGAATTGTCATTTTCGCACCTCATGTAGTTGCTTTTACTGTTTTGGGGGGTTATTTACTAAAGGCAAATCTACTTTGCACTACAAGGAAGTGCAGTCGCTGTAGACCTGAGGAGAACATGCAAGGAAAATAAAAAAACAGCATTTTTGATTGCACGTGATTGGTTTATAGAAATCAGCAGAACTTCCCCTCATTTCATACCTTCCCCTCAGATCTACATGACTGCACTTCCAAGTGCACTTGGAGTGCACTTGCAGTGCATTTGTAGTGCACAGTGGATTTGCCTTTAGTAAATCAACCCCATTGTGTTAATTCTCATGTATGTTACAACTGGTCTTTCAATAAAATGAGATTGAACTAAAAACCACCCCCAAAGCTCTCCACAATCTATTCCCGGCACTTTGATAAAAAAATATTAAAGATTAGCTTTGTTCACATATCTGCTCTGCGTTTTTCCAAGTGCAGTGATTTGGGAGGTCTCCACAAATCTCCTAAAAGAGCAAAAACATGGCTTTGTTCAGGAGATGAAATTGCCCTTTCTGCATCCTGAGCAGTGACATCCAGTTTAAGTTCACCTTTATATATATATAAAGAAAATAATAATAAATTTATATCTATTTGCAGGTAAAAAATGTGCAATTGTTATTTTTTTTTATTAGGAGCCTGTAAAGCATTGCACCTGCGATCAGCAGATCATGGGTCTAATCTCAGGCTCCTGCAGATGGGCAGGCCATTACTGAACGTCAGGAAGCATAAAAAACTACCTAGAGCACTCATCAGCTCCCTGGTAGTTCATTGACAACTACAATCCGTCAGCCACACTGGCTGGCGGTAGTTGTAGTTCCCCCAATAACAGAATTCTGTGAATGAATTACGCAGCCAGGTGGGTGGAGCCCCATACGGCCGCGCAGTTTTTAAAATTGTAACAGTGAGTATGGGGAGAAGATCTTCAGCCCGCTGTCACAATGAGGAATCAATGCTCTGTAAGGGCCGGTTCACATTGTAGCGAGGCGGAGCGGCGCGATGCGGCACCTGAGGCGATCTCAAAGCGGCTTGCTAGGAGACTTCTATCATAGAAGTCAATGCAAGCCGCCTGAGATCGCCCTAAAAATAGTGCAGGGACCATTTTTCTAATGCGGAGCGAAGCGATTCGCTCCTATTAGAACGGTCCCATTTGCACAGCATTGAGGCGAATTGTCAGGCGACTCAAGTCACCTGACAATTCGCCTAGATGTGAACTGTCAGCGAAGTCGCGCCGCTCCGCCCTGCTGCAGTGTGAACCGGCCCTAAGGGCTGCTCAGTTGGTAACATGTACACCCTAAATATAGGTGTCACAGGTTACTAAAGATGAACTTATCTTTAAGGCCTCATACACACGGACGTTTTTTGACGCCGACGTTTTCTGGCGTTTTTTGCAGCTCTCCATGTTAGTCAATGGCCCCATAAAAACGTCAGCGTTTTTGAGCTGTAGGTGGCGTCGGTGTTAGTGAGCAGAAAGTAGAACCCATGGCCATCGCGTTCTGAGGCTGTAACGTTTTGACGCCGACGCCACAAAACGCCAACAAACGCCACCTAATATTGTACCGGCGTTTTCCGGTGTTTTTTGACGCCAACGTTTTTAGGTTGAAAAATAGCAGAGGGATGATTTTTTTAAAAAACCGCCTATTGACGCCGACGCTCACTAACGCTCAAAAACGCCAATGCATAACGCCGAAAAACGTCAACTTTTTTTCCTTGACGTCGGACCCGAGGTTTTGTTTATTTTTTTAGATACGCCCGTGTGTATGAGGCCTTAATGGGCTGTCAGGGGAGTCAGCCCAGTTTTAGGGAGTTGGTGGTGATTTGGGTGGCACTTCAGCCCTGCAGTACTCTGCAAAGTAAATGTGCAATCAAGGTAAGGCCAGGTGGACTGCTGCTATGTGCTGTGCTGGTCCCAACAATACCCATCAACTTACAAATGAAGTTGTTCTGGGCAGGATTTTCTAGTCATCAGAGGACCTTGGTGACTACCTTTCTTCTAGTTCTGTCTAGGAGGAACTTATCTGCCCAATGTAGCAAAGAACCAACTCATTCTGCACTAGGCTTGGGAGGCTTTCCAAACCCCAACAAATTTCCAACGGCCTAACCTCTACTACACCATTTACATGACTTAAAATGGTACATTTCAATAGTGTTACTTTCATATAATTTGTAAAAAAATAAAAAAGCCCCCAACTCAACATTTTAAATTATTTTATTTCACTACATATCTAAATTACCTACTGTTCTGGTGGCTCTAAAATCTGATAGATTTTTTTTATTCTTCAATGTCTTTTTACCTTAAATTGTCTTCATAGTTACTTATTCTGAAACTTACACAGATGCTCTTTTGCTAAATAAAAATACTGCATAAACAGGAATACCACGGACATAGGTGTATATGCATAGCTGGAATACATATATTTGGATTGCTCTACTTAGCAAATGAGTCTGTAATTTTCATAAACTAGTCTCAAAGTTCATACAATACTGCCACAGGCAGCATCACTGTTTTGTGGCTCAAATCTGTAGCTATGCGCCTCTTTATCTCCAGTTTGTTCATTGGGCAATGAATCATAGGGACACTGCTCCAGTAAACAGGCACGGGAAGCAAGAAATGAAAACATCAGAGTGATCTTCCTGGCTGTGCTTTCTGCCAGGGGTGTGTGTATCACAAGACTAGATGAAATAAATGACAAATCCTTGGCAGGTAAAACCCTTCTAGCATATGTTTTCCAACTCTGCATTAAGCATTTTTCCTGGAGCTCTGCCTTATCTTTCAAAAATACCTAAACTAAAGGGCACATCGGCGTCTGATGAATGCCAGAAAAAGGACACAGAGGACTTATTTTACCAAAACTAAAAGGAGTGGAAAATGGAGGTGTTAAATATACAAACTAATTAGAGTAAAACTTTCATATGCTAAGTGGAACTGAAATAACAGGAAGGAGTCTGATTGATTCTAATGGGTAAGACCACTTCTAAAAATTGGAAACCGAAAGCATAAAGAGATACCATCTGCAATAGAATGGGCATCGCAAGTTGCCTGTCATCAGAGAAAAGCCCATTTTAACCACATTTTATTTTGTTACCGAGTGCTTTGCACCTCTGTCTTTTGGTCTCATCGCAGCCCCTGGAGCGAAGTCCTTTTTAAAGTGGAACTAAAGCCACAAACATCCCACAACAATGGTCTGATGTCTGCTATCCCTCTTGCTGGCGTTGACATCTCCTCCTTGACTTCTGGGTGCTGAGTCTTTTAGCTGGCTGGCACGGGATGATGTAACTCCTGCACAGGAGTTCGTCCCAGCACACAGCCACTGTGCAGAGGATGTACCATGATCTGAGCATACACATATGGTTGCCACCTCATCCCTTTAAACCCGAACACATATGAATTACACAGGTTCTCAGACCAATTTAATGCAGATAAGGCACCAAGTGAATTTAATTACCACCTTAATCAGCCTCAGAACCTGTGTAATTCCTATGTGTTTGGGTTTAAAGGGATGAGCTGGCAACTCTACATACACAGCCTATTGTAAAAAAGACTGCAAACAAGAAGGTAAGTTTATTTTTATTGCAGAAGAGACATAGCATGCAAAAAATAGCCTACCGGATGTATTGTACCTTTAATTCTGCTTTAACCGCCATCTTCTTTATCAGTAAAAACATCCTTACTGGCCATTAAGGTGCTTTACTGGGCAAATGTGGAGTTGTGCTCTAGGATGGAACTTACATTAGAAGTAAAGTGCGTTGAGCCGCTATTAAAGTGATATCAGGACCAAACAGGCCAATAGAGTTTGTCTGTGGCTATGAAAAGAAGCTTATAGTGCCTTGAAAAAGTATTCATACCCCTTGTCATTTTCCACATTTTGTCATGTTACAACCAAAACCGTAAATGTATTTTATTGGGATTTTATGCGATAGACCAACACAAAGTGGCACATAATTGTGAAGTGGAAGGAAAATGATAAATGATTTTCAAAACTTCTTACAAATAAATATGTAAAAAGTGTGGCGTGCATTTGTATTCAGCCCCCCTGAGCCAATACTTTGAAGAACCACCTTTCCCTGCAATTACAGCTGCAAGTCTTTTTGGGGATGTCTCTACCAGCTTTAGCTTTCTAGAGGGTGATGTTTTTGCCCATTCTTCTTTGCAAAATAGCTCAAGCTCTGTCAGATTGGATGGAGAGCGTCTGTGAACAGCAATTTTCAAATCTTGCCACATATTCTCAATTGGATTTAGGCCTAGACTTTGAATGGGGCATTCTAACACATGAATATGCTTTGATCTAAACCATTCCATTGTAGCTCTGGCTGTATGTTTAGGGTTATTGTCCTGCTGGAAGGTGAACCTCCGCCCCAGTCTCAAGTATTTTGCAGACTAATTTTCTTCTAAGATTGCGATGTATTTGGCTCCATCCATCTTCCCATCAACTCTGACCAGCTGTCTCTTCTGAAGAAAAGCATCCCCACAACATGATGCTGCCACCAACATGTTTCACAGTGGGGATGGTGTGTTCAGGGTGATGTGCAGTGTTAGTTTTCCGCCACACATAGTGTTTTGCTTTTAGGCCAAAAAGTTACATTTTTGTCTCATCTGACCAGAGCACCTTCTTCCACATGTTTGCTGTGTCCCCCACATGGCTTATCGCAAACTGCAAATGGGACTTCTTATGACTTTCTTTCAACAATGGGTTTCTTTTTGCCATTCTTCCATAAAGGCCAGATTTGGGGATAGCATGACTAATAGTTGTCCTGTGGACAGATTCTCCCACCTGAGCTGTGGTTCTCTGCAGCTCCTCCAGAGTTACCATCTTGGCTGCTTCTCTGATTAATGCTCTCCTTGCCAGGCTTGTCAGTTTAGGTGGACGGCCATGTCTTGGTAGGTTTGCAGCTGGGCCATACTCTTTCCATTTTCAGATGATGGATTGAGCAGTGCTCTGTGAGATGTTCAAAGCTTGGGATATTATTTTATAACCTAACCCTGCTTTAAACTTCTCCACAACTTTATCCCTGACCTGTCTGGTGTGTTCCTTGGCCTTAATGATGCTGTTTGTTCACTAAGGTTCTCTAACAAACCTCTGAGGGCTTCACAGAACAGCTGTATTTATACTGAGATTAAATTACACACAGGTGGGCTCTATTTACTAATTAGGTGACTTCTGAAGGCAATTGGTTCCACTCGATTTTAATTAGGGGTATCAGAGTAAAGGGGGCTGAATAGAAATGCATGCCACACTTTTCAGATATTTATTTGTAAAAAAAATTTAAAACCATTTATCATTTTCCTTCCACTTCACAATTATGTGCCACCTTGTGTTGGTCTATCACATAAAATTCCAATAAAATACATTTACATTTTTGGTCGTAACATGACACAATGTGCAAAATTTCAATGGGTATAGATACTTTTTCAAGGCACTGTATGATGCCTTTTCTTATTTAGCATTTTAACATTTTTTACTTTCTGTTCTAGAAATGTAATAAAAACGAATGTCTTCATTAACTTAGGCCAATATGTATTCTGCAACATATTTTTAGTAAAAAAATCTCAATAAGTGTATATTGATTGTTTTGCACAAAAGTTATAGCGTCTACAAACTATGGAATATTTTTTTTTTTACTAGTAATGGCGGTCATCAGCGATTTATAGTGGGATTGCAATATTGCGGTGGACAAATTGGACACCTAACTGACACTTTCTTGGGGACCAGTGGCATTATTACGGTGATCAGTGTTAAAAATATGCACTCAGAAGAAGTGAAAGTAAAGGAGCGCCCGGTATCCAGTAGATGCAGGTTTTAAACATTTTATTTGAAGTCACAACAAAAAAGTGGGGCCAATGCATTTCGGGAGGACCAAGGACTCCCCCTTCATCAGGGCTGCTGTTGAAAATTATTCAAGAATGGTCCTGTTGGGGACTGCCTTTGGTACATGGATCGGACTGATAGATGTCCAAACGTTAACTGTGGTTTCACAGAATATATGCACTGTCACTGTACTAATGACACTAGCAGAAAAGGGGTTAACATCAGGGGCGATCAAAGGGTTAAACGTGTGCCTAGCTAATGTTTCAGTGTAGTGGGGGAGGTGCTTTTACTAGTGGAAGGCATGGGTTGGTGTTTCTGTAGTGACAGAATGACAATCTGCCTTGTTTACATGGGCAAATTGCCGTTCTGCCTGTGTACAGAATGATCAGCGGGTGCCGACAGACATTGGCTCCATGGGACCCGCTGATCAGCTCCCACATTGTAAAACCACAGTGGGAGCGAGCCGTTAGCGGCACGCACTTGTGCCTGATAACCAGATGTGCAGGATAGTGTAAATATACGTGATCCTGCACAATGCGGCCTCCCTATAGCAGTAAATCTGCTATGGGGTGGTCTGCAAGTGGTGAAAGAATATGTAAAGCCCAATGTTTCATATTCCGGATATGAGCCTATGCCTTGTACTTGTATGAAAAAGGATGCTGTTCTCTTTGTATTGCTTCCTTTATGTGAAATCCCTGGTGTTCCTGCCAGCCCCTCTGCTTTCATATAAAAAACTGACCACACTAAGCAGGAGAACGCACCATGGTCAGTTCTCTAGCTGTGCTGGGAATTCAGCCTGCTCTCCTTCAATGATCACACTTGTCCTGACACCCCCTCCTCCTCCTCCCCTACACAGCCATGCACTGGGAAGCTCAGTGTACCGCTGTTTCTTCTCCTCCACCAGCTTTTATGCAGATGCGAACAAAGGGAATGTGATCACTTATAAAAAAGGGGAAGAGGGTATTTATAATGTTTTTTTTTTTATATCGATATACAATTTCATTTGTATTTTAAACTGAATGGGTTGTTTTACAAGGGGAGGGTTTAATTTCACCCTAAATGTTCAAACTCACTAGTCATTTACTTTTTAATTCAAAAAAAATCTTTAACCACCTCGCGACCGCGCCATAGCCGAATGACGGCTACAGCGCGGCCCTAAAATGCCTGGAGGCCATCAATAGACATCCTCCCATTCGGCTCGCGCTGGGCGTGCTCCCGTTGGCGCCATGAGCGTACCCGTGGGTCCGGCGGACCCGATGTCCACCGGAGACCCGCAATCTCCTTACAGAGAGGAGGAACGGGGAACCGCCGAAGTAAACACGACGGTTCCCCGTTCTGTGAGGGGGGGGGCATGCCAGATCTACTGATCCCTGTCACTGGGATCAGTTAGATCTGTCATGTCCCTGCCAACCCCACCCCCCCCCCCCCCACAGTTAGAACACACCCAAAAATATGAGGAAGAATATATATCGGCCTAAACTGATGAATACATTTGTTTTTTTATTTTTTATTTTTGGATATTTATTATAGCAAAAAGTTAAAAATATTGTTCTTTTTTCAAACTTGTCGCTCTTTTTTTGTTTATAGCGGCGATCAGAAATGACGCAGAGGTGATCAAATACCACCAAAAGAAAGCTCTATTTGTGGAAAAAAAAAGGACGCCAATTTTGTTTGGGTACAACGTCGCACGGCCGCGCAATTGTCATTCAAAGAGCGACAGCGCTGAAAACTGAAAATTGGTCCGGGCAGGAGGGGGGTTTAAGTGCCCAGTAAGGAAGTGGTTAAATACATTTACTAAATGTATTTAGTACATCAGAAACTTATTTTAACAGTCATAAATTCCTTTTTTTCGTTCTTTCCTACAGGCAAAGCAACACTAGCGGTCATAGTACTGCCCATCTGTTCAGGACTACAGCAGCATCTTACAGAACAAGCACAATTATTTCAGGTCCACTGTTCTGATGACCTCCTCTATGGAAGCTGAGAATACATACAGATGTCTGAGTGTCTTATACAGTGAGGCATGGGTTTTTAATACAGGTTTTATGCCATTAACTTATCGCAAAGAGATTAGGAAAAACTATAAACCTATTGTACCAATCTAAAATGTGGCATCACTGTCATGGGCACCATTACTAAAAGCCTATTTGTGCTTAGAGAAAACGAGGCTTTCAAGCTTTCCTTGACATGTCCAACCTTCACTTTCTGTAATTTGTGCAGGCGCGGCGTGCGGGTCATCAGAAAGCACTCCATCACTATCTCATTCTTCCATGCTCTTGTGGCAGCCTATATTCTTGTGATAGCTGAGACAAATAAACAGACTCTACTTTGCTCTGCCTGACTGAGCTACACAGACCTGTCCTTTAAACTGATGCGCACATAATTTACATCAGTTTTACTTCGTCACGGGCGGCAAGACTGATCTCTATAGTGTGAAGTGAGAATTACTCTCAGTCTGTCAAAGCTGAAAGCCAACTCTTGCTTTAAGTAAGTGAAGCTCTGAAATCTTCAGTGTTCTTATGAAAATCAGAAAGCGTGTAATTTTTAGTTTACTGAGGCGCCTTGCAATATGATAAAAGACAACAGCCTGCTAAAGGCCTCACGGGTTATTCATTATTATTGAGATTTCTTCTAGTAGCTCACGCAAAAGTAGTTTTATGTTTGTATAATGGGTGTCGCAGAACAATGAATTCTATCATGTTCCAAAAATTGAGCAGAGTGCTCCATCTGAGCTACAGAGATAACAGCCACACATATAGAATTCTCTTTAAATCCACTGTATATGCTATAGATTACGGAATACTATCTATTCCAAGCAAAAATTTAAAGCCCCCTCTCCTAGCAAAAACATTTTTCATTCCTTTAACAGTATCAATCTCCTCCCTCCCAACCCCCATCCTCCCTAAACGCCCCGATAGTCTTCTTACTCCTATACACACCGACAATAGAGACATCGAGTCTACCTCGTGAGACGAGTTAAAAAC
>BLSH010115851.1:1485303-1525354 GCA_018402905.1 Glandirana rugosa
TGCTCTGCCTGACTGAGCTACACAGACCTGTCCTTTAAACTGATGCGCACATAATTTACATCAGTTTTACTTCGTCACGGGCGGCAAGACTGATCTCTATAGTGTGAAGTGAGAATTACTCTCAGTCTGTCAAAGCTGAAAGCCAACTCTTGCTTTAAGTAAGTGAAGCTCTGAAATCTTCAGTGTTCTTATGAAAATCAGAAAGCGTGTAATTTTTAGTTTACTGAGGCGCCTTGCAATATGATAAAAGACAACAGCCTGCTAAAGGCCTCACGGGTTATTCATTATTATTGAGATTTCTTCTAGTAGCTCACGCAAAAGTAGTTTTATGTTTGTATAATGGGTGTCGCAGAACAATGAATTCTATCATGTTCCAAAAATTGAGCAGAGTGCTCCATCTGAGCTACAGAGATAACAGCCACACATATAGAATTCTCTTTAAATCTACTGTATATGTTTTAGATTACGGAATACTATCTATTCCAAGCAAAAATTTAAAGCCCCCTCTCCCAGCAAAAACATTTTTCATTCCTTTAACAGTATCAATCTCCTCCCTCCCAACCGCCATCCTCCCTAAAAGTCCCAATAGTCTTCTTACTCCCCCCCTTACCTTTTGAAGACCGATATACTCACCTTAGTACACCTTCCAGGTCCCTCACTGTCGCTGGTTTCAATGCAGAAGAGCTGCGTTGGTGCCCCAAGACTACCAATCCTCTGGCCTCCGGACCCCTGTGATGACATTGTCCCCTCTCTGTAATTAGAGGCGTCAGCTGGTAGCCATGTAATCTGAAATGTCCACGTCTCACAGGCAGTGATGCGGACACTTGAAGAAGAACCCTTCCAAGAAGTAAACAGAGGAGAAACTCAGGCCGGTGATGTCATGTGATTGCAGCTTCAGGTAATTTGAAAAGAGGCTTTCCCTTTTTTTTTTTTATTCGTTTTATTTTACCCAAATGGATGAGTTAGTGCAGTGGTTTCCAAACTGCGGCCCTTTGCTTGCCTTTATCTGGCCCTTGGGTCACTATTCCTCCCACTGACACCAACAATGAGGCACCATTCTTTCTACTGATACCAACAGTGGGGCACTATTCCTTCCACAGTCATCAATAATAGGGCATAATTCTTTCTACTGATATCAACAAATGGGCACTATTCCTTCTACTGACACCAACAATAGGGCACTATTCCTCCAACTGATACCAATGATAGGACGCTATTTCTCCTACTGACACCAATGATGGGACATTATTCCTTCCATTGATACCAATGATGGCCACTATTCCTTCAACTGATACCAACGATGGGGCATTATTCCTCCTACTGACACCAACAATGGGGCGCTATACCTCCACCTAATACCAAACATGTTGAAGCACAAGAAAAAAACCCTCTTGGTGGGACTTTAAATGGGAGGACCAACTCACCAAAAAGCAAATCTCATGCAATAAAAATGAACACTTATTGATGTATTTAAAATATCAACCATCTAGACATGATGATGGTAGACAAAAATAATTGAATGAACATGGGACAATACTCATATATTTTAACAGTGAAAGACAGAATAACAAAAATATCCAGAAAAATGCAATTCAAAAACGTTATAAATTGATTTGTATTTTAATGAGTGAAAAAAATATTTGATCCCCGGGTTACAAACAAGATAGGGACTGTAGGTTTGTTCTTAAGTTGAATTTGTTTGTAAGTGGGAACAGGTACATTTTTTAATAGCTTCAGCCAAAAAAACTATTTTTAAGCTGTTTGGATAGCATAGGGAAGGGTTAACACCCCTGTAATGTTTGTTTTGCTGTCTATGTTTCTGTTCAAAAGATTTCACCTCCCTTCCTGTCCCAATGATAATTGGATTTTGAAAATTTTGGGTTGTTGTGGAAACAAACCTTGGTGATAAAGCTTCAGTGGAGGCACCTTTTTCCCATAATAACTCTTACAGGAGTGAATTTCCCTTCCTAGGGGTAGATTTCCTGTCACTTACTGTTGTCTCCATCTGTTTGGAAGTAGGAGTCGTTTGTAAGTCGGGTGTTTGTAACTAGGGGACTGCCTGTGAATCAGCAAGATTTCTGGCTCCCAGGTGTCTTCTATAGAGGTAATGTAATGCATTTTTAGTGCTTTTTGCATTTTGCAGATTTGCACTACAGAACGTGGTCCATAGGAAACCATGTTAAATGGATTGTAGTTCAAATCTGCAAAATGCAAAAAGCACTAAAAATGCTTAGGTGTGAATCAGGCCTAAAGAGAGTGTTCCTAATTTCAGCTTGTTACCTGTATAAAAGGTACCTGTCCACAGAAGCAATCAATCAACCAGATTCCAATCTCTCCACCATGGTCAAGATAAAAGAGCTGCCCAAGGATGTCAGGGACAAAATTGTAGACCAACACAAGGCTGGAATGGGCTACAAGACCATCGCCAAGCAGCTTGGTGAGAGGGTGACAACAGTTGGTGAGATTATTCGCAAATGGAAGAAACACAAATTAACTCTCAATCTTCCTTGGTCTGGGGCTCAATGCAAGATCTCACCTCATGGAGTTTCAACGATCATGAGAACGATGAGGAATCAGCCCAGAACTACACGGGAGAAATCTTGTCAATGATCTCAAAGTTGCTGGGACCATAGTCACCAAGAAATCAATTGATAACACACTAGGCAGTAAAGGACTTAAATCCTGCAGTGCCCGCAAGGTCCCCCTGCTCAAGAAAGCACATGTATGGGCCCATCTGAAGTTTGCTAGTGAACATCTGACTGATTCAGAGAAGAACTAGGTGAAAGTGTTGTGGTCAGATGAGACCAAAATAAAGCTATTTGGCATCAACTCAATTTGCCATGTTTGGAGGAGGAGGAATGCTGCCTATGACCCCAAGAACACCATCCCCACCGTCAAACATGAAAGTAGAAATATTATGCCTTGTGGGTGTTTTTCTGCTAAGGGGACAGGACAACTTCACCACATCAAAGGGACGATGGACGGGGCCATGCACCTTCAAATCTTGGTTGAGAGCCTCCTTCCCTCTGCCAGGGCATTGAAAATGGGTCGTGGATGGTATTCCAGCATGACAATTACCCAAAACACATGGCCAAGGCAACAAAGGAGTGGCTCAAGAAGAAGTACATTGAGGTCCTGGGGTGGCCTAGCCAGTCTCCAGACTTTAATCCCATAGAAAATATGTGGAGGGAGCTTAAGGTTCACGTTACCAAATGTTAGCCTTGAAAACCTTAATGACTTGGAGAGGATCTGCAAAGAGGAGTGGGACAAAATCCCCCCTGAAATGTGTGCAAACCTGGTGGCCACCTACAAAAAACATCTGACCTCTGTGATTGCCAACAAGGGTTTTGTCACCAAGTACTAAGTCATGTTTTGCGAAGGGGTCAAATACTTATTTAACTTATTTAACTTAATTAAAATGCAAATCAATTTATAACTTTTTGAAATGTGTTTTTCTGGATTATTTTGATGTTATTCTGTCTCTCACTGTTAAAATAAACTTACCATTAGGATTATAGACTGATCATTTCTTTGTCAGTGGGCAAACATACAAAATCTTTTCCCTCACTGTATAAGATCTTTATGCTTAAGGCAGGCCATACATGATACATTCTTTTTTGTTCAAACATGTATGGATGGGGGAACCCTTCCCATTGAGCCACTGTACTCCAACAGTGGACAGCCTTCCCCACAGGCATAATACAATGATCAGTGTTGCTGGCTATAGTTAGTGGCACTGACCATTTGGGGAAAAACCCGATGGGCTGGTTGTACACAAGTTGACCGACAGATCAACTTGTGTACAACAAGTTAACCCATACATGGATTGAAATTATGCAGGTCCCTACTGAACTGGCCAAATTTTGATCCATGTATGGCTGGCTTAAGTTCATACATACCGTACATACTCGAGTATAAGCCGAGTTTTTCAGCACATTTTTTGTGCTGGGTGATGAGTAGATTCACATTACACAGAGCATGCTGCTTCTAAGAGCTGTTCTGTGCATGAAACTGTGACCTAATTACATTGGAATGCAGAGAATTCAGAGAGAGGTGTCAGATTTTCAACTTGATGTCGGGAGGTGGGCGGGACAAGCTTATGTTAGCTGATCAGTCCCGCCCACCCCCTGATCTCAGTGAAGATCTGCAGCTCTCTCTCTCAGCATTCTCTGCATTCCAATGTAATTAGGTCACAGTTTCATGCACAGAACGGCTCTCAGAAGCAGCGTGCTCTGTAGATTGTGAATCTACCTTACTCATCTCTTCTGTGTTCTGGTTACAATCTCTGTGTAATGGCTGAGTACCTGTGTCCTGGCTAAAATCCCTGTGTCCTGGCTTAAATCCCTGTGTAGTGGCTTAAATCCTTGTGTCCTGGCTACAATCCCTGTGTCCTAGATACAATCCCCGTGTTCTGGCTCCCTGTCCCCGTGTTCTGGCTCCCTGTCCCTGTGTCCTGGCTCCCTGTCCATGTGTTCTGGCTGCTGCATTTCCCACCCTAGGCTTATACTCGGGTCAATAACTTTTCCCAGTTTTTTGTGGTAAAATTAGGTGCCTCAGCTTATATTCGAGATGGCTTATACTCGAGTATATACGGTAGATCAGCATACCTGCTGGGGTCGTTATGATAGGTTCTCACTCTCCCTGTTGGATTAATTTGCTTTATATTGTGGAGAACAGAACAAGAAGACCTGAAACATTCAAAGGTGGACAGGAACACCCAAAACTCCCAGATGGACAGAAATCAGAAATTATGCCAAGGAGATCCAAGACATAGACGGGCTGACTCCACAAGGATCTATAACTAAAATATGCCTTTTGTAAAATAATCCCTTAATCTGAGTTATGTTATCCAATACAGACACATTTTGGAGAGCAGCCCATATGGGCACTGGGTAAGCCTGCTTCCTTTGACCCACATTGTGATACTTCCACACCGTCAAACTTTCTAAATAATGATCGTAGAACTCCTTAGTCCTGACATTTGAATTCTGTATGCAGGGAACTGCAACAAACCTATGGTGGGTATGCCTGCTGTATAACAGGTGAGAAAAAAGGGGTTCCCAGATCACCAGTTTACTAGCAAAAAGGAGTCTGGGGCCTGGTAAATAACAGCTATGCCCGGACAAAAAAAATAAAAAATCAAAGCAGTAAATAGAAAGGCTGTGTTGCCAGCATGTATTTCAAGGCTTATTCTTCAAAGTCTACCTGCACTTTAGCTTTTTGCTTTTAAATTAGGAATGTGAGATGATCTATGCGCAACGGGCTTACTTTTAAAGTAATGTAAATATCGAGTAAATGCTGAGAACATAGAGAAACACTGCTAAACAAATATCTCTATGAAAACATAATTAGGAAGCAAATAAATATACAGCAGACTCTAATTATGAAAGCCCAGAGACAAAACAAAACCGTCAAGAGTTTTTATGAGCATCAGTCAAATGGAAGCAATGCAGTCCACATGCATCTGCTGTACCACAGGCTAAGTAAATGTCAGACATAAATATAGCTTAAAGTTACCTTCAACTATATTTACCAGATTTTGAGGACATCATTTTAATTTTCCAAATCTAAAATCTACTTTAAACTTAAGGATTTGTATTTCCCAAAGCTGCTCCTTGTTCATTTATTAATCAGATTTTACTAGTCTTGTGATTATTTATCTATTATAACTACAATCATATACGGCAATGATAAAATGCTTATTTGCCATTGATCACTATCCGAAAGTTCACACAAAACCTGATGAAAGAATACTAAGATGAGTTTTGTCTTGTCCATCTAGTGATCCAGAACATTCCTGACTGTAGGGTACACTTAAAGAGGAAGTAAACCCTGATGTAAACTCTGATGGGTTTACTTCCTCTTAATTACCTGCAATGCAGAAGCATAATAGGCTAGTATGCATCGCATACTAGCCTATTATGTGCCACTTAACTGCCATCGACGCCCGCGCTGTCCCTGCAGTAGGAAGTGTCCATCTTCGCCCCTCTTCCTTCCGGGGCCGCAAACCCCCCCGGCGCTGTGACTGGTCAGAGTCACGTGACGTCACATGCGCGCAGTAGCCGCCAATCACGGCACGCTTTCAGTGAAGAAACGGCACACTGCGCATGTGGCGAATGACGTTGGCACACGCCAGTATAGCGTATATCTCCTAAAATGTACAGGTTCAGGAGATATACAGGGAAGCTACAGGTAAACCTGATTACAGACTTAAGTGTAATTTAAAGTGGTTGTCAAGTGTTGACAACCACTTTAAAGTGTTACTAAACTCACAACAGTAAAATCTGTCTGTATATGCAAAGCATGCTGTTATACTCACTGTGGAACCTAAGGGGTTAATCCTCCGCATTGTGTAAAAAGGCTGTTTGATCCTTTCTTCTCTGATCCTCCCATTCTTTTACTGTCTCCAATCCATCTCCTGATAGTAAAGAGCCTTGGGGGCACACTGCACATGCTCAGTTTGGCGTGTATTGCTAGATAGGTTTTTTTTTTTTGGGGGGGGGTGCAGGTAATCAGCAGAGGGCCAATCAGCACTCTCCAGGGTCAGGGGTCATGCAGCCTCATAGGACAGTCAGAGGAGAATGAAAACTCCTCCTAGAAGCTTTAACCAGACATTGATAGAAGTCACAAGACTGCTATATACTGCTGATGGGAAAAGGTATTTAACAGTTTATATTTACTAAAATAAATGTATTTCCATGTTCTGTGTACTGCGGGAGACCAGATATTGTGAATGTAGGGTCCTGGGTTTAGTAACACTGTCACAACAGTTTAGTTTTTCCCACTTTCCTAACCAGCAAACCCTTGGGTTCCTCCAGAGGTTGCTCAGGGTTCTTTGAGCTGTGGCTAATTGATGGCGACAGCTTAGTTCTGGGGCCAGCAACTTTACACCAATGATCTTCTTAGATGTCTGTATGGCTGCATTCACACCTGAGAGTAATGAAAACTTGGGCAGAAACGTGCAATTCTGCCTGCATTTTTGTAAATGCGTGAAAAACATGCTAACATACGCAATGAGCTTGCGGTGCCATTATTTCCCAATAGCACCCCAAATGTTGTTAGCAGTTGCGCATTTAGTTGCGTTTAACATGCTCCAAAACACAAAAAAATGCACAAAATGCGTGGCGACTTTAGTAATTGAGCTTCTATGGCATGACAGGCAGACCATTCAAGTCAATGGGTTTTGCAAACGGTGTTGCTACGCTCAGATGTAAATGTAGCCTTAGGGTGGCAGTCTGACCCCCACTGTTAGGGGGGGCATTCTTTCTACTGATCACCAATGTAAGAAGGGCATTTTTCCCTCTGGTTACTAATGTAAGGGTCATTCTTCCCACTGAAAATTATTTAAAGGGTTGCTCTGGGGTAAAAGGGAGGAGAATCTGATGAAGGGCTGCTTCACAGCAGAATGCAGTGCAGGAAAGGAACGTTCCATTACTGCATTGAAAACACACTGTCTTTGCGATCTGCTGCAGGTGCTAATACATTGTTAACATCACCTCAAATGCAGATCACAGATGTAGTGCATTTGCAGGCACCAGATCACATCATACTGCAATACCATGCTGGGGTTCAGTTTCAAAAGTAGGGCATGCACTGCTTTTTGTGCGACTCAGTGCGGATGAGCTGAAAATCACACTACTGGGAGATACAAAGGAATCGCACAGAAGCACTCACAGCGTTTCTGTCCAATTCTGGTGTGAACCGGCCCTAAAACTTTCATTCAAAATGTTACTTTATTGTGATATCTGAGGATATTTAAAAA
Organism: Glandirana rugosa; assembly: GCA_018402905.1. Lineage (NCBI taxonomy): Eukaryota > Metazoa > Chordata > Amphibia > Anura > Ranidae > Glandirana > Glandirana rugosa. The sequence goes on from BLSH010115851.1 coordinate 1,493,066, forward strand.
TGAACAACTTTACATTAAAAGCAGTTAGAGAGGTGATGGATGGAATGTTTTAAAGTTCCTGGTACTGCTTGATAAGAATATGTAAATCCTTTAACACCTTCCTGCCTGGCCTATGGTAAAATGACAGCCGGGCAGGACATTCGACATTCCAGGCGGAGGCCATGTGACATCCTCCCCATAAGACAGCGGATGACAGATCAGTGTACTGGCCCGCTTCCGGTACCATATGACCACTGTAACCAATCACAGCAGATCACATGACAATTGTAAACAATGGATAGCTTCCATTCATTGTGTTGATCTCTGTGATTGGTCACCATGTTACGGACATGGTCAATCACAGGCCATCTGCACCATGTGATTAGCTGTGGACAAAATTAATGAATAGATCTAATTCATAAAAAACAGTTGCTGATAACAGTGAAATTCATTGTTATAAGCAATCATTGTGTGAAAAAAAATCCTATCACCTCCCCAGAGTAGTACAGTGTTACTATGGTAACACTATATTGCTCTGGTCACAGTGTATAAAAGAAATGTAAATTAAAAGGAAACATTTTTTTTTTAATTGTAAAAAAAATATATATATATTTTTTTACATACTGTCACCAGTCGGTGTCCCTGATCACCGCCATACCAGTTACATAGTTAGTGAGCTTGAAAAAAGATACAAATCCATCAAGTCCAACCTATGTGTGTGCTTTTATGTTGTGGTCCCTTAGGTGTGCATCTAATAGTTTTTTGAAATTATCTATACTCCCAGCAGAAACCACTGCTTGTGGAAGAGAATTTCACATACTCACTGCTCTTACCGTAAAGAGTGGTGACATTATAAAAAAAATATACCGTATATATATATATTTAAGTCCTTCATTTTCCAAAAAATTACCATTTCAAAAAACTTGCTATGCCTATTACTTGATATCTTGGATGGTCTACTTTCCAAAAAGGGGTCATTTGGGCGATATTTGTACTGTCCTGGCATTTGGGAGCCTCAAGAAATGAGAAAGGACGTCAGTTCACCAGGATTGATTGATTTTAAAGATATATACCATAGTTTGTGGACTCTATAACTTTCCTGCAGACTAAATAATATACACCGATTTGGGTTATTTTCACCAAAGAAATGTAGCAGAATACATTTTAGCCTAAATTTATGAAGAAAGATTATTTATTTGCAAAATTTTATAACAGAAATTAAGAAAAACGCTTTTTTTCCCCAAATTTTTCACTCTTTTTCCCTTTATATATCAAAAAATAAAAAACACCAGGGGTGATTAAATACCACCAAAAGAAAGCTCAATTTGTATGAAAGAAAAGATAAAAAATTCATATGGGTACAGTGTTGCATGACCACGTAATAGTCATTCAAAGTGCAACAGTACTAAAAAGTGAAATTTGGCCTGGGCAGGCAGGGGGTGAAAGTGCCTGGTATTGAAATGGTTGATGTCCATAGTCTGGGCACAGGAGCCCTTTAAAAGGAGAAGTACAGCCAAAGCTCGTTTGGCTGTGCTTTTCCTGTGGCTCACAGGAGCGCAGTTCGTTCTGTGCCCCTGTGACCCATTGTCAGCTGAAGCCCACTGTCAGCTGACATTACAGAGCCGGTCCAGGCTTGGGCTAGATTGTGGCAATGGAGTCGGGATCTGCCCACATGCCTGGACCGGCACCTGGCTCAGCCTCTCAGTTAGCCGCTGAGAGGCTGAGCCAGATGCTCCCTCCCCATCCACAACCCAGTGCTCCAGTGACTGCAGGGGGCAGAGCAGATAGCTGCTGACTGACAGTCAGTCGGGGAGCTGTGAGAATTGAGCGATCAGCGGTGTTTGATCGCTTGGTTCTTAGTGGTAGAGGCGCGAAGGGACTGATGCTGCATCCACCTAGGTAAGTATGATTAAAAAAAAATAAAAATAAAAAAAACCCTATACATCTCTTTTAAGTCTGTTTTATAAAGAACATATTGCATACTAAATTATAAAAAAAAGACAGATACCCTTATTATCCACTGTCTGCTACAAAGCAGTTATTCAAAATAAATTGCTCAGCAGTAAAGAACACACAGGTTATATGCACTTCAATTAGATGCGGTGTGAATTATGACAGGCTGCTAGCTTGCTATTAATTAGCAGATTTCTCTGCGATATTTTATTAGTTTGCTATTTTCAGTGTGAGTTTAAGTAAAAAATACCTTGTTTTTATGGGCCTATTCATTAATATAGAGAAATGTTTTGTGACAGTTCTTTGAAGTATTAAGACATTCATTTTTTTTTCGACTCTTGGGAAGGTATTTCGGCAATAAAGTCAAAAGTCTCAAAGGAGAAGAGATAGAACATGTTGTGCTGTAAACACACATTTATGTATATTTTCCATAATGGTTCAAAAAACAAATACTTGCTAATCTGCTATAGATTTCTAATTTTCTGCAAAAACAACGCATGGCACTGACTGCATTCCCCAGAGTGTAGATTCCAAGTCTGCTGGCTCGGCAGTGCCCGTTCCTTCTCTGTGGACACCACATCCACTCAAGCAGACATAAACAAGATGCCAGGGAGTACTACTGGCTCAATTAAACACAGGTTTCCAGAATTGTCTCTTTTTACTTGATGAATTGTTTTCTGAAAACATTTTCCCGTCCATGTATAAAGAGCCATTCCTCCCTCCAGCAGAAAGGGAAGACGGCTCATACATCTTCTCCTGAACTATCCGCTTGTGGAAGAAACTTTTTACACCAGCCATGACACTGTGGTTAAAGGGGTACGGCTCAGCTGGAAGTGGTGGCTCATGTTGTCCTGGATTTCATTTGTGCTCTGGAGATGTGCTTTACTACAGCAAAAAAAAAAAAAAAAGCTATGCAGTAGTGCTGACATAAAGTGCTGTATACGACTTCATTTATTCATTCGTACTTTGGTTTATTCAAAATCTGGTTTAGAATACATGGCACAGGGTGTTGCTAGACTGTGCCACCCTGGGCACATGCCCCAGGTCTTCTACTGTGTGCCCCACGGCTCCTTTGAGATTCTATGTTTGAACATTGTATAATTTATCTACTTCAAAGCCATCTATTATATACACTCATCTGCCACTTTATTAGTTAGGTACACCTTATTGGTACCGGGTTGGACCCCCCACCTGTGCCTTCAGAACTGCTTTAAAGTGGATGTAAACCCGAAACACTTTTTTTTCCGAAGGGCCTGGAATGGACAGGGGGGGGAACCTACGCAATTTTTTTTTTGTGATTTTTATCTATATTGCCAGGAGCCGGCAAAACATTACAGCCGCGATAATAAATTACAATTTTTCCTTTACAAATGTCATTTTGCGGTGGCACTGTTCTAAACATCACAGAGATGCGCCCTTCTACAGGCAGACTAAGGGGACCCCCCGGGCACATTATTTAACCACTCCAGATCCGCGATATTGCCGAAGTACGGCTCCAGCGCGGATCTGAAATGCTGGGAGGACGTCCATGGACGTCGTCCCCTGTGCACGCTCCTCGCACGCCCCCAGGCGGCGCATGCGCCGCACACTGCGCAAGCGTGCCCGTGGCTCGGGCGGACTCGATGTCCGCCCGAGACCCGCCGATCTCTTTTAGCAGCCTCAGAACAGGGAACCGCCGATGTAAACACGGCGGTTCCCCGTTCTGTGACAGGGGACATACCAGATCTACTGATCCCTGTCACTGGGATCAGTTAGATCTGTTATATCCCGGCCAGCCCTGCCCCCCCACTGTTAGAACACACCCAGGGAACATATTTAACCCCTTCACTGCCCCCTGCAGGTTAACCCCTTCAATGCCAATGACATTTACACAGTAATCAGTGGATATTTAAATTTCTGATCGCTGTATAAATGTCATTGGTCCCAAAAATGTGTCAAAAATGTCCGACATTTCTGCGGCAATATCGCAGTCCCGAAAAAAATCGCAGATCGCCGCCATTACTAGTAAAAAAAAAAATAATAAAAACGCCATAAATCAATTCCCAGTTTGTAAACGCAATAACTTTTGCGCAAACCAATCAATATACACCGATTGCGATTTTTTTTTTTACCAAAAATATGTAGAAGAATATATATCGGCCAAAACTGATGAATAATTTTTTTTAATGGATTTGTACTTTAGCAAAAAGTAAAAAATATTGTTCTTTTTTGCAAAATTGTCGCTCATTTTTTGTTTATAGCGGCGATCAGAAATGACGCACAGGTGATCAAATACCACCAAAAGAAAGCTCTATTTGTGGGGAAAAAAAGGACGCAAATTTTATTTGGGTACAACGTCGCAGGACCGCGCAATTGTCATTCAAAATGCGACAGCGCTGAAAGCCAAAAATTGGTCTGGGCAGGAGGGGGGTTTAAGTGCCCAGTAAGGAAGGGGTTAAAGGAATATTTCATTTTTTTTTTCACTTTAAGCATTATTAAAATCATTGCTCCTGAAAAAACGATTGATTTAAAAACTTTTTTTTGCATTGATACATGTCCCCTAGGGCAGGACCCGGGTCCCCATACACTTTTTAGGGCAATAACATTGCATATAAGCCTTTAAAATGAGTACTTTTCATTTTTCATGCTGGAGTCCCATAGACTTTAATGGCGTTCGAATGTTTGCACACATTTTTTGTCTGTTCACATGTTCTGGTTCGGGGGGTGTTTGGCCCATCCCTACTAATCAGTACCAGTGTACAAAGGTGTATTTGCTTTGGAAGAATAAATGCTGCTGCGTGATGTAAAATGATTTGCTTCATTTTTCACATTTTAGAATGGGGTGCCTTGAGATTGCGCTGAATTTGAAAGGGTGCCTTGACTGAAAAAAGGTTGAGAAATACTGGTTTAGACCGCTTCACTTTTGTTCAGTAAAAAATATTATATTGGTCCTAAATTAGATTCAAAGTGTGTATCATGCTATGATACCATCCCCTCAGCATTTCCGGTCTCATTCACACAGAGTTTTGCTCAGCTCAGCTTACCTGAACACCTTTTCTCCTGAAAAGAGTAAAGCTGCTTAAAAATGTGGCTGCGTTTTGCATGTGCTTAGGCACATCAAGAGTTTGAGCTCTTATGGATTCCATTGACCAGAATATGAATTTATTCTGACCATTGGAATGAATGAATGCTCAATCACAAAAATGTAGGTTTGTTTAGATGGCTTTACACGCGTTTAGGCGCATTCTGCGATTTCCATGCTCTTCAGCTACTGTCCTGAACATGCTGGTGGTCCGTTTTTTTTCTGCCTGTAAATGTTCCTCTTCTAATACTCCTGTAAATGCCTGTGTGTGCTTTGACACATATGCTATCACAGAGGTGTGTTTACAGGCAGACAAAAAGCCAAATGCCTGTAAAAGCAGCATTTTTTAAAGCCCTGTGTGCATGAGGCTCTAATATTTGTGCTGAGAGGTGCCTCTGGTCTATTAGGACTCTAGAATCACCCCTGCATTACACATACATACATACTGTTGGTGTGTAAAATACTACCCTAAATCCGCAGGCTTAAAGTGGTTGAAATTTTTTAAATGAAAAATGAACAAATAACAGCCTTATATAAAGTATATTTGCCTCAGTCCATAGCACCTAGTGTGGATCCTGGCCACTATCTCCTTTCTCTGCGATCCTTCTAGCACACAAGAGGTGATTGACAGCCTCAGATATGCATGCTTCCTAGTGACTTTGTGTAGAGGAGGTGTGTCCATTCCCCCACTCAGGTGTCAGATTACACTCAGCTCTCTGCTCTGCGTTGTGAAGTGTGTGACATCAAATCCCCCCCACACCGCCCCCTGCTTCCTGTAAGGTAATAAATACTGTCTGATCTGTGTGCTTAAAGCGGACCTTGACCCTCCAGACGATGATCCCGTTCACCCTGCCTTCCCTTGAATGTCACTCACCTTAGGCAAATGACACACACACTGCCGGCTGTGCCTCCCGGGATATGTATGTCACATATCCCAGGAGGCATAGGCTTTCACTGACAAACAGGAGGAAGGGGCAGGCCTATCGGCGCGTCAAGAGGCCGGCCCACTGAACCCAGAAGAGCCGACGAGCCTCTGGGTGACCTCAGAGAAAACATGGAGCTGTGGCTGGGTATGAGTTGACCTCAGCGGGTCAACGCTGCATTCACTGGATGGGTGAGTATCTGAGATGTCCCGCTACCACCATCAGGTAAGTGGGGCAAAAAAAAAATGGGGAGGTCGGCTGCAGATCCTCTTTAGGAGAGCTTTGGAGGAAAGAGGGCTGCAGTTAAATAGGTACAGCTTATGTGGGAGGATTTGCTTCATCATTGTGTATCATCTGATCACTTCAGTGGATGTATGTTAAGGTGAATTACCACTGAGATGTACATTCCCTTTCAGCAAGGGTTCTATTCAAAAGATATGTAATTGCATCGGGAGGTTTTTAGAAAATTTTTCTGAAGGTGAACTTTCAATCTAAGCCAAAAGAGCACTCCTCATCTTTATTTAAATTACTTAAATGAGTTTAATGACTTACTTGACCTATCAGATCTTACTGCTGTTTGAGTGTTAAGTAATGCTGGAATCAATAAAGAGTGTTGTAGACATTCACTAGAATCCGTCTTCTGCCTGTGTTAAAAAATGGTAGAACCTGTGACCGCATCATGTAACTATCAGTAAGGTGTAAATTATTCTATTGCAGAATTGCTTCATATAGAATTTCTCTGAAACACAATACTTTCATATGTGACACAACTTACTCCAACGTGGAAGAGGTCTTATTTACTTCCACTTTTCTTATCACCAATACGGAATTTGTTGCAGCCGTAGCACAAGAATATAAAAGTGTTGTAGCACCTGAATTTTGACGCATGCCTTGGAAACAGCAAGAACGTTGCCACACATTTTTCTGAATTTAATACAGGACTTTTTAAAGCCATCAAACTAGAAAAGAGTAACAAATGTTTAATTAAATTGCCCCCAGTGTCTTTGAAATCTAACACATCAAGCAAATCTGTTGCAAAATCAGGTACTATGTTAGGCTGATGTTACACAAGAGACTGCCACTAGGCAGCTACATGGGGCGTGATCCAAAACAGGGAGTTTTAGTGGTTCCAATGAGATTGGCCACAGTGGCACGAGGTGACTGGGTGGAGGGAGCCCGAACTCTAGAAAAAGGCTATGCAAGAGCACGTCCCACTAATCTCAAGAGATCCTGACGTCACAAGAGTTGCCCAGCCACCCACCTGTTCATCACAGCTTTATTGGCGGTTTAACCTTGCCAGCAATGGATACTGAATTATGGGCCACGCCCTCAACTTTAAGTCTGGGATCAATTTAATGCCTGTCTCCCATTGATGGTGGAGACAGGCCTCTTAGACTGTCGGGTGTTTTGTTATGGATGCTCACGGTATAACCGTGACTGCCATTGTTATATAGTATTTGGAATATTGTTAAAGTTGGAAAGTTAAATAAAGCTATGGCCTTGCCCTAATTCCAACTTAAATCAATCCGGTCTCTTTTTTTTTTTAAGGGGGGGGGGCAAGGTATTGGTATAATAGCTGTAAAATTGCACCTAAGCTTCTCCTCAGCAGTCAAGCCTTCCACTTACTGCTATGTAATAACTTCCTCACTGGCTCGAATCCTGCAGAATCTTCCTTGCTAGCGAAGGGGCAACAACTGAGTGATATCTATTCCACAGAGACTGACAAAGAGTCACTTATCAAACCTAATGCTGGCAATCTGTCACTAGCATCAAATCACCCATGTGACATCAGCCTTAGTATGATATAAGCTACTTAAATAAAAACTTCTAAAATTTAAAATTAGAACACTATCAGAACACTATCACATCCTCTCCTGATTGGTCAAAACAATTGCCAATGCCAATTATTTTTAGACTCCTTTACAAAGGTTCAAGGGCAGCTTAGAGGACTGTTACAAGTCTGATTGGGTAAAGAAAGGACCATCACATCCACTTTTTGGCACAGTAGAAATGGGCATTATATCAGTCTGGGAGATCTGAAGAATATTTTTTCATAATAGAAAAGTGTACCAACATATGTACAACATGGAAAACAGTCCAAGGCCAGGATAGTGGTATATAATGCCTTTTATGGACAAATGTACAGATTCCCCTGCCAACATAAAGAACAATGTACTGCATTTTTGCAATAGTTCCATGGAATATGTGTGTTACTATATTGAAGTGTACCTAGAACGGATTTTCAAACATTTTAGCCAGTATCGAATCCTTGGTCCTTCTTGGTATGTAGGTTTAAGATCCTGTATTGGGCATCGTGAGGGACATGTGATAGAATTGCTTGGAAAAGCCATGACTGGGGCCCATTAGGATTTATATGTTGCCAACCCGGTCTGCCTAGATTTTTCCATTTTAGCTGGACAGGCTCTAGCTTCATATGTTAATTAATACACAGCACCACTTGGTTTGCCACCCTTTTTATAACAGAGAGAGTTTTACGGCTTTTATATTCTTCCACTGTATAGCTACAGTTTTTTTTTCAGCACAGAAGTAAAGGAAGCACATGAAATGTTTTTAAGTAGAACTTTGCTCCTCATCTCACAGAGCTGGCTATTTCTCAATATACATTTAGGGGTGGGCGGCACCAGTAGTCCGCTTGCTCAGAGGGGGATCTGGCCGCTGGTCCCCGCTTTGGCCCCTTTCACACTTGTGCAACTTATCCTGCGACTTGGGACTGCAGAGTCACATGACAAGTTGTACCCCATGATTTCCAATGAGTACCATTCATATCTGTGCAACTTCAAGTCACAGCGACTCCAAAGTAGTCCCTGCACTGCTTTGGTCTGACTTTGATGCGATTTGAGGTGCATAGACCTCAAGATTACACAGGCATTGCTTAAAGTCGCATCAAATTTGCAGCAAAAATCACACGATTTTCAGGTCACACCAGTGTGAAAGGGGCCTAAGCAGGTGGATGATCGGTGTATGCAGAGTGGACACAGACACAGCTCGTTCTCCTATGGGTGGTCGCATGTAAATGGACCGCCTGTCTGTTTACACCCCACTGCCATCCAATCTGCTAGATGGAAAGGGAACAGATCCCCATCCATCTGTTTTTAGTGGATCACATTGGATGTCACAGGATATATGTCCCTTTAACCCTCTGTTCCATAAAAGAGAATGGAGGGTCCAATTGGGTACACCTGAAAAACAGATAGGTGGACCCTATTGGACTGCTAGTGAGAAAGGGGCCTTAATGAGAATGTTTTCTGTTGCGAGCAGTCATTCTACAATCTATAGTAGTGCTAAAGCTTGCTCTCTGTCTAATGAAGTCTGTTAAACACTTGTTAAAAGCAGTCAGCATTTCTATACATCTAGTGCAGTGTGAGTGGTCGCAGTTGTTCATGCAGTCAGAGGAACATGAACGTGTGGCACTAAATCTACCGCCATCTACCAGAAGCCTCCGCCTCCATTTTAAAGGTTATAAATTGCTATGACCTTACATTATAAATTCCGGAATACCTCTTATCATTGAAAATATTTAGGAGGTGATTTACTAAAGGCACATGGGCTGTTCACTGTGCAAGGGAAATTGCAGTTTCAAAAGGAATGTGTCACAGAGCTTAGTGTATGAGTTGAAGCTCTGCTGACTTCTGTTGTCCAGTCATGTGAAAGCAAAAAATGTTTTTTTATTATTGTCTTTGCACCTAATTGGGTATTCTTTGCAAAGCGAAACTTCACCATGTTCACTTAGCTCTGAGGGAAAATTTCCTTGCAATGTGAACAGCCTTTTTTACCTTTAGTAAATCAACCTCACATACTGATGTGTGCTTAGTTAACAGAAACCTGGACAGGTTGGAGCTAGGTATAACAGTCAGTTTGGTTTAACCACTTGCGGACCAGCCACTGCAGTTGTACTATGGCAGGTTGGCTTGGCTGCACGAATCACATGTGCCCATTCGCTAGCAGGGGAGCTAACCAGCGGGTCCAGCGGACTCTGTGTCCGCCGGCCACCCGCGATCGCTCCAGAGAGGCGAGTGTAAGCAAAGCAGATCCCCATTCTGTCAGGGAAATAGAGTGAGATCCTCTATTCCTAGTGATTAGGAACAGTGATCTGTCTCCTCCTCCAGTTAGCCCAGACCCCATACAGTTATAAACACCTACCAGCAAATAGGAACCATGGAAGAATTGATGTATACTACCATGGATAAAATATCCTGCTACACAGACATGTGTGGGAGGCCTGGCTGAATTTTCAGACCTCCCTAGCATTCCAAGAGAGTAACTGATTGCAAGCACTGATTCCTTATGTGAACATTCCTGATTGAAGCTTAATCTAAATATCTCTAACCCAAGAGGTTACAGAGTAGGATCCCAACGGAATGGAGAGGACAGCAGGTGGGTTCTGACCCACCTTCACCCCTCACTATTTTTTCTGATATTCTTCAACCCCCCCCCCCCCAATAATAAAAAAAAAAAAGAGGTCTGATGAGCAGGAGTAGTTGGGAGAGGAGTCGATAGGCACAAACCGGTCCTCCAGGATTATGAAACCCACCTTGATAAAACCTTCTCTATATATATATATATATATCTCCTTGTTCAATCACTCACAGAAAGTCAGGGACTTAGATATGAAGAGATGAGATACTTCACAGTCAAAGCAATGATACTTGTGCACTTGAGAAGGGAAGTTATCTCTCCACGATATATCTGTTACCTGACCTGTTATATGCTGTTGAACTGTGAAACATGGCAACTGCGCAGTACAAACATGTTGTATAACCAGTGTTATATGTGTGTAACGTTTAAAAATGACTTCCAATAATTTTTTTTTTAATTAACAAAATAAGTTTTTTGAGCAAAGAAGCAGTAGGCTTTACAACTATAGTCAATCAGTCATAGAGTCAGAAATTAGCATAACAAAAGCATATTGATCAGAATATATAGTACATAAAGCCTTACCTTCAATATAATTTATAGTAGCGTAACATTAAAGAAACATACCAACTGGAGACAAATCTCAATTATTACTCAATCTAAAAGGAATACCAGTCCATGTGTCATAAACACCAAGTCCCTATCATGGAGCATCCTCATTTCATCTACAAAAAGTCTCATAAAACACCACAGCATCCATTGTTCTAAGATAGGTAAATGTTAACTAGCCCATGAGTAATCTATCCAGGCCCATCTGCGGTGGAGCCACATCTGGAGTGTTCAGCCAAAGTTGCCAAATCTTTAGGAGTTTCGCTGGGGTATTTCTACGATAGTAGGTATTTTTTTCCCTCACTAGAATATTATTAACTGCTTGGATCCACTGTGCAGTCGTCGGGGGGTGTATAGACTACCAAAGTCTAGCTATCAGCTTCCTTGGTAGGTATAGTAGTCTAGTAAGAGCAATCAATATTAGAGGGGAATACTGTTTCTTGTCTAGACTACTCAATAAGCATGTCAGTGCATCCACGGGTAAATTAACCTGATATATCCTATTTATGGTTGCTATGACTCTATTCCAATACCTCACCAACTTGGGGCACCTCCACAACATGTGAATAAAATCACCCATCTGAGCTTGGCACTTAGGACACATGGCAGAAACCCTCCTACCCCATTTATGCAACTGCACTGAAGTTCGATATACCCGATGTAGGATAAAAAGATGGGACAATTTTTGAGCAGCAGATACCAACACCAGAGGTCCAGGCTTAAGAATCTGCGTCCATTGTTTTCCATCTATGGGGCCCACATCTCCCTCCCATTTAATAAAATCTTTTTGAAACAAAAAAAGAAACATCCCAGGGAACACACTGAACCCCTTGATTGCCCCTGGTGTTAACTCCTTCCCTGCTAGTGTCATTTATACAGTAATCAGTGCATTTTTATAGCACTGATCTCTGTATAAATGTTAATAGTGCCAAAAAACTGTCAAAAGTATCCGATCTGACCGCCGTAATCTCACTAAAAATAGCAGATCACCACCATTACTAGTAAAATAATAATAAAAATGTCATAAATCTATCCCCTGTTTTGTAGACGGGATAACTTTTGCGCAAACCAATCAATATACGCTAATTGGGATTTTTTTTTACCAAAATATGTAGAAGAATATATATTGGCCTAAACTGAGGGAAAAACATTTTTTTTTGGCTATGTATTATAACAAAAAGTAAAAAATATTTTTTTTTCAAAATTGTTGCGCTTGTTTACGGCGCAAAATATAAAAACCGCAAAGGGGATCAAACACAACCAAAAGAAAGCTCTATTTGTGGGAAAAAAAGGACGTCAATTTTGTTTGGGTAAAGCTTCGCACAACTGCGCTATTGTCAGTTAAAGCGATGCAGTGCCGTATCGCAAAAAATGGCCTGGTTAGAATGTGGGTAAATCCTTCCGGGGCTGAAGTGGTTAAAGAGAGAACATGCAGTTGGAGTTTGCGGTCACAGTTGTTATTTTTTATGTAGGGCTGTGTTCCCAGGACCTGGAGCCCCAAGAACAAAGTATAGTGACACATCAGAATTAGCAGGGTTGCTGTTTTCCGGAGAGAAAGTGCAGTAAGTCAAGTGCCAAGAAGGTGATCAGCACTGGGAGATTCATCTGTGTTCTGTGTAGGCTCACATATCCCTATCCCTTGAGCATTGATGACAGCAGTCCCTTGATAAAACTAACATTGTTAGGACAGAGACTGTGGCGGTATAAGCAAAGCTTTTTAGATACGTAATGCTGCCCCTCTGTGCTCTCCTACACAGACCATTAAACTGGTAAAGTTGCCTGCAGCCAGTAAAGAAGCTGTCACTGAAATTATAACTCTATGTCATCTGTGTGCTAAAGAAGAATAACGTGGGTTGCCAATAAAAAACCCTGTGTGTGGGTAAGAGCAAGGCAGGCCTTGCCAAGTGCACATTATATAATGAAATGTTTATGTCCCAAGTATTCTATAAAATAAAAGGTGAATATGTGCGCTGTATTATGGTTTGACCTGGCAAGCTGTCTCTTAATAAAATAGTTAAGAACTATTCTGTCCCAAAACATCAGGCCCTTAGAGTCAAATGAAAATTCAATTGGTTGTAAATCTCAGACGTGAAATATGAAAAAGCATATCCCTCTATAGTGTGTACTTGTCTTAATCCAGAGCACTAAGGGGTTGATTTGCTAAAATTGGAGAGTGAAAAATCTGGTGCAGCTCTGCAGCGTCCAGGTTTAATTGTCTAAGCTTAATTGAACAAGCTGAAGTTATTTATTTTAGGTACTTGTATAGCGCCGTCAATTTACGCAGCGCTTTACATATACATTGTACATTCACATCAGTCCCTACCCTCAAGGAGCTTACAATCTAAGGTCCCTAACTCACATTCATACATATATACTAGGGCCCATTTTCTTAGACAGGGGCCAATTAACCTACCAGCATGTCTTTGGAGTGTGGGAGGAAACCGGAGTACCCAGAGGAAACCCATGCAGGCACAGGGAGAACATGCAAACTCCAGGCAGGTAGTGTCGTGGTTAGGGTTCGAACCAGCGACCCTTTTGCTGCCAGGCGAAAGTTAGAAGCTGATTAACTACCATGCACAGATGCACCAGATTCTGCATTCTCCAGTTTTAGTAAGTTAACCATCTAGGTGCCATTTTCAGTACCTGTTTCCGTGTTCCTCTGCTATCTGTATGAGTCACTTTCCTGACACCAAGAAAAAAAAGGTGACAGAGGAGAGCAAAGCCTGTGATTGACAGCTTCCGCTCTGTTCTTGTGTGAAAGGGGGGTGTCCCTTCCCTCCAATCAGCTCTCAGAGCTCTCCTCCTTGAGTGCAACTTTAGCTCCCCACCCCCTGCTTTTCAGAGCTGAGAGATCCTGTGGGAATGTGGCACTTTGAATAGATATAGAGAAGAGAGGACCACATATAAACAGGTACAACTTATGTAGGAGGATTTGTTTCATCTTTGTGTATGAGAGGCCAGTTATTTCACTGGGTATAAGTATGGGTTTACAACCACTTTAACCAGTTGCCGCCCGCCCGCTGTGGATAGATGGCGGCAACATGGCTCGATATCGTAAAATGTCATCACCTGATGGCGGCTGTGAGATTGCGGATCGTAAGCACAGAGGCGCACTTGCGCGCTCACTGTGTATCGGGGGAGCCATGGAGCGGGTAGGGTGGACTCGATGTCCGCCCGCTACCCGCGATCGCTCCACCGCAGAGACAGAATGGGATCCATGTATGTAAACACACGGATCTCCATTCTGACAGGGGACAAGGAGTGTGATGGCATGTTCCCGGTGTATGGGAGCCGCAATCTCTCTCCTCCCCCACTCAGCCCAGCCCCCACACAGTTAGTAACACACACAGGGAACACAGTTAACCCCTAGAGCACCCCCTAGTGCTAACCCCTTCCCTGCCAGTGACATTTATACAGTAATCAGTGCCTTTTCATAGCACTGATCGCTGTATAAGTGTCAATGGTCCTAAAAAAGTGTAAAAAGTGTCCGATATGTCCGCTGCAATATCGCAGTACCGCTAAAAATTGCAGATCGCCGCCATTACTAGTAAAAAATAAAAAAAACAAATGAATTCTCATCATTCGTAAACGCGGCAACTTTTGCGCAAAACAATCAATATACGCCGATTGCCTTATTTTTTTTACCAAAAATATGAAGAAGAATATATATTGGCCAAAACTGATGAATAAATTTGTTTTTTTATATATATTTTTTTTGGATTTGTATTTTAGCAAAAAGTAAGAAAGGTTTTTTTTTTTTTTTTTTTGCAAAATTGTTGCTCTTTGTTTGTAGCGGTGATCAGAAATGATGCAGAGGGGATCAAAAGAAAGCTCTATTTGTGGGAAAAAAAGGACACAAATTTTGTTTGGGTACAACGTCACACGACCGTGCAATTGTCAGTTAAAGCGACGCAGTGCCGAATCGCAAAAAGTGCCCTGGTCCTAAAGGGGGTAATGCTTCCGGGGCTGAAGTGGTTAAGATGGGACTGTATGCAAAGCTGGTTACAAAATGTATGACAACATAACAGATTATTTCAACTTAGCCCCAAACAGTGTTTGTCACCTACATCTACAACCCCTTTACTGAGTATTTTTTTTTTCAAATAGTGATTTAAAATATTCCTCAGAGAGAACCAACTTTGAGATTCCATTATTCAAGCCACGATAAACCTCTGGCATTTAGGTAATTTCACTTGTGGAAAGCATGAGATTGTCACTGTGGAAACTGAAGAGCGACATCGCCTTTTGTCCACTTGTACACAACAAGACAAATCAGTGGTCATTTCCTATGTGACTGCCATGTACTGGAGGAGCGAGTCTGACATTTTGAAGTGTGCCATGCTAAAGAATAAATGCATTAAAATAAATATGAACGTGGCTGGTGTAAGAATACATTTTGTTAAAGTCTGTGACTTTCGAAAAGATCATAAAGTAAGTTTAGCATGGATTGCTTGTCCTGAAAATTTGGATGTTAGTGCAAATACAAAAATATCATGGGCAGTATTCCGTTGTTTCAAGGGCAATACAAATGCCAACATATCTGCAATAAAAAGTACACCGACATTGTTTTATGAGACAAAATGATTATTTCTGCTACTAATGATATTATAACCATTTTATGTGTATAATAGGGGCTAACAAATAATACTGACTCGTGTACATTTACTGCTGCAGAGTGGCGCTGTAGCGCAAATCCCCGTCTATAAACAGCGGCTCGCGTGTGCCCGCCACACTCTGCAGGAGTGTGCCCCCGATGTCTGCCGGCGAGCCGCAATGACCTGGCAGAGAGAGAGAGAGAACGGGGAACCGCCGATGTAAACACTGCGGTTCCCCGCTCTGTCAGTGGGCATTTAAAAGATCTACTGATCCCTGTCACTGGGATCAGTTAGATCTCTTATGCCTATAACAGCCCAGCCCCCTCACAGTTAGAACACGCCTAGGGAACACAGTTAACCCCTAGATCGCCCCCTGCAGGTTAACCCATTCACTGCCAATGACATTTACACAGTAATCAATGGATATTTAAATTTCTGATTGCTGTATAAATGCCATTGGTCCCACAAAAGTGTCAAAAATGTCCGACATGTCCGCCCCAATATCAAAGTCCCGATAAAAATCGCAGATCGACGCCATTACCAGAAAAATAAATGTAAAAACGCCAGAAATGAATTTCCATGGTTTGTAAACGCAGTAAATTTTGTGCAAACCAATCAACCGCCGATTTCGTTTTTTTTTTACCAAAAATATGGAGGAAGAATATAAATCGGCCAAAACCAATGAATACATTTGTTCTTTTATATATATATATATTTTTTTTTGGATTTGCATTTTAGCAAAAAGTAAGAAATATTGTTTTTTTTTGCAAAATCATCGCTCTTTTTTGTTAATAGCGGTGATCAGAAGTGATGCAGAGGTGATCAATTATCACCAAAAGAAAGCTCTATTTGTGGGGGAAAAAAGGACACAAGTTTAGTTTGGGTGCAACGTCGCACGATCGTGCAATTGTCAGTTAAAGCGATGCAGTGCCGAAACGCAAAAAGTGCTTTGAAGTGGGTGAAGTGGTTAAAGAACTTTTAACCAGAAACTACTAACCAACTTATGGGTAGATTTTAGGCCTCCCGTGAAGGAATCAGGGAATCTGCATTGCCAGTAACTGTAGCTCTGCGCTTTCATTTTCTCCTCCATGACAGCCATTGAGTTCTGCTGCCAGAGACTATGAAACAGGAAGAACACCCAATAAGACTTCATTTGATGATTCATTTTGGGGATTTTTTTAACCCTGTATGAGTGTGAGCTGTACATCTTATTTACATCCTGTCTATGGCTTGTATATTAATGCCATCACCTCCCTTATTTTGCACATTAGTCCCCTCCCTCGTCTTCATCCTGCCACTGTATGTGACCTGTACATTAACACTTTCACCTCCTCCTCTCTCCATGTATGACCTGTACATTAATGATACATTGTATCTAGTGCAACAGTACCAATCTCCATGTTTTAACCACCTCAATACTAGCATGTTTTTTTCACTGCCGTAAAAGTGACAAAAAAAAAAGATCATTTTGGGGGTGTTTGTACTGTCCTTTATATATATTTTTTTTTTAACAAAAGGGGAAAGACATTTTAAATATTTAAGTAATTGTCAGCCAAACTATCACAGCACTGTTTTCATGCACCGAACTGTTAAAGTGGATGTAAACCCGAAAAAAAAAAATTTACTGACACTTGTACTGTCCTTATATATATATATATATATATTTTTTTTTTTAACAAAAGGAGAAAGACATTTTAAACATTTAAGTAATTGTCAACCAAACTATCGCAGCACTGTTTTCATGCACTGAACAGTTAAAGTGGATTTAAACCCGAAAAAAAATAATTACTGACACTTCTACCTTGTACAGGATAGGATGTCATGTCATCTGTCCCCAGTCTTGCCACAAAAAGTCAATCCAGCTCTGAGAAATCCCCTGATCTTTTTTTAGTAAGAGAAAGACAGACTAAGGAAGAAATAGGAGACGTTTCATCTCCATGCTGTTTGAGTGACAGGTAATTTCTTTATCTCCTGCACGGAGCAGAGAAAGCTTCACATTCCCCCTTCCTTTCTCCTCCAGCTCTCCCAGGATTGGCTCCTCCACACCTCAGCATGATTGGGCATGCTGAAGTCATGTGGTGTCTTTCCTGAGCTGTGACTAGATGTTTCTCAAAATTCAGGAATAGCGCAAGAGTGTAGAGGTGGGTGGAGAGTCTTGTGACATCACAACTCCACCCACCGAGCTCCAGCAAAGAGAGCCACCCATTGGGTTAAGGAGTACATTACACTCAGATCGCAGGTTTAAAGAGTGTATTGCAGGGTTAAGGAGTGCATTACACTCAGAATGCAGGGATCAGGAGTGCGTTATGCTCAGAATGCAGGGTTAAGGAGTGTGTTATGATCAGAATGCAGGGTTAAGGAGTGTGTTACACTTAGAATGCAGGGATCAGGAGTGCATTTTTTGCTCAGAATGCAGGGATCAGGAGTGTGTTATACTCAGAATGCAGGAATCAGGAGTGCATTGCGCACAAAATGCAGGGATCAGGAGTGCACTTTCTGCTCAGAATGCAGGGATTAATAGTGTGTTGCGCTCAGAATGCCGGGATCAGGAGGGCATTGCACTCAGAATGCAGGGATCAGGAGTGCATTGAGCTCAAAATGCAGGGATCAGGAATGCGTTCCACTCAGAATGCAGGGATCAGGAGTGTGTTCCACTCAGAATGCAGGGATCAGGAATCTGTTACGCTCGGAATGCAGGGAGGAGTGCGTTGCACTCAGAATGCAGGGTACAGGAGTGTGTTGCGCTCAGAATGCAGGGATCAGGAGTGCGTTATTCTCAGAATGCAGGGATCAGGAGTGCATTATTCTCAGAATGCAGGGATCAGGAGTGCGTTATTCTCAGAATGCAGGGATCAGGAGGGCGTTGCACTCAGAATGCAGGGATCAGGGGTACGTTATGCTCAAAATGCAGGGTACATGAGTGTGTTGCGCTCAGAATGCAGGGAACAGGAGTATGTTGCACTCAGAATGCAGGGATCAGGAGTACGTTATGCTCACAATGCAGGGTAAAGGAGTGTGTTCCGCTCAGTATGCAGGGATCAAGTTTACGTTATGCTCAGAAAGAAGGGTACAGGAGTGCGTTGCACACAGAATGCAGGGATCAGGAGTACATTGCACTCAGAATGCAGAGATCAGGAGTATGTTGCACTCAGAATGCAGGGATCAGGAGTGCATTGTGCTTAGAAAGCAGAGATCAGGAGTATGTTGCGTTCAGAATGCAGGAATCAGGAGTATGCTGCACTCAGAATGCAGAGATCAGGAACGCATTACGCTCCAAATGCAAAGGTCAGGAGTATGTTGCGCTCAGATTGCAGGGATCAGGAGTGCATTATTCTCAGAATGCAGGGATCAGGAGTGCGTTATTCTCAGAATGCAGGGATCAAGGGTACGTTATGCTCAAAATGCAGGGTACATGAGTGCGTTGTGCTCAGAATGTAGGGAACAGGAGTATGAATGCAGAGATCAGTAGTACATTGCACTGAGAATGCAGGGATCATTGCAGGGAAAGTGCACTCCTGATCCCTGCATTTTGTGCTTAGAAAGCAGAGATTAGGAGTATGTTGCGCTCAGAATGCAGGGATCAGGAGTACATTGCACTCAGAATGCAGAGATCAGGAGTATGGTATGCTGCACTCAGAATGCAGAGATCAGGAACGAGTTACGCTCCAAATGCAAAGGTCAGGAGTATGTTGCGCTCAGAATGCAGAGATCAGGAGTATGTTATGCTCAGAATGCAGGGATCAGGAATGCGTTACGTTCCAAATGTAAGGATCTGGAGTATGTTGCACTCAGAATGCAGAGATCAGGAGTATGTTGCGCTCAGAGTGCAGGGTTAAGGAGTGTATTATGCTCAGAACACAGGGATCAGGGGGGGTGGGGGGTGATGTGAAGGGTGGTAGAAGACACTGCTATGGGGATGTCCTCTGCCCCTTCACATCACCCCTACCCCCCCACCACACACACAGTGGTATCGTCTGCCCCCCTTTCCCCTATAGCAGTAACCTCTGGCCCCCCTTCCCTCCCATAGCAGTGTCCTACCGGTTTCCACAAGAGACCGGGAGGCAGCACAGTTCTGGATAGAGGGTGGGAGCTGGCAGTCAATTTTCATATTAGCAAGCTAGTGTTTGGATGCTTAGGACCACCCTGTGTCCTAGCAACCAATCACCAGTGGTTTAACTAAAACAGTTCTTTTGGCTGGTTCCTCCTCCTGCCCTCCGTCCTGAGCTGTGCTGCGTTCCAGTCTCTGCTGTTCTCTAATAACATCGGCGAATGAGGCGGGAGGGAAAGAGAGGACCAGGACATAGGAGCCGCGGAGGAGGCAGGAGGGAAAGAGAGGACCGGGACAAAGAAGGCGCGAAGGAGACTGGGAGGAGGTCAAAGACTGGCACATAGAATGCTGGGGTTCGGTGGCGCAGGAACATGTTTGACGTCTACCTGTCACCTGCAGGTGGTTGACAGGTGGACCGCAATCAACGAGTTGCCGACCCCCGCTATAGACAATGTGAAGAAATTCATCTTGAAAGTTTACAGGAGCACCACTCAGAGCAGGACTGATCATTTTTTTTAAAAAGGTCATTTAATTCCTGGCAGCTTAATAACACCCCTGCCCCCCCCCCCCAATATGCCCCTCATTGGCAAATTCTTGCACGTCTAAAGAATTGCCCGGTAAGGGTTAGTTCTGTGTTTCAAACCACTAGGTCAAAAGGTTGTGTGTGAGATTTTTAATCTTCTCTATGTATCCTGTCCTTGATAAGAAGGGAGGGAAATCTCCATGGCTATTCTGGAAGAAGAAATGGGCAGATTGAAAAAAAAGGAATGGATTGCCCCCATCCACACAAGCGAGGTGGATGGAGGAACCTTCCCTGCTGTGTTATTGTATTCGGACAAAGGGGGCTTCTCTGTTGTCAGAATACAGTGATCAGCACTGCAGTTGATGATCGAATTAAAATTTTCCAGCATTCCCTTTTGACAAAAGATTGACTTCTGTCAAGTGGGAACTGCCATACAGTAGACGGATCGAAATGTGTCCGATCCCTGCCAAATCAGCTATATTTTGATCCATCTATGGGCAGCTTAAGACCTCTTTCACACAGGTGGCATTAAAAACAGATGGCTTAGCCACCGTTTTATCGCCCTACCGGCTGCCCACCGGAAGGCTAAAAAACATGCTTTGCATTATAACATATTTAACTTTACACGGCGAGTTAACAGAAGGCTCAGCATGTCAAAATTGGCCTGCACCACAACTGCCCGCAAAATGCTTGACTTGCAAATGCAGCGCATTAGCCCCATTATGCACGGTCATTTGGAGAAAAGCAAAAACAGGCAATCAGAAGGCTGCAGGATCAACTGTAATCAAAATACATGAGAGCAGTTGATTAGCTATTGTTTAAAAACAGATCCAACATGGAAAACATCAACTCGTGTGAACCTAGCCTAACACCTAGCCCCTCACAATGAAGCATTTCAAAAGTAGTGCATGCGTAGTCTAGAGGAACAACCAATACTTTGTTCATTTTTGGATGGAGGTACTGTGAATAGTAACAGCTGGATACAGATCTGAGCATGACATTGGTCCCCGATAAGTAATTCATTACACACCTCATTATAGCTTAATTTATTTAATGACACGTACATGGAAATTCTGGTACTTTGAAGTTGGTTGAAAACAAAATGGTATATGCTAGAAACCCACTTCAACAGTTTAGTATGCAAAGAGGAGATGTGCAGCAGTATTCCATCTGAAATGTCCCACTACAATCAATGGTCTCACTGCTCCATCTACTACATTAGCAATTTCATTAGCAATTTTCATAGCTTAGATCACAAAAAGAAAGAAAAAAATCAAGAATATTGGCTAGAGAAACTGAGACTGCTTGCAATGAATTTAAACCACAAGCTGGATGCTGGATTTCACAACACCACGCATGTTCTAACGCCAAATTAAGATGCAATTTTTAAAGCCAAACTCCAGCCTTCCCTTCAATCTTGCACAATTGTACAGGCTCCTCTTCTGTACTGAAATGACTCTGATTTCACTGCACATTCCTATTCAGCCTTACTGCCCCCTGCCTCTTTCATGCACTGGATTTCAATCATGGAGACTCAGCATTAAATGTGGCCATTACTTTGGACAATCAGTATGCAAATGTAGCCTGCCTAGCAATGACGCTCGAAACACCTTCATTAAAGTAAACTTGTAAAAAACTAGGCACAAAATGAGAAAAATGCATTTGAAAAAGATCAGTTTATCCAGAGATATATACATATATTTATTTATTCTGTGATGTCAAACTTAACTCCATTGCCTCCTGATTCACAAGCTTCACAAGTTGAGGCTGCTCAACACATTAAAGTGCCAAACGAAAGCCTTGGGAAGTAAGAAGAGATTAGAGAACAGACTAAGGCAGGCGTCTCAAACTGGCGGCTCTCCTGTTATTGCGAAACTAAAGTCCCATGAGGCATTGCAAGGCTGACAGCTACAAGCATGACTCCTACAAGCAGAGGCATGATGGGACTTGTAGTTTTGTAACAGCTGGAGGGCCACCAGTTTGAGACCCCTGGAAAAAGGGGTCTATAAAACATATATTGCACAAATGTCAGGCGGCATCATGCAAGTTGAGTGAAATGTCCCATATTATTTCTAGATTAATGCTTGTATAGTCAGCTCCATTTGGTGGTAAAAATTAAATACAGTTTTCTAGCTGAGACATTTCATAAATCTATACTGCACTTTGGCCACTAGATTGAGCTATCCATACAGATTCTCTCAAAAAAAAATACAGGACATTTTGATCAAGAAAAGTCCAGGTTTATACAGTCTTCCAAGTTTGTGACAGTTTTACTTTCAGGTGAACCTATAAAAAATAACATAACAATTAAATGGAACCCTTTTGGGTTTTTTATTTTTAGTCCTAAGCAGAACTATACATAATGCTTAACTTGAGTATCAAGCTGGACCTCAGGCACACTTCCCTGAAGGCCTAAATGCAAATTTCCTAAAAACTGACAGCTTGTTCAGATGTAGATTGCATGCTGTGTGCCTTATCTTTGGGGTTATATAAAGGTTTAGATTACAAAAGGGCTCCAACAGTAACCTAAACTGGGCAAGTCAACCTGGTTTTGCTAAATCTTGTGTGGCCCTCATTGCCCCTTTTACACTGGATCCGGCTTTGCCCAGCAGAAGATCTGTCTGCTGAGATCCTGTTGAGCTGAGCGGAGCGCCCGGATAACAGGTTTGTGTCCACTTCGCTTATACAGAGTGGACACGGACACAGCCACTCTGCTCTATGGGCAGTCAGATGTAGACGGACAGACTGGGAAATTAAAGGCCACTTCCCCTCTTGGCTTGAACGACGCAAACACCTTCAAAACATTTTTGAAGGGGTTTGCGTCAGGTAAAACGGACTGACACAATTTGTTTTCCCTTGTGCTCTTTTTTACTTTTTCCCTTTTTCTTTTTTTTGGCAGTTGTTTGTTTGGATTTTTATTAATGTTTATAATTACGGTATTTTCCCAGTTTGCAAATTGTATGATTTTCGATTGTTTGAGGCATTGAAACAAAAAAATCTTTGTTTGGTCTCGGCTAGTGTGAGTTACATAGGTCCCCCAACGTGGACATGGGTGGTATTTATTTGTCCTTTTGAGACGAGCTTCCCCCCCTCTTTGCCTTTCTGCCTGCCTGTTCATCACGCTGGCGGATTTGGGCACACGTCCGTGCTGCTGGTGTTCCCATCTATGTCTCGCTGCTTTCCAGATGGTTCATACATGCTCGATGTTCCATCCAGCGTGGCCAAGCTGCACTGCGTAGTATGTATGATGTTTCACACCCCCGGGGAGATGGCAGTGGGGGTGGGAGGGCGCAGAGGGGGATCACACATAGTGGCATCAGCTGGGGACGATTATGCAGGTCCCCCCCACCCGATTTGTGTATATATAGGGCCTCCTTCTCTCAGCAGTCAGCCGCTGAGGGTCTATGCCAGAAGTCCATGTGAATGGTAAGTGAGACAATGCTCTCACTTCTCATGAAGCACAAAATGTCATTACAGAGCCCTTTTTCTTATTTGAACACATGGTCCCAAGGGAGGTTACTTTCTGCCTTTGTTGGTCCGACCATCCAGTCCAACTCTATATGACTCTCTATTTCTATACCAGGTATGCTCTTCTATATTAACATGACAGCCTAATTACCTTATTATTTATAATAATTAAAACCCCTTTTTGTTGAAGTTAACTTAGTACATAATCTTAAAACTAATTAGGCATGCCTTAAACTCCTAGTATATGACTAATTCAATGACAAAAATACCCATATCATTCGATTTAGTCAAAATGTTTGAACCTGCGTCAGTCGCCTCCCCCTGATGCCCACTGATCCTCTGTGGGCGCCCCTCAACGACACACGCCATCTATGCTAGTCTGGACAACCGGTCACGTTCATTTTTCTATAAGTCTAAAATTACTCTACAAAACCTTGTGTGAGACACATATTATCATATATTATTTGGTGAGGATTATATAAAGCTTGCTTTGTACTTCCTCTTTTCTTTTTTCTATGCACATAGGATTGCTCCTACCTTTTTATCCTCTGAAGAAGACGTTTGTATAAGCTGAAACGTGTTGTGTGTTCTTGGTAGATATGCAATTTATTTTTAAACTTTATTCTATGCATTCCTGCTTCCCATGAGATCAGCAGGAAATATTTTACAGAATAGAATGTGATCTGTATAGATCAGCAACAAAAGTTTTTTATCCATTTTTAATAAAGATTTTTCAATTTTATATATATAAAACTGTGTGATTTCTATTGCTGCAACAAAGTACCAATGGGAGATATCTGTTTTCAAAAGTTTATCAGGGATGGAGCAGCCATCTTGGCCATTAATTAATTGCTACCCCTTTTCTTTTTCTTACCCGATACCGATCTAGCAATGTACACGAGAGCAGCGGCGCTTTCCGTTGTCTCCCTCCTCATTGAGCAGATTTATAGCAGCGGTAGCCACAGATGAAAAACCTTCTTTGCTGCAGCTTTCCCCAGAGCCCCCCTCCCCTTTTCTTACCTGAGTCCATCCGATCCAGCGATGTGCTCCAGCCGCGGTCCCTGTTATCACTGGACAGATTGATAGCAGTAGGAGGCATTGGCTCCTGCTGTTGTCAATCAACTCCAGTGATGTGGGGAGCAGGGCCAGGGCCCGCTGTTTGAGTCAATGGACGCAGCAGCAGGACTTGGGAATGAGCCCGCCCGGGTGCCCCCCAGGGAAAGGGGATTTCTGTGGGGGCACCTGATGAAGGGGAGGAGCCAGAGGCACCGGCGGGGCACCCCAGAAGAGGAGGATAGGGGCTGCTCTGTGCAAAACCTTTGCACAGAGCAGGTACGTATAAAATGTTTATTATTTATACTTTACAATCACTTTAAGGCTTTAGAACCACTTTAACTCACCTAAACAGCAATGTATCACTTGTCTTTCCCACGCCCTCCTACTCAAATGCAAAATATATATATATATATATATATATATATATATATATATATATATATATATTTTTATTTTTTACCACTTTGTTGATTTTTGTACATCAAGGCAGCACTTCCAGGTTTCCGGCCTAGGCTGGGCAAGCTGCCTCCTGGGATTGTTATGTCACAATTAAAGCAGGAGGCAGTGTGTTACCAAGCCATGCATGCACACAAATGCCATGAGGCACTATAGTGTCCATCCACCTGAAGCTTTCAGTATTTGTGAGCAAGCGCAGAAATTCACCATGCATGCCAGTCTCTGACAGCTACCAAATGGGTAAAAAAAGACAGGTGCTGCATTTGTGCACAGGCTTTTTTTTAAATGGCATCATATAAGAGGGCAGGGGAGGTAATTTAAGAGCATTTAGATTGCACTGCAATTTTTCTTTCTTATGCCAATGTCAAACCTAAGGTTACATCCATGGAAAAGTGATAGTTGCTGCAGTGTCCATTCCCAATGCCACGGCCACGCTATTCTAAATTCTGCATCTGTAGTTGAAGTGATTGTTTGCATTCAATAAAAGAAATGCCTAAATATGATAGCAGATAGGGCATGATAAAAGAGCCAAGCAAATGTTTCCCAGCCAGCTGTAACACAGAATCTTTGTGCTATTTCCATCTGCAGTCCTGTAAACACATGCTGACAACAAATGTAGAGTTTCATCTGCTTCCTACGACAGGTGCATGATCACAGAGTCACGGAGGAAAGAACGACCAACATACACCATTACAATGATCTGTCATAACATACAAATAAAAAGCAGACATGGTTTAAGTGGTATTCTAGTTCTTCAGATTTCACTTTGTACACGTGCATTAGGTTAGCATCCTCTAAAGCTTGCCTTAGGTCATATGGCGCCTTTTGCATAATTTTAATTAGGTGCCAAACTCAGTGCAAACCCTACTAACCTTCACTTTTACTGCTGCTACTCAAACGGAATTTAAGAAAAGTGCCCCTATGCTTAACCATGTTGCCATAGTAATGCACTGATACCAGAGTCTGTGAATGCATGTTGTGCGATATAGTAAACAATCGAGAAGAGAAGAAGTGGGGTGTCAAGGGGTCACCACTTCCCCTCCTCTTCTCATCATCCTCCTTGCAATGTAAAATGTGTCTCGCTGCCCTTGAAGCTTGCTAAGTGTTGGAGAGACTAAATGGTAGCCTCTGTCAATGTTTCTTCCCTACTCTAGTGACAATAGGAATAGGAAAGGGGTGAAAGAGCAAGTGCTCCAGTCTAAAATCAAAGACCATCTCAGAGGTAGGCCTACCTTATACAATTAATTATCTCTACCAAATGGTCAAGAGAGACCAGCTGCATACAGCTAATCTTAGCTAGCACAGATAATATAAAACATACATTTCCAAAAAAAAAAAAGACTGCAATGTGTAATGAAGTGTAAGCCCATGCTCTTATAGAATAGATAGAATCAATGTCACCTTTCACATGAAAACCACCAACACATTAGAACAATAGCATTTTGGGCACCTTCTGTATACAATGAGACTAGTTGTACACTTGTTTGGGAGTATTTAGCACATTTTTCATGCATTGCCATGCATGTCAATTCTTTGCAGCCAAAAATCTTTCGTACTTATTTCTTTTTTCTCAAGATACACAGGTGTGAGTGGGTCCCATCCCCACATTGTGCATTGTCACGTATAAGTCTGTAGGGAGGTGGAGGCTGCAGTATTGCCTCCAACCTGAAGGTGGCATAGTGCTATTTCTTCAGGCTAGCAGGAACCCATTGAAGAATTATGGTCTCATGCTATGGGCTCCAGGCAGTCATCTTGGTGAGGACAGCAATCCTATTGGACACTGATGTTCCCCAAGATTTGGGCAGCCATTTTGACTAAGGATTCTATAACTAGTAGGATACTGCATCTTTCGATGTGCCAGCAGTGTAGGAGTAAGATAGGGACAGAACCCCTACCGGTTACGGAGAAAATAGGAATAGCATTATGGAGAGGTACCTGTCAAGGAGGAAAAGAATATGTTTACTCTTACAGGGTGTCTCATCTGTCAGCTTCCTGAAACAGTCTTCCACTGGCAGCCAGACATCTGCAAGAACATATGGGGATTGCAGTGTGAACAAGTAATACCATAGTTACTCCTAGGGAAGTGATCCTCTGGCAATGTGGTATGTAAATGTCTCTAATATTATTATTAGAAAGTGCCTGTGGAAAAACAGCGACCTTCTTTTGCCTGAAGAAGTGAATGACCTGCAACACATATGGTGCCATTGCTGCAATACTGCTACTGTAAAGTGCCTTGTGGATAAACAGCGCCCTCTTCTGCCTAAAAAGTATATGCAACACATGTGGTGCCATTGCTGTAAATTGCCTTATTTCTGTGAACATTCATTTTCTACAATATAGACAAAGTTTAAGCACCCACGTGTGAATTCTTGGGTACACATATTAGGCCCTGTCTACAGGCCAACACATAAAATAACACGTGTGAGTGGGGACTTCTTGATTCTGTTCTGTGCCTAAATGGTGCAAACAAATATTCAACCTTTGTGCACACCAAGTGAAATTATATTATATTGTAAGATTAGTCGGAATGGTGAAAGACTCGGAGAAGAAAAAAAGAAAAACAAATTTAGTCATGAACAACTTCATATTAAAAAAAATGGAACCAGATTCCTTTAGACCAGGAATAAGCAATTAGCGGACCTCCAGCTGTTGCAAAACTACAAGTCCCGTCATGCCTCTGCCTCTGGGTGTCATGCTTGTGGCTTTCAGAGTCTTGCTATGCCTCATGGGACTTGTAGTTCTGCAACATCTGGAGGTCCACTAATTGCATAACACTGCTTTAGACCTTTATTGGTGTATACATAGTCATCTGGCTCCAGAACAAAAACAGATACCCAAAGGTGCCAACAAATACCTAACCAGGTCTTCTCTAGTTCCTGGGTCCTCACCCAAATCCCAGGGCACTCTCAAATGTAAACTTCAATACTTTATTAGTACTGATATTTAGCCTACCTTCTTTCACCCATACCTACCTTCCTATTAGACAGTAAGGTCACTCATTAAACCAATGGGCCAATAATAAGGTGAGGGAAAAATGAGACAATGAGCCATCTCTCAACACTACTAGAAATGATCATGAACTCCAAAGGAGAGTTCCTTGTGATTTGGGGTACCCTGATCACTGCAACAGACATGTACATGCATGTGCACCTAAGAATACCTGCTTTTCATTTCTGGGTGCAGTAGAGTAGTTGCACACTGTGACAGGTGTACCTAAACGGTTCTTCAAGGTTTAGCTTAGAAAGCCTGATAAATAACAAGCACATTGTTCAGGAGGAAAGTTTTTGCCCTCCTGTCTCCATCTGGCAAGAATCCCTTTATAACTCATTGAGAACCTGCAAAAATATGTTCCTGTCTCTTGTTCTTGGCGAGAATTTATTTATTACAGGTACTTAAATAGCGCTGTCAATTTACATGGTGCTTTACATATATATTATACATTCACATCAGTCCCTGCCCTGAAGGAGCTTACAATATAAGGTCCCATTCATACATTCACATACTAGGGCCATTTTAGACAGGAGCCAATTAACCTACCAGCATGTATTTGGAGTGTGGAAAGAAATGGGAATGCCCGGAGGAAACCCACGCAGGCACAGGTAGAACATGCCAACTCCTGGTAGGTAGTGCTGTGGTTGGGATTCAAACCGATGACCCTAGTGCTGCTAGGAGGAAGTGCGAACCACTTAGCCATTGTGTTGCCCACATATCTTCTCCTTTATTGCCACCCTCATATGTTCTAGCAGAACTCCAGGAAACCAAAAATCACTTACTAGAAGCGGCCCAACTGCACTGCAAAGGTTAACTGCTCCTTTCTGTCTAGGGGACTTGGTAAAGGAGGCTCAAGGGAGGGTCATTAGGTTTCGTGAAGTTGGGCTTTAAAGCTGTGTAGTGTTACCAGCTGTACAGGATGCCTGGAATGGGCATAAAACCGCTGGTTACATTGTGATCCCTTTAAAGGGAGCAACAAGAGTACAATTTTGGGATACTCCTCCATTTAGGGTGAGGGGTTATGAGGCGATCCAGAAAAAGAAGAAAATGGACTTGCAGTTTCCCCAGCTTTATTAAGTCCTGGTATAGGACCTGGAATTCAGAGGCTCAGAGAGCTTTTGGGTGGGAATGAGCCTCCAACACTGACTATGGGGAATGTGGCCCTGGGGGGGTTAACCCACCTGCAGGAAACGGCTGAAAAGAGCAGGAAGCCACCAGCAGATGTCTGTGAGCTGCAGTGGAGTAGGGCTCAGCTGTGTGAGGACTGTGGAGACTATCTGGTGACTGAGACCCCGTTGCTGATCTCTTGCAACATTTCCAGACCCCTGAGCAGACAGAGACTTTAAATGCCCTGTGAAGGGACATGTTTTTCTGGCAGTGAGCCGAAATCTTATTTTTGTATTCTGTTTTGTATCGTTTTCCATGCAGTAATAATCTGTTTTTGTTTGACATTTGGAAAAAAGACAGTGCTGCTTTTACCTACATGCCTAGCTGTTGATCCAAGGCTCCCCAATATTACAGAGCATATACTGCCTGAACCCCACAATCTGCTGAAAAGCTATAAGACACACAATGCCCATTTAGAACTTCTAGTTCAATGACAGAGTGCTGCAAGTAACCCTTATGTGCTTTTCATTGTTTTCTTACAAAGTACACAATGACGCAGCACAGCAAATCAGTGCACACCAAGGAAGCGGCTCCTGTGATTGATTGCTTGATGAAGATATTTTTCTACAGTTTAAACTGCAATCAGAACAAAGCACAGGATGCTGTCCAGCTTATTACCACAGGCCAGACACTAGTGTGGCATAGTGATTACTGGAGAATTAACATCGTCCTCATCAGTATTAGTAGAAAAGTCTGTGTACTGCTGGATTTTTACCTTCTATAGAGATAAGCACATGTCTTACACAAATAAACTGTAGACAATCCTATTGAGAGGGGAATAAATAAATAAATAAAATGCTATGACCAAAACAGGGAGAAAGCAGACTATTATTGGACGGCAATCAATGTTTAATCCGCATTTCCAGCCGCTGAATTTCATTGTGTTTCTCGAGTTCGAGAAGTGTAATTCTTATTTGGCAAAGACTGAGATAGACAGCATGACAGAACAATGGAAAGCGTGCTTTATGTAAAAAACGGGAGATTCAGCTACACATGTCTATACACCGAGGACAGCGCAGGAGGAAGAGGACTGGACATTGTCATTTACAAATATGGGGATGAAAGGATTCTAGGAGCAGAGAGATCCTCAACAATGGCCATTTTATGATTCGTTATATAATAGCCTGCTGGGAGACATCACTATCACAAATCTAATATTCCATAGTAATTTACTATTTCAGCATATATCACTGAGCTGAGATTTCAGTACAGTACTGCTAATTAGTACTGTACCTGGATTCACAATGCAGGAGCACAAATTGTGCCACATATCCTGTTATCTGAGAGTATGAGAGTCTGCGTTCCTGTGTGATTCACTGCAGTGCGATTTTGCGTCCATTCATTTTAATTGTGATGTGATCAGGTGCAGGCAAACACATTGCATTAGAGCCCGTTCACACAGGGGTCACTGACAAGTCGTGCTCCATGCATTGCAATGGAATTGTTCTAATAGGAGCGACTCAAGGTGCTCCAGCTTAGAAAAAGGTTCCTGCACTACTTTGGGGGCGACTTCAGACGACTTGCATTGACTTCTATTACAGAAGTAATTTGTAAGCCGCGCTGAAGTCGCGCAGTGCGGGGCCACCTCTGAAGTCGGATCACCACTGTGTGAACTGGCTGTTAGCGATCTGTGTTTGGGATTTCGTTAGAAATACATTGATACCTGCAGCAGATTGCACACCCAGTGCTTTGGAAAATGGTGCAGGAAGCACACATGGAATGCAGGTTTGCGGCACCAAATTCTGGTGGGAATGGGCCAGAAAAGCTCCCTATGTGTACAGGCAGGCACATTTACATGAGGCAAGGCAGAACATCATCCACACTCTGTGATGAGTTTCATGTACATGAGCAAACTGCTATACAACACATGCCTTATATGAAGTGTCTAAAGGCATGAACTCTAGGTAAATATAATAGTCCTGGATTAAAGCGGAGCTCCAGTAAATGTTGTGTAGTCTTCTAGAACCTGTAACATGTCACAGAAGACTGCAGGGAGGGAGGGGGAGGGGAACTTCCACTCGGATTGCCTAGGCCAGGGGTGTTAAACTCTATTTCATTGCGGGCCGCATCAGCAGTATGGCTGCCCTCAAAAAGCCGGTTGTATCAGGGGTGAGGTGCAAACAGAGTGCAGGGTTCAGGAGTGCATTACTTGTAGAATTAAGGACTACACTACAGACTATGTACAGAGTGCAGAGTTCAGGCGTGTGCTACGTACAGAGTTCAGGAGTGCAATATGTACAGAGTGCAGGGTCCAGAAGTGCGTTATATACAGAGTGCAGGGTCCAGGGGTGTATTATGTACAACGTGCAGGGTCCAGAGGTGCGTTATGTACAGAGTGCAGAGTCCAAGGGTGCATTATGTACAGAGTGCAGAGTCCAAGGGTGCATTATGTGCAGAGTCCAGGGGTGCATTATGTACAGGGTGTGATGATATCACGGGCAGGGACACACAAACCTCGCAGCCATTTTGTGACGGTCAGCCATTACAGATTGAACGTAGGACAAAACCCCTCACTCTTCATTCCCCCCTGCCAACAACTTAGGAATTTCTGGGCCCCTTGAACAGGTGCCAAGGAGTCAGGAGAAATATTTTGCAAGCCCGATCTTAAACCCATAAATCAGATCCCTCAAAAGACAATACAGGAAGTCCAGATAAGGGAGAGAGCTGTAATTCTCTGCAGCCAGCTGCAACCTTTCAGTAACCCTAAAATCCTTGCCACCCATAAAAAAGATGTAAAAGTACAACTAAAATCCCAATGACTTTCCAACGTCGACCGACGTCTCTTAATGTCGAGAGAGGGAATAGACCTGAAGGACATAACAGAAAACTCCCTAGACTAAATACCCAAATTCTAGCCCGAACGTTTTATAAAGAGGACTGAGGAACCGTGGACAAGTTCCCCGGGTCTTTAAGGATTCAACAACCGTCCCCCCTTACTTCTCACTCCCCAAAACAGGATGCAAGTTAGACATTACCGACTGGCAGTGTTTTACCGACGCTCCAAACACACAGGGACGGGCACTATAGTAGTGTGGGACATGTATTACGTGGGGACCTGAGACGTGTATTACGTGGGAACCTGAGAC
>BLSH010115851.1:1541996-1552822 GCA_018402905.1 Glandirana rugosa
TGACATCCTCCCAGGATCGGGCGACATTCTGGCATGATCTGTCTCCCACTGTATCCACTGGACATGGCCAATAACAAATTACTGTACCAGCCTGCTCCTGGTACCATGTGATCACTGTGGTCAATCATAGCAGATCACATGACATTTGTACACAATGAGTGGCTTTGTTTCATGCATTTCATTGTGTACTATTGTGATGAGCTCTGTCATTATTCACAGTTATCACAGACAGGGCGAATCACAGACCATCTGTACCATGTGATTAGCTGTGGCCAATTACAGCTAATCACAATAGTAAACACTGAATGAATAGTTTTCATTCAGAAAAAAATGGTTGCTTATAACTGTAAAATTCACAGTTATAAGCAATCATAGTGTGTATAAAAAAAATCCTTATCACCTCCCCAGAGTAGTACAGTATTACTATGGTAACTGTATGTAAAAAAAAAAAAAAAAAAAAAGAAAAGTTAATTAAAAAAAAAGAAAAAAGATATAAAAAATTGAAATGTTTAAAATATATATATATATATTTTTTTTTTACATACTGTCACCAGCCAGTGTCTCTGATCACTACCACCCCAGTTATATGTTGCTGCTTGTACTGCACTGGTGACAGTATGTAAAAAATGTTTAAAAAAATGTGGAAAACACATTTTTTTTTAAATGTATTCATTTTCCAAAAAATTGTGACAAAAAATTACAACTTCAAAAAACTTACCATGCCTCTTACTAAATACCTTGGACTGTCTACTTTCCAAAAAGGGGTCATTTGGGGGAATTTTGAGATAGGCCATCAGTATATCAGTAATGATCAATTTTCAGACATGCATAGCATACATAGTAGACTCTGTAACTTTCTTACAGACTAAATAATATACACCGATTTGGCTTATTTTCACCACAGAAATGTAGCAGTATACATTTCGGCCTAAATTTAAGAAGATAGATTTTTTATGTGCAAAATGTTGTAACAGAAACAAAGAAAAAATTTTGTTTTTTTTGTTTATTTAGCAAAAAAATGTAAAAAAAAAACAGCGGTGATTAAATACCAACAAAAGAGTCCTCTATTTGTGTGAAAATGATAAAAATTTCATATGGGTACAATTTTGCATGACCGTGCAATTGTCATTCAAAGTGTGACAGTGCTGAAAGCTGAAAATTGGCTTGGGCAGGAAGGGGGTGAATGTGTCCAATATTCAAGCGGTTAATATTCTTTTGGCCATGTATTATATTTGCACATTACAGAAAGTTTACCTCTTAAGCCTCGTACACACGGTTCGACGGTCGTACGACCAAATGGACCAAATCGTATGTTGGCTGTTGTATCTAGAATACTGACATGCACTACACGATCGTTCGACCAAGCCGAACGTAGTGTCATGTTATGAACTTATAAAGAGAAAGTTCAGGTGCATGTAATCAGTGTCCGGCCGTTCCTGACTTCTGAGCATGCGTGTTTTGCATAATACAACTTGTTGGACCAACTTCTCTGTACACACAATACAACGGTCGTACAACCGCTTGTTGGTACGACCAAGTTTTCTAGTCTGCTCATACAACTCCTGTTGTACGACTGTCGTACGTCGGCTGTTCTAATTGTGTGTACTAACGATTGATTTCGCATACAACGGTCGTTCGTACGACCTGTTGTATACGACCGTCGAACCGTGTGTACGAGGCATTATATATAAAATTTTTACATGCAGATAAAAACAAACACTTCTTATTCGCAGTAACACATGAATAAAAAAACATTTTATGCAATCACATTTAATCAGTCAGGCTCCCGGCTACGATGAGTGGCCATTTAACTTAATAATACCAAGATCAAAAGAATAACCTCATCTCAACCTATCTGAGACACTGCAACTAATGGTTGCATTAAAGAATGATCTATTTTTGTTTGGTGAGGTTTCCTCTTGGAATAGATTAATAATCTTGCCTTGGATCACCTAAAAACTGTATTGTTGAGATTAGGCTGGAAGTTTGAGCCACGTTCATCAATGGATGTTGGCCTTCTGACACCCACACTCCTTAGGGAAACTTATAACCAGAAGGTACATTTAAATGGCCAACCCTTGTGCTAAGCTCCGAAGAGTGATCTAAAGACAGAGGTCAGCTCGCTCACAATTAGCTCCATGTGTTTCTGCTTAGGGCAAGTGTGTATTTGTTATTAAATCCGACAGGTGACAGTTATGATGTTGCACACAAGTATTCAGAGTTATTTAGGAATAATTAACTCCTCTTTTGAACCCTAAGTGATTAAGTACAGTAAATTGGGCTTCATGAACTCCGGGAGAGGAAGGTGGGAGACATTTTCTGATCATAATAACAGGTCAGGCAAGGGGCACGTCTTCAAATGCAATTTACCTCCAGGGTTAAAGCAATTACTAGAAAAGAAGTAGTCCCTTACCGGTCATTTGCAATCCCTTAAAACTGAATGTCAGAGTCAGCACTAAGAAGTGGATATTCTTATTGGCTCAACACTGCATTAAAGTATAATGTTATTTTTAATTCTTCAATCCCCTGCTACTTCTCCTGTTTTTCTACATATGCATTTTTTTAATCTGTCTGTTAATATGCATCTAGAAATGAAGCATGAACGATGAAAAATACACAGTGATAAAATTGCAATGTTAATGAACCACATGCTCCAAGACATACAAGTATTTCTCTCATTTTTGGTAGAAGGACTTTTGGTTGAAAATCCCTACCTCTCTATAGTCATATCCAGTCTACCTGCAGAACAACTGTAATAAAGAGATCAATACACATATTCACCAGCACACCATGGATCTTCAATAGCAGTCCAAAGCTTTTTTTGCTGGGAGATCACATCACGAAAGAACAAGTGCAACGTTTCAGAGCGCGCAAGACCCCTTCGTCAGGCATGTGATCATCCCATGCCTGATGAAGGGGTCCTGCGCAGCTCTGAAACGTTGTACTTGTCCTTTTCTGATGTGATCTCTCTGCAATAAAAGCTTTGGACTGCAACTGAAGATCCGTGGTGTACTGGCGAGTATGTGTAGTTGATCTGTGATATATCCAGTGTCCAGCTGGTAATTGCTACAACACCCATTACAGATGAGCCTGTGTTCCAGGAATGTGTGTGATGGGAATATAGGCACAACTGTAATAAACCCCAAGCCACCACTGTCACCAACCTTGGTTGTTTGGCTGAAAAAACAGAGAACTCTCTTTCTAAAGTAGCGTTTCTCAACCTTCTTCCAGTCAAGGCACCCTTTAATATTAAGCACAATCTCAAGGCACCCCATTCTAAA
The DNA here is from genome assembly GCA_018402905.1 of Glandirana rugosa. Classification (NCBI taxonomy): domain Eukaryota; kingdom Metazoa; phylum Chordata; class Amphibia; order Anura; family Ranidae; genus Glandirana; species Glandirana rugosa. The sequence goes on from BLSH010115851.1 coordinate 1,545,278, forward strand.
GTAAAAATTAAACGAATAGTTTTACATAATGCAGCAGCATCCACACACATGGGCCACCTAATATTGGAGGTGATTTATTTGTACAAAGCAAATACACTTTTGCAGACTGGAACTGACAAGCGTTCCAGCATTTCTACTCCCTCGTTTTCTCTCCCCCATGCAGCCAACGTGACATGGTAAGGGGAATCAAACAAGGATGCTGTTTAAGTGCCCAACATCCTTCTTATCCACCAGTGGCGTACTAACACGGGGGCGGGGGCGCAGTCCGCCCCGGGTGCCACACATTGGTAGGGTGTCAGCAGGGCTGGGTTTGATCTCAGCAGGGGGGTGGGGACTCCCAATTCATGTCCACAAATATAGCAATCTCCTGTTGTAAAGTTGTATGGATAAATCTCTTCTCCAAGTCCCCTGTGTTCGGCGGGGACCAGGAGACAGGCAGCAGACTATTTCTTCATTTTCGGGCCACGGATTAATCAGCCGCGGCATTCCCGGCGGCTCTAGTGTATTCATATAGAAGAGAGCGGCGCACACTGGTCGGATTAATCCGCAGCGCAAAAATGAAGAAATAGTCCGCTGCCTGTCTCCTGGTCCCCGCCGAACACAGGGGACTTGGAGAAGAGATTTAGCTACACAACTGTACAACAGGAGATCGCTATATTTGTGGACATGAATTGGGAGTCCCCACCCGCTCTACCTCACTCCCCCCAGTTCCCTCCAGTCCAGGCCAGTTGCCCAGCTGAGGTGCCCAGGAGGAAGGGATGTACCAGCAGTCCCATGCTCCCAGCTGGTGAGGATGGACCAGGACCCACCTGCAGGACAAGACAAACAGTGCACCCGGGACCCAGGTAGAAGAAGCTGGCAGAGGGGGCAACTAACAATGCTGCATTTGGAATGACACATTTGAGGGCACCCCTGCTGCCCCCCCATTGACGGGCATGGGTGAGGCTGCGCTGATGGGAACTGATCAGGCTGGGCTGATAGGCACTGGTGAGGCTGAGGCTGCATTGATGGGCACTGGTGAGGCTGCATTGATGGGCACTGGTCTGCACTGATGGGCACTGATCAGGCTGCGCTGATGGGCACTGGTGAGGCTGCGCTGATGGGCACTGGTGAGGCTGCATTGATGGGCACTGGGGAGGCTGCGCTGATGGACACTGCTGTTGAGGCTAGACTGATGGACATTGGTTAGGCTGCATTGATGGGCACTGCTGTTGAGGCTACACTGATGGACACTGGTGAGGCTGTATTGTTGGGCACTGGTGAGGCTACGCTGATGGGCACTGGTGAGGCTGCAGTCATTGCCATAGAAACATTTGTAAAGGGGGGAGTTAGTAAGATGACCACATCCATGTGGGGGTGTCAGAAATATTTCTGCACTCAGGCATCTGTGACCCTAGTGTCGGCCCTGTGAGGGGCATTGCTGGCGATAAGGGTTCACTAGTGCTGCCCTCTGAAGAGTGAACCACAGTGGATCACTTTTCAGAGGATGTTTGACAGACGACAGAGAAGCATTTTATTGCCTCCTCGCCCCCCAATTTAATCCCCAAAAATCTGCACCACCTTGTGTTTTTCAGGGGGGGGGGTTCCAGATATAGGATCCGTCCCGGGTGCCAAATGCTCTAGGTATGCCCCTGTTATCAACTAATGTTTGGATGCTGGTGGCTAGCCTGCATAGTGCTTAAGGTTGTAATGTTGTGCAATGAAAACCTGTAGCTTTGTGTAATAAAAAGGCGGGCTTGATCAACTAGTAAAAATAATAGTAAAAATAATCAAGTGCGTATAACAAGTGGTAAAACTGTACATAAAAAAGTCCTCATTCAATCTGTATAAAGCAATACAGTACTGGTGCAATGACGTGATATCCTAGTGATAAAGTTCATAAGAATTTCTTCTGTCCAAAGAGATATGAATAGAGTTCTATTTCCAGAGGATATCAGATAAAGGAGATGTGTTATTGGAAAACAGACACCAAATGATAATCCTTCATCAGTGAAGATGGGAGCTTACCGAAAGACCAGTGACACTCCTTCTCAGGAGTGTTGGAAACCGCTTAGAGGAGTCCCAGATCCGCCAGAGTGTCTCTCATATGTCCACTGATGGCTCTGAAGTTACTAGCACCTTCCCTCTCTGTCCATGATCTCTGTATCTCTTCCCCAGTGGGTGATAAGGTGGTATGAGATGTAGAAAAAAGTATAGCGTGCAAACGTCAACCATGCCATAAAATTAAATTAAAATGCACATGCGCAGTGCAGGTGTGTGTCACGGCCCGACGATCGTTTAGTCTAACAAGACATCATCAGGGGAATGCTCACACGCGAATGCCGCAATCTTATATAGCCCATCTGGAGTGAGAAAGAGGCTCCACTAACAAAAAAGTTAATTGGAAAAAGTAAAATTTGATTCTATTGGTTGTAATGAGACAGGTGACCGGAACTCAAACCAGGCTTGATCAACTCCCCGGCTTGTACACCATTTTTGGGTAATTTTTAGGTATGTTGCCAAGGCACCCCTTAAGAACTCAGAAGACACCATCATTGAAATAAGCTGTTCTATAGAAATATGGAGCACACACAGACAAGTCACACAGTTAGCCAGGGACATGGAGAGCAGTAAAGACTAGATGGGGTCAGGCCATTCCTTACTCCACCCCAAATAGAGAAAGTCATTTGAAGGAGATCCGCTCTTTAAAATGGTTGCTACCACAATCGTGTGTCACTGCCAGCCCCTTTATTATAACTAGTCCAAACACACAGGGTAAATGTTTTATGAAAACAAAGCTTTTAGAGCGATCTCCAGGCCGGTCACCTGACTCCCTGCAGTAGCCCTGGATCAGAGTAGGAGAGTCACGTGACCGGCCTGAAGATCTCTCTAAAACAGTATTTACAAACTTCATTTTCATAAAACATTTACCCTGTGTGTTAGGACTAGTTATAATAGAGGGACTGCCAGGGACAATTGCTAATATTTTTTTTCTACTAATTGTGGCAAGAGGGGGGGGGGGGGGTGTGTGGAGACAGAGACATAGAGCTGACAGGAAGGGGGGGGTGAGGGGGACAGAGGAGAGCAGAGAGGAGAGCTGCGGATGACGGAGTGGATGACGGAGCGATGCAAACTGACCATGGTAGTCAGGGCTCAGCAGCCATGATTATCGTGGTCAGTACAGGAAGTGGCAGGATCAGTTAGGTTTTTTACAGATACAGCATAAGCACTGTGCTGTTAAATCTGCAATAAGGGACCAGGATCTTTTTTTTTCCTTTTTTTTAGGGTTACAAACACTTTAATATGCCCACTTTGTCAAGTTTGTGAAAAATATTGTTAAAAAAATAACACATGAAAGCCCAACTATGGGTGATTTTTGTATGGTGGAGCTATGAAAATGTTTCTGTCTGAACTTTTAACCTCAGATATCACTGAAGAAAATGCAAGAGTGAAAAGCGTGTAAATGCATTCAAGCACATTAAACATGCTGGAAAAAACTCATAAATGTAAAATAGAAGCTTAAAGCTAAAAATCTGCTTTATACATATATATCGGGCAGCTTTTTGATCTGATGAAAAGGAGAATGGTTTATTTGATGATACTATCTCATAATATAGCAGAGGAAGAATTTTGTTTTCTTTCAAATCATGTTTCCAAAAAGCAAAAAGTAGGTTTCCACATCATTTTTTGGTGTTCCCCTTTAATTAAACGCCAGCAGACAAAATTAGCAGAGGTGCACCCGGGAGATTAAGCAATTGTTCTGCATGCCAGCTTGGAAGATTTCTTATGGGAGCATTTTAGCTTTATCCCATAATGGAAAATGTGTGTACACGTATGCCTCCCATTCACTCTGAAGGCTTATTACACACGTGAATGAAGTATTTATTTCCTCGGTGTCTGATCAGACTGTCAGATCTCTTGTCACATGGAGGTAATATGCTTGATTCCAACAAGACATAAATAAGCCAGTATGTATGAGAAGAATAATAAGGGCATGCAGTATAGCCCCTCACTGACTGGCTGTCCTCAGCTAACAAGTCCACTTAGTACTGCCATTTCCCTAGTGACAAGAGTCAGCAGTCTTCTTTTACAGACCTCATAAAATGCAGATTAATTAAAAAAAAAAAAAGTTCCAATAAGCTGATACAATGCTGATACAATGAGGAAGCATCCAGCACAGATGAGAGATGACTGCACCACAACACTACAGAGCCACAGTGCATATCAGAGACAACCATTCAGCACATTGTTTTCACATACAGGCAGTAAGAAGGTCACTGTGACATCAGACACAATTGGACACACCATCATCATTCATTTCTATGCAGCAAAATCCATTTATTACAACAACATGAGTGAATATTAGGAACTAGCATTATGTCAAGACATATACGACAAAAACACATTTCAAGGTTTCTTTTCAGTCTAAATCTTATACTACACGGTAGAACATTTTCATTAGACTTTTGCCTGGCAGACAAGAAACCGAAACCTGCAAAAAGTGGATACCAAGCTGACCAGAGACATGTCATGATGGTATGATCATGTATAGCATGGGTACTTAACCTGTGGACCTCCAGCTGTTGCGGAACTACAAGCCCCATGAGGCATTGCAAAGCTGATAGTTACAAGTAGAGATCGACCGATATATCCGGCCGATTTTTGGCATTTTATAATTAACCACTTCCCTACCGCCGTATGCAGAATGACAGCCGGGAAGTGGTTGAGTTATCCTGACTGGACGTCCTATGACATCCAGCAGGATAACATGCCGGCGTGCGCCGGGGGGGGGGGGGAGGGCGGATTGCGGCGATCAGTGGTGTGGGGGGTCAGTGTGACCCCCCCGCATTACCGATCTTGGAAAAGCGTTTCCATTGGAAGCACTTTACCATGTGATCACAGTGTAATCAGGAAAGCCGTTTATCGGCTTTTCCTGTACTCGGGTCTGCAGACCTGAGTAGAGGAGAGCCGATCGGCTGCTCACCTGACAGGGAGGGGGTCTGTGCTGATGGTTTATAAGCGCAGCCCCCCCTCGGATCCCCACCCTAGGCCACCAGGGAGCCTGCCCAGGGACCACTAGGGATGTGCCCACCCAGGACCACCAGGGAGCCGACCAGACCACCAGGGAGACCACCCGGTAAGGGGCACAGTGCCCAACATGGATGGCACCTTCAGATGTCACTCTAGACCACTAGGGACATGGTCCCTATCATTGCATTTGTCACCTGCTGCCAATCAGTGCTACCTATGAGTGCCCATCAGCACCGCTTATCAGTGCCCGTCAGTGCTGCATATCAGTGTCCATCAGTACCTCCTATCAGTTTCTGTCAGTGCTGCTTATCAGTGCCACCTATCAGTGCCCATCATTGCTGCATATAAGTGCCTCATCAGTGCCCGTCAGTGTAGCCTCATCAGTGATGGAGAAAATGTACTTATTTACAAAGTTTTGTGACAGAAACAAACAAAAAAATTTTTTTTTCAAAATTTTCGGTCTTTTTTTATTTGTAGCCCAAAAAATAAAAACTGCAGAGGTGATCAAATATCACCAAAAGACAGCTCTATTTGTGGGTACAGCGGCGCATGACCGCGCAACTGTCATTCAAAGCGCAACAGCATTGAAAGCTGAAAATTGGTCTGGTAGGGAAGTGTTCTAAGTGCATGGTATTGAAGTGGTTAATTGGCATCGGCGGATTGTGCTGCAAATTAGGCCGATTAAATTAACCACTTGTTAACCCCTTCTTAGGGGTTAAAAGCACCCTGCTGCCACCACATACAATGAATAAGCACAATTAACTGTTAGAGCCGGTTCACATAGGGGCGACTTGTCAGGTGACTTGAGCCGCCTGACAAGTCGCCTCCATGCATTGCAATGGAACCGTTCTAAATAGGAGTCACTCAAGTCACTCCGACTTAGAAAAAGGTTACTGTACTACTTTTGGGGTGCCTGCAGGCGACATGCATTGACTTCTATTACAGAAGTCGATTGCAAGCCGTGCTGAAGTTGCGATGTGAGGGGTCACGCTGAGTTGGCCTGCAAGTCGGATTGCCCCTGTGTGAACCGGCCCTTAGATTTTATGAGATCAAAGGGAAAAAAAAATCGGCCTAACATATCGGCCCAAAAATTCAGCATCATATATCGGCCGCCCCGATTTCTAAATATCGACATTGGCCAGAGAAAAACCCATATCGGTTGACCTCTAGTTACAAGCATGACTCCTAAAGGCAGAGGCATGATGGGTATTTTAGTTTGGCAACAGCTGGAGGACCAGAGATTGAGCAGCCATGATGGATATGTAGATATTTGTAGAGATTTTCTCTGTGGGGTGGTAGGTGCGCCTCCAGACCGCCCGCACACCCCTGTCAGGAGCTCACTATGTGCGGGTGGGGGTGCATCCCTTCCGTCACCTGCTCGTCCCTGTATTTGAGCGAGGGGGGTTTTGTAAAGTGTTTGTGGCTGTGGGATGGTATGTGTCAATCCTATTATATATGCGAAGGGTAGTCTTGTAAGTTAGAGAAGTTGCAGGTTATGTGAAGTGTAGATCTTATGTCGATGTCTTTCAGGGTAGCTAGACTAAACGTGTATGGGTAGGTCTATATTATGGGGGTGTCTTCTTTACGTTGTTTGAAAACTATCAGGTGTAGGATGATACGTTGGTTAAAAATGATTAGTCGCTGAGTAACTTACGTCATCCTTTTGAGGTGGGGATGCAGGCAGTGGGATGATTGGGTCGGTACAAAGGCCGGGATCCATGTCTCAACTTTGAAACGCGTGGATAATGGTGGTGATACTATAAAACATAGTGGTCAGAGGATATAAAAATTTTGAAATCAGAGATAAAGAATGAGAAGTATTGGGGAGGAGAAAAAGAAGATGGGGGTGGGGAGGGAAGAGGGAGGATGGGGAGATGGGGGGGGGGGGCTAATCCATTCTCTCACTCCAGCCTGCTCCAAGAAGTTTATGTTAGTAAACTGGCATATTCCTTAGTTGTGATGAAATGGGTCCAGCATGCCAATGTTGTTGTAAACTTTTTGGGCGTGTCTCTGGTTCGGTGGATGAGCTCCTCCATTTCTGCTATTTTCTGGATACATTTGAACCACTCTGCAATAGATGGGAGTTCTGATGATTGCCAACAAGCTGAGATGCACATTTTCGCCACAGTGAGCATAAAGCTCGCTAGGGAGCGATGGTAGTTGCCCTCGCATTTGATGAGTGGTGTAAGAGGAGTTGTGCAGCAGAGAGATCAGTGCATTTTTATAACACTGATCAGTGTAATAATGTCACTGGTGTGCAAAAAGTGTCACATAGGGTCAGATTTGTCTGCCACAAAGCTGCAGTCCCGCTAAAAATCACAAATCGATGCCTTTACTAGTGAAAACATTTTAAAAAAGTCCATAAATCTATTCCTTATTTTGTAGATGCTATAACTTTTGCGCAAACCAATCAATACACGCGATATTGCGATTTTTATTTTTTACCAAAAATATGTAGAAGAATATATATTGACCTAAACTGATGAATAAATTTGTCTTTTTATTTTTTTTTTGGGGGGGGGGGGGGGGGATATA
>BLSH010115851.1:1571283-1611081 GCA_018402905.1 Glandirana rugosa
ACAGCGCGGCTTCAACCTCCAGGTACGCGTTACGTCCAATGAAATAAGGACTTCTTCACGCTGGAGGTTGAAGCCGCGCTGTTCGTCATTATCCACCGCTGTCCTTTTGAAGCTTTTATCAAGTCTGCTATCTGTACTCGCACCAGTGGAGGTGCTGAACCATGTGAGTGATTTTCTTTTTTAATAAATGAATGTGTTTTTAAACAAACGGAGAGCACTAGATTTTCTTCCATTTGTTTTTGTATGAAACATCTTTGAGGAGCACCTTGGCTGTACCCTAAGTAAAGTGAGAGCATTGTCAGGATTGGACCTCGTGTGACTTACATATGCCTTATGACCCCTGCGGGTCGAGTTAATGAGGTGAGAGGCTTGGAGTGTCTGAGGTGGCAGGATCCATGTGTGCATTTCACCTGCATGCTCTGTATAATATAGGCACTGTGATTCACCGGGATGATTATATGATGTTCCTAAACGAAGCTGGAAGATATTGTTTGACACGCAGCCTTAACCACTAACTGAATAGGACTTCACCCATTGTTATGGTTTTCTCTGGCTGAAAGACTGTTTTTCTTTGTTTGCGCTGCACTGTTCCATTGATTTTTTCGTATGTTTCAATTAAGTTTTAATATTCAAAGTAAACTTAAAGCGGTAGTAAACCCATCCATTTAACAGTTTAAAATCCAGTTACATTTCCGGCACGTGCCGGAAATGTAACACTCCCATTGGTTGTGCTCTAAACCAAACTGTCAAACCATCCAATGGCTGGTGTCATAGCTGATCATATGTGCAGCATCATGACAGTTGTAGATTAAACTGAGGCCAAGATGGCAGCTTCCTTGGCTGAAAATGATAGGAGGGTTTACTACCACTTTAACTATCCATTGATGTCTCCGTGCTTTTTGATGAGAAATCACTTTGAGAATCACCCAACTAGCATTTCTAGCTGTGGCCATCTTGAGTAAGGGCAGATGAACCATGTGGAATCCATCTGCCATTAACTCAAGCATGCAGGCAGGGTGTGGGAGAGGGTGATAGGTGCGTTACTCCTTTAAAATATCATTGCAATTGTGAATGGGTAATCACAAAATCAATAATGGTAAATACTGTATCAAACTACTGTACAATGTAAAAAAAAAAAAATAATACAAATAAAATAAAAGTCAAACATAAAAACTATTTATGAAAAAAAACAACAAATGTCATTTTAAAATATTGTGCAATACAATTTTCATGCAAGTTCCTTTAAATCTGTAAAAAAATATACATGGAATCTTTTGAAACCGACAGCACACAAGTGTCCGCTGCAAGGTGTCCCCCTGGTGAAAAAGCTCCCTTACTGGATGAAGAGGATCTCTATATTATTAAAAGTCTATAATCTCTATATTATCAGGAGATAACCAGCGCCTGGTTGGCACACAACCTTGACATACATAGATTCTCCAGTAATCCATCAACCAACTTCCCTTAAAGGCATATGAAACATATGAGAAACAGAAAAGCAGATCTCATAGTGTAATATGTAAAAACAGATGGTTTTATCACTCCACGGACATTGCCTGGGGAAGAGGGCTGGTTGGTGATGCCTCCACTATCTAATATAAACACATTGAGATACCCATGCCCAAGCACTCATAATGAAAAACATTACCAACAGCAAACAATGCTGGGTTGACTCTCATAAATTTGCATGTCATCATCAAAACAATGTGTGAGATCCTGGAATATCATGAAGAACACTGAATGACGCCACAAAAAAAAACTGTAAAAAAAAAAATAATTAAAAAAATTATTTAAATATTCAATCCCCATATCAATGCCATCTAGTGGACAAAACAAAAAAGAACTGTTCAGTCCTATTTAATGGTAACAGTCTTTGGCATATAGATCTCAATGGTTTACATCAATGTAAACTATAAAATCATATAAAAATAATGGTAAAGATAAAACTAACAATTAAAAATACAAAAAAAAAATAAGTATACTGGAACTAAGCTGTTGCTGATAAAACAAAATAATGTCCCACTCTACATCAAGTCCAAAAGGACTATAGGTTTAAAGATCAAAGATCCATTGTGTTTCACATCAAGAAATTTCTTTCATAGAATTGATACCACGCCAGTGGGAAGTAAATTTATCAATGCCCACCAGTTGTAGAGAGGTAGGATCTCTACCGCGATGAAGAGAATAATGTGAACTTGACACTTCAGCAAGCAGAAATCATAGGGAAGCTTGCCAGAAAGTGCACAAATGCCATGGCCACTGGGTAACTAGGATTGGATGGTTAAGGCGGTGTACCCCTCCTCAGATCAGGGAATCTTGCCCAGAACAAAGAACAAAAATGGTGTAAACGCCTAGGGAACTTTCTTCAGCACTTTATTACGGGATGAAAAATACAAATTATACTCATAAACCAAAATAGGATGGTAGCTTATTAAAATACTAGAGTCCATAAGTGCGCCCTCCATTCCTTGCTTTGAAAAGGGGGGCCTGTCCACCAAAACGCATTAACCGGTTTTGTCAGCCGCACAATTCCATGAGGTTGGAGGGTGGACGTCTGGATTTTTTTATTTTTTAACCCTTAATAAAGTGATGGAGATAATGCACTAGGTGTTTGTACTCTTTTTGTTGTTTATATAGAGAACACTTTTTGTGGCCCTTGAAGTCTTTCTTGATATTGGTAATGTGTTTCTCAATCCTTATTTGCAGTGCCTGTATGGTCCCCTGCACATATTGCAACCCACACGGGCACCAAAGGAGGTAGATCACACAATGAGTAGAACAGGTGATAAAATCCTGTATGTTGAATGTAGGTACTTTGTGTGACTTCTTGTGCCTATTTTACAACATTTGCACACCCCAAATCTTCTGTAGGGGAAAAATCCCTTCAATCATCCAAACATAGACACTAATTGGTCAATCCACTACATTGGGGGTGATTTGATCGCTGTTTGTGCCCTCTTACAGATATTAGGATACTCAGGTACAATAGTTATCAATACTTTGTCACTTTTAAGAATATTCCAATGCTTAATTAACAACCTATTTACTACTCGATGTTGATTATAGAAAGTAGTAGTTAGAAATGACCATTCATGAACATTTTGAGATTGCACTCGTCTACCTATTAGAACTGGAAGTGAGTCATGCTCAATATTAAGGACAGCCTCAAATTCCTGCTCCAAGATATCTTCCTGGTACCCCTTTTGTAAAAAGTTGCAGCCTGTGTAACATAATCCTCCTTCTCTGTACAATTTCAACTAACGTCTGCAAGTGTCCCTCAACCACCAGGGATGAGGACAACTACCTATGGGAATATACCTGCTGTCTTTCTAAAATAGGTTTGGGTGAAAAATGATCTTCCTTCCTGAAGAGTCCGAAAATAAATCTTGAGGATGTGCTTAGCTGAGAAAGCCTGTTCTCCCCATGAAAGAAAAATAATGTCCATGAAGACTCATGGGATGTATGACATTGTTTTGGTCTAGGCCAGAAACCAGGAAGTAACTGAAGAAGTGTAAAACTAAAGTTTAAAGCAAATGTAATATACCTTTCTATGTACTAATGCTAGCAGCAAGGATTAAAATTAGTTAATGTTGACAGTTTAATTTCACTTTAAGATTTATTTAACCGCTTAAGGAGCACCCCATAGTAGATATACTACTACAGGATGGCTCTCCTGTACAAAATCACATCTATATACGTGATTCTACACTTCTGCCATGTGCTGTTGGTGGCCCGCTTCCGCTGTGATTACTCACAACACAAACCAATCTGCATGTGCTGGGTACTGGATGTCTGCCGGCACCCGCCAATCATTAGGCAGAAACACAGAACACAGCTCTGTCTATGTAAACAATGCAGATTTCCCATCTGACAGGGGGGAAGGGATGGACTTTGAGTCCCTGCAAAGCAGAGAATAAAATCCATCACTTCCCTGAGTAAAAGCAGCACACAGTACAGTAAAACACTGGCTAGGCACACAGTTAACCCTTTGATTGACCTAGATGTTTAACCCCTTCTCAGTGAGTGTCATTAGTACAGTGACCGTGCATATATTTAGCATTGATCACTGTATTAGTGTCACTGGTTCCCACAAAGGGTCAAAAGTGTCAGTGTCCAACTGTATGCCGCAATCTCACTAGAAGTTGCTGATCCCCACCATTACTTGTATTAAAAAATAATACAAATTCCAGTATATATACATTATAGTCTGTAGACGCTATGACTTTTGAACAAACCAATACAGGCGGTCCCTGGGTTACAAACAAGATAGGGACTGTAGGTTTGTTCATAAGTTTAATTTGTTTGTAAGTCGGAACAGGTACATTTTTTAAGTGTAGCTCCAGCCAAAAAAAACATTTTTAAGCATTTTGGATAGCATAGGGAAGGGGTAACACCCCTGTAATGTTTGTTTTGCTGTCTATTTCTGTTCAGAAGATTTCACCTCACTTCCTATCCCAATGATAATTGGATTTTGAAAATGTTGGGTTGTTGTGGAAACAAGGATTGGTGATAAAGCATCAATGGAGACCCCTTTTTCCCATAATAGCTCTTACAGGAGTGAATTTCCCTTCCTAGGGGGAGATTTCCTCTCACTTCCTGTTGTCTCCCTCCGTTTGTAAGTAGGAGTCGTTTGTAAGTCAGATGTTTGTAACTAGGGGACCGCCTGTATATGCTTATTGAGATTTTTTTTTACCAAAGATATGGAGCAGAGTACATATTGGCCTACATTTATGAAGAAGTTTGAATTTTTCATTATTTTTTTGGATATGTTTTATAGCAGAAAGTAAAAAATATTGGTTTTTTTTTTTCAAAATTGTTGGTTTTCTTCTTGTTTATGTCGGAAAAAAAAAAAGAACGTAGTGGTGATCAATTACCAAAATAAAAATAAAAGAACGTAGTGGTGATCAATTACCAAAATAAAAATAAAAGAACATAGTGGTGATCAATTACCAAAATAAAGCTCTATTTGTGGGGGGAAAAAAAACTATAAAAATTTTATTTGGGTACAGCGTTGGATGACCGCGCGATTTTCAGTTAAAGTAGCGCATTGACGTATCGCAGAAAATGGCTTGGTCATGAAGGGGGGGTAAATCGTCCAGAGGTCAAGTGTTTAACATAAACTAGCAATAGGCTGAAGTTTCAAACTAGCAGATAACCAAGACCTGAACCCAATTACACATTTTAGGGGAGGCTGGTGCTAATGGCCTGTGGTTGAAGCTCTACAGTCATGATGGCGATCCTCACGTTTGTGAGTAAAAACATAACCCTTTCTTCCATTGCTGAAAAGAAGTGTTCTGAATGTAATGGAGATGCACTTTTATCCAAGCATGTTCTTGACTTGAATGCATTTTTTTAAACTTATTTAATTTCCTATTGTTTTCTCTGATGACGTCAAATGCCTGAAAATGTTTCCCACCTACAGCTAATTTACACGTCTCTAATACACGTCTGAAAAACAGCCCACTTAAGCACTATTTTTAGCTGTATATACAGACTATTCTTATACCATAGGATAGAACTGTTATTGGAGAGCTGGTTCAGCAGCAAGGTTTGCACCCATTGGAAATGAATGGATCCCTCTGTATGGGAGTCTAAGCCCTCCAGTTCCGTAGAGAACCTTCAAAGTTGGAGTCATTTACAAACACTACAGAGCCAGGCTGCAGGGAGGCTAAGGAACCACTGTACCTGAAATATTAGCATACAATGAATTTATTCAAGAAGTGTTTTATGACACCACTTTGGACTATGATACAGGACACATGTCCCTTGGCAACCAAATCAAATTACCTTAATGCTTGCCGGATATTATTTATTGTTTAAATTGCATGTAAAGTTAAAACAAGACGACACCATAATGCAGCATTTCTGTTTGATTTATCATACACGTTGTGTAACGCCAATAAATTCATTAATATGTAAATGCCCTGTGCCCAGACTGTCACAGTGAATTGCCTGGGACGCACTGCAGAGGGATGGCCACAGAGTGCCCTGGAGAGCTACTAAATGAAGAAAATAAAATTAAAACTGCAGGTGTGCACTTCCAGATAGTGTTTTAAAGTGTTATCAGTTCTATTAAAGGGAGCAACTCAGATCTAATTAAAAAGATGATATAATGAATAACATGAGCGATTGTAAATATGTATGTGTACAGTGCCTTGAAAAAGTATTCATACCCCTTAACATTTTCTACATGTTGTCACGTTACAACCAAAAATGTAAATGTATATTATTGGGATTTTATGTGATAAACCACCACAATGTAGCACATAATTGTGAAGTGGAAGGAAAATGATAAATGGTTTTCATATTTTTTTTACAAATTAATATGTGAAAAGTGTGGGGTGCATTTGTATTCAATACTTTGTAGAACCACCTTTCCCTGCAATTACAGCTGCAAGTCTTTTGGGGATGTCTCTGCCAGCTTTGCACATCTAGAGAGTGACATTTTTGCCCATTCTTCTTTGGTAAATAGCTCAAGCTCTGTCAGATTGGACAGAAAACATCCATGAATAGTAATTTTTAAGCCTTGCCACAGATTCTCAATTGAATTTTGGTCTGGACTTTGACTGGGCCATTCTAACACATGAATATGCTTTGATTTAAACCATTCCATTGTAGCTCTGGCTGTGTGTTTAGGGTCATTGTCCTGCTGGAATGTGAACCTCTGCCCCGGTCTCAAGTCTTTTGCAGACTCTAACAGGTTTTATTCTAAGATTGCCCTGTATTTGGCTCCATTCATCTTCCCGTCAACTCTGGCCAGCTTCCCTGTCCCTGCTGAAGAAAAGCATTCCCACGACATGATGCTGCCACCACCATGTTTCACGGTGAGGACGGTGTGTTCAGGGTCATGTGCAGTGTTAGTTTTCCACCACACACAGCATTTTGATTTTAGGCCAAAAAGTTAAATTTTGGTCTCATCTGACCAGAGCACCCTCTTCCACATTTACTGTGTCTCCAACATGGCTTCTCGCACACTATAAATGGGACTTCTTATGGCTTTCTTTCAACAATGGCTTTTTTCATGCCACTCTTCTATAAAGGCCAGATTTGTGGAGTGCACGACTAATAGTTGTCCTGTAGACAGATTCTCCCACCTGAGTTGTGGATCTCTGTAGCTCCTCCAGAGTTACCATGGGCCTCTTGGCTGCTCTCTGATTAATGTTCTCCTTGTCCGACATTTCATTCTAGGTGGACGCCACGTCTTGGTAGGTTTGCAGTTATGCCAAACACTTTTCCATTTTTCGGTGATGGCTATAACAGTGCTCCGTGAGATGTTCAAAGCTTGGGATTTTTTTTATAACCTAACCCTGCATTAAACTTCTACACAACTTTATGCCAGACCTGTCTGGTGTGTTCCTTGGCCTTCATGATGCTGTTTGTTCCCCAAGGTTCTCTAACAAACCTCTGAGTGCTTCACAGAACAGATTTATACTATTAAATTACACACAGGTGTATTTACTAATTAGGTGACTTCAGAAGGCAATTGGTTCCACTAGATTTTAGTTAGGGGTATCAGAGTAAAGGGGGCTGAAATGCATGCCACACTTTTCAGATATTTATTTGGAACAAATTTTGAAAACCATTTATCATTTTTCTTCCACTTCACATTTACGTGCCACTTTGTGTAGGTCTATCACATAAAATCCCAATAAAATACATTTACATTTTTGGATGTAACATGACAAAATGTGGAAATTTCAAGGGGTATGAATACTTTTCAAGACACTGTGTATGTATATATATATATATATATATATATATATATATATATATACACACACACACTGTATATATACACACACAGTGAGGGAAAAAAGTATTTGATCCCCTGCTGATTTTGTATGTTTCCCCACTGACAAAGAAATGATCGGTCTATAATTTTAATGGTAGCGAGAGACAGAATAACAACAACAAAAATCCAGAAAAACACATTTCAAAAAAGTTATAAATTGATTTGCATTTTAAGGGGTGAAATAAATATTTGACCCCTTTGCAAAACATGACTTAGTACTTAGTGGCAAAACCTTTGTTGACAATCACAGAGGTCAGACATTTCTTGTAGGTGGCCACCAGGTTTGCACACATCTCATGGGGGATTTTGTCCCACTCCTCTTTGCAGATCCTCTTCAAGTCATTAAGGTTTCTAGGCTGATGTTTGGTAACGCGAACCTTCAGCTCCCTCCACATATTTTCTATGGGATTAAGGTCTGGGGACTAGCTAGGCCACTCCAGGACCTTAATGTGCTTCTTCTTGAGCCACTCCTTTGTTGCCTTGGCCGTGTGTTTTGGGTTATTGTCATGCTGGAATACCCATCCCCCAACCCATTTTCAATGCCCTGGCTGAGTGAAGGAGGTTCTCACCCAAGATTTGAAGGTGCATGGCCCCATCCATCGTCCCCTTTGATGCAGTGAATTTGTCCTGTCCCCTTAGCAGAAAAACACCCCAAAGCATAATGTTTCCACCTCCATGTTTGACGGTGGGGATGGTGTTCTTAGGGTCATAGCCAGCATTCCTCCTCCTCCAAACGTGGCAAGTTAAGTTGATGCCAAAGAGCTTGATTTTGGTCTCATCTGACCACAACACTTTCACCCAGTTCTCCTCTGAATCATTCAGATGTTCATTAGCAAACTTCAGACAGGCCTGTACATGTACTTTCTTGAGCAGGGAGGCCATGCAGGCGCTGCAGGATTTCAGTCCTTCATGGTGTAGTGTGTTACCAATTGTTTTCTTGGTGACCATGGTCCCAGCTGCCTTGAGATCATTGACAAGTTTCTTACATGTAGTTCTGGGCTGATTCCTCACCATTCTCACGGGATCTTGCATGGAGCCCCAGACCGAGGGAGATTGCCAGTTATTTTGTGTTTCTTTCATTTGTGGATAATCGCACCAACTGTTGTCATCCTCTCGCCAAACTGCTTGGCGATGGTCCTGAGGCCCATTCCAGCCTTGTGTTGTAGATCTACAATCTTGTCCCTGACATCCTTGGACAGCTCTTTGGTCTTGGCCATGGTGGAGAGATTAGAATCTGATTGATTGATTGCTTCTGTGGACAGGTAACAAGCTGAGATTAGGAGCACTCCCTTTAAGAGAGTGTTCCTACTTTCAGCTCATTACCTGTATAGAAGACACCTGGGAGCTAGAAATCTTGCTGATTCATAGGGGATCAAAACTTATTTCACTCATTAAAATGCAAATCAATTTATAACTTTTTTGAAATGTGTTTTTTCTAGATATTTTTGTTGTTATTCTGTCTCTCACTGTTAAAATTAACCTACCATTAAAATTATAGACTGATCATTTCTTTGTCAGTGGGCAAACGTACAAAATCAGCAGGAAATCAAATACTTTTTCCCTCACTGTATATATATATACACACACACACACACAGTATGTATATCCTACATTTCTTGCAGGGAGAGGATGAAAGAGAACCTAAAATCCTTAAAGCCGGCCTTTTTTCCTGGCTCAGACCTCTTCCTATATGACAGGCTGAAGTAAACTCAATACAAGCATAAGATAAGGGTTGGGAATAATTAGAATTTGTGTGTAGCTCTGACTCCCAGATGGATATTAGATGCAGACCATCACCTCAACGGGTTCATCTCCATTTGCTGATTTCTAAAGCCTCGTACACACGGTTCGACGGTCGTATGACCGAACGGACCAAATCGTATGCTGGCTGTTGTATCTAGCATACTGACATGCACTACACGATCGTACGACCAAGCTGAATGTAGTGACGTGTAATGAACGTATAAAGAGAAAGTTCAGGTGCATGTAATTAGCATCCGGCCGTTCCTGACTTCTGAGCATGCGTGTTTTGCACAATACAACTTGTTGGACCAACTTCTCTGTACACGCGATACAACGGTCGTATGACCGCTTGTTGGTACTACCAAGTTTTCTAGTCTGCTCATACTTCTGTTGTACGACCGTCGTATGTCAGCTGTTCTAATCGCACTTACTAACGATCGATTTCGCATACAACGGTCGTTCGTACTACCTGTTGTATACGACCGTTGAACTGTGTGTACGAAGCATAAACGTTTCTACTACTTCACTGCTTTACAAAAACATAGAAACTTTGCTGGAGAATTCTAAAGTCCCATTCTAGTCATGCAAAATGCAATTCTCAGAGTTCAACGTTTAAAGTCTTTTTTTTTTTTTAGCTTTGGATGGAGTGGGAGGGATTAGCACACGTCAGGCTTTTATTGCCCCTCGTGTTAGGGGGATTATTTCCATGTATCATTATCACCAAAAGTAAAAGAAAGTCCCAAATTTTGGGTTGTCCCCAGAAAAGGAATATATTCCAATGGGGATCCTAGTTCTGGTGATCCTGGTGACAACTGGGATTTCCTCTTACTTCCTGTTTGGTTATAAGCAGGAAGTGAATGGAAATGTTCCCAATGGGGCACAAAATAACTGATGGGTTATAACCTTCCATTGCTCTATCCGAAAAGAAAGAAAAATAGTTTTGCCTTTAGTTGTATTTTAATTTAGCAGGTAACCTGAAAAACAAGTAAAAAATATGTGGTTGAAAAGAGCTTTTAAAACTCTTAAAATTCACTTTACTACATGTTCCAAAGAGCTATATTCGGGAAGTTTAGGGCTTTTCAAATGGAAATAAAACAGTGAGGAACAGCATACAACTATTGTGATTCATCTTGCACCTAATATTGGATAATGGACCAATGAAAGTTGTTTGGAGTGACACGAGACAACATTCCACTAATTTTTCATGTTTCCACCTCTTGTAACCACTACCTGCATTTGTATGCAGTGATGGATAGAATCCCCACAGGCTAAGGCCCCTTTCACACTAGCGGAGCCCGTTTTGATGGGCTCCGCTGCTCAGCGGGGATCCATCCGTTTATCCCCCCCGAGCCGGCAGATGACCGGACCGTCTCTGCACTCCCTGCAGAGACTGACCTGTCACAGCTCCATTCTCCTCTATGGAGGATCAGATGAACACGGACCGTGTGAAAGAGCCCTTACTCTGATACCCCTAACTAAACTCTAGTGGAAACAAATACCTTCAGACGTCACCTAATAATTAAATAGAGTCCACCTGTGTGTAATTTAATCTCAGTATAAATACAGCTGTTCTGTGAAGCCCTCAGAGGTTTGTTAGAGAACCTTAGAGATCATCCTGTGTGTCTGCAGGATGATCGGCGGGTGCTGGCGGACATCGAGCTAGTAATAGCGTGCTAAACCTCTATACCTGCTTAGACTGTATACCCAAAACAATATAACACGATTCAACTGTATCAAACATTAGTGAATAAAGTGCCAGTGCTTAGAATAAAGGTGAGCCCTTAAAGCAGCCTTTCTCAACCTTTTCAACACAGAGGAATCCTTGAAACAACTTTCTGGTCTCAGGGAACCTCTGCAAAAATTACTATATCTACATTACTCATGATACATTAGTGTGATGGTCAGTGGGAAGAATGTTCCTTACACTTGTGGTCATTGTGAAACATTACACCTTACACTACAGATAGCTAAAAAGATCAATGGTGTCAGTGGGAACTTATCTAAGGGGCAGAAATTGCTCAAGGACCCCCTAGCAACCTCTGAAGGAACCCTGGTTGAGAAACCCTGTCTTAAAGTGACTGTAAACAATCACCTTGTAAAACAACCCATTCAGTTTAAAATAGAAATGAAAGGCAAAACATTTTTGTATAGATATAAAAAAAATTATGAATACCTTTTTACCCTTTTTATAAGTGATCACATTCCCTCTGTACTCTGGGGGAAGGAGCAGAAGAAGCAGCACACTGAGCTTGCCAGTGAATTGCTGTGCACGGGGGGATGGGGTAATCATTGGAGGAAAGCATGTTGAGTTCCTAGAATAGCTAGAGAACTGATCACACTGTGCTCTCCTGCTTAGTGTGGTCAGCTTTTAATAGGAAAGTAGAGGGGCTGGCAGGAACACCAGGGATTTCACACAAAGGAGGCAGTACAAAGAAAAGGATACTTTCTCATACAAGTACATGGTACAGCAGGCACATATCAGGAATATGAAGTGTTGATAAAACAAACACTTTAAGATGATTTCTCATAACAGCAGTCTGTGCTCATATAAAAAATCCTTGTTCAGATGCAAACAAATCCTTTGAAAAAAGTGCATAAGTGTAAGTTTGTGCCCCTCTCCCAATGGACGCAAACTCACCAGATGTAATGGATTTCCTTTAGCTTATGCCAAAAAATGATCAAAGCTGGCTTTTTCACAGCTCCGCTGTGCGTGGCTCAATGTCGTTCACTAGATCCTATTTCCTTAGACCAAATGCAGACTCACATACATAGAGGGACCATTTAAAAACTGAAGTGTGATGTTGCTGTGGGTTCCTATACTTCATAAAGCATTGTCTGTAAGATCTGTGCCTGGGGAGGCTGCTCAGGAACTCAGGAGGTTGCCAAGACACATTCTCATAAACCTGGCACTGGTTCACAGCAGCGGTCACAGGACTGGTGGAAAATGGCGCGCAGGAAGCCTGGTTCTTGGCCGAGGAAGTTTGCAGCCTACCACTCATAGCAATGCTCCTCCGCCTGCCCCTTCCAGCACATACCTAGCCAGGTACTTTTTTCAAAGAATTGTTTGCATCTGAACAAGGATTTCTTATTTGAGCACAGACTCTTGTTATAAGACTTCATCTTAACCACTTCAGCCCCGGAAGGATTTACCCCCTTCCTGACCAGAGCACTACTTGCGATTTGGAACTGCGTCGCTTTAACTGACAATTGTGCTGTAATGCGATGTTGTACTTGATGTCCTTTTTTTCCCTACAAATATAGCTTTCCTTTGGTGATATTTGATCACCTCTGCGGTTTTTATTTTTTGCACTATAAACAAAAAAATGTGACAATTGTGGAAGATATACAATATTTTTTTACTTTTTGCTATAATACATATAAAAAAAATATATATATATAAAAAAACTAAATTTATTCATCAGTTTAGGCCGATATATATTCTTCCTCATATTTTTGATAAATAAAATCGCAAAAAGCTTTTGATTTGTTTGCGCAAAAGTTGCCGCATTTACATCATGAGAATTAATTTATGGCATTTTTATTATTTCTTTTTTTTTTTACTGGTAATGGTGGCGATCTGCGATTTTAATCGAGACTGCAATATTGCGGCGGACAGATCGCCCATTTTTGACACTTTTTTGGGACCATTGACATTTAAACAGTGATCAGATCTAAAAACAAAAAAACACTGATTACTGTATAAATGTCACTGGCAGGGAAGGGGTTAACCTGTGGGGGGCAATCAAGGGGTTAAGTGTGTTCCCTCACTATGTTCTAACTGTTTGGGGGCTGGGCTGGCAGGGGCATGACAGATCTAGCTGATCCCGATGACAGGGATCAGTAGATCACTGTCATGCTGCCTGTTAGAACGGGGAACCGCCAATGTAAACACGGTTCTTCTTCTGTAGAAGGTGATCGCAGGTCGCCGGCGGACATCAATTCTGCCTGAGCTATGGCCACACTCACACAGAGTGTGGTGGGTATGAGAGCATGCCAGCGGCTGCCTGCGCCCGCCTGCAACTGCGCGGATTGCCATTTATAGACAGCGATCTGTGCAGCGCAGCCAACTTGCCACAGTGAATGTATGGGAGGCGGTCGGCAAGTGGTTAAGGACCTTTATTCTGAGCACTGGCACTTTATTCACTAATGTTTGATACATTTGAATTTTTGGTGATTAATTATCTTCATAATTTTTTATGTTATTTATTATAGCAATTTTATATTGTTTTGGGTATACACTCTAAGCAAGTATAGAGGTTTAGCACGCTATAACTATATCTTTATCCATCTAGTCAATGTGCATACATTTATTGTACATCTAAAAGCACAAATATATTGTACAGTGTAACTTCTTTGAAGGGCCCAGAACAGAAATACAAGGTTACCAATGTGCAGTATTAACTTGCCCACTCCCCACCTCCATGGGCGATGAGCTGTCGGTGCCTACACAGCGGTACAGCAGTTCAGGAATTTGAATTCCCCGTTCTTCTCCTTTCTGCAGGGTTTCCAGGAAGGATCAGAGTGATTCTGAATGGCCAACACCAGCACAGAGAATAACTCTGATCCATCCTGGAAGTCCTACAGAAAGAACTGGAGAAAATCAGAGATTTCAAATCCATGGACTGCTACGCCAGCTGCGTGGGTACAGACAAAACCTGTGAGACGCAAGACTGCTATTTTTGTAAACTGTCTTCTGTTCTGTTAAAGTGGATGTAAACCCATTCATGAAATCTGACCTGTGCACATCACATACAGTATATCTGTAGTGTTTAGTTATCTCTCTCCAAAGGCCTAAGCCCCGTGTCTTTTTGCTGCTCCGTTTTTCTGTTATTAGCATTATAACTTCTGGCAAGCTCTCCAAAACAGGAGATAAAAGCAGCTGGAAATTTTTGTCAGGGAGGGAACTTTGATACAGATAGGCAGAGAGCTGGTCTATTCACAGCACAGCTCTGCAAGTTTCTTCCTTCCTCTGCCTATGTGGAGGGGGGATGTGTGCCTTTCCTCCAATCAGCTCTCACACAGTGTATGCCCAGACTCCACACCCACTGCTGAATAAGGAAGAACATTTTCAAACATGATGTGCACTTTCTAAAGAGTCTGGACAGCAGATATACATGTAAATTTTATGTATGGAGAGTTGTTTAATCTCAGTGTATCATCGGAGGCTGTTCACTTCACTGGGTATATGTGAGGGTTTACATCCACTTTAAGTAAATGTTATTTTTCATTCTTTTTCATTGTGAGAGTATGTGTTATTTCTTTGGTACTATGTTAACTTAAATACCATATATCATCGGTTTCCTTGGGGTCATTGCAAAAGAAATTAAGAAATAGTGGCAGGTAATTGTAGAGTTCTTCATAATTTAATTATTACATTTTAATAAACATAACCCTCTGAGTGTAGCTTGCATAGCAAAATGTGGCGTAGGGCAGGGTTTACATAATGGAGATTTTTCCCTGGTTGCTTTGTCAGTGCCGCTGCCATCTTCCCCATATCAACTTCTTCTATTGGCTGGGCCGGGATAGCCTTTATTTAGTTACATGGCATGGCATTGACATGATTTATTTAGTTACAAGAAACTCTAAAATTTATGTCCAGTTAGAACGGATGCATGATCCCACTTAAACTACCTGAACATAATGTATATAACCTGAAAATGCTGTTGTCAAGTATGTTTTGGTGAAATAGATTTTTTCCTTGGGTAAAAGCCTGTCTACTTTGATTAATTAATCTGAAATATGAAATGTCATGCAGAACTATAAAACTGATCTGCAGTGTTTTATAGCTATCCTTAACTGGCAATAGCCTCATAATGCTGAAATTGTGTATTGAGCTTGGAATGATTTTACAGGGCACACTTAACTGAGATGCACAGAAATGCTTTGTTCACAATGTATTAAGGTGTGTGGTTAGCAGAAGACTAGAACATTTAATAGGCTACAAACTTTTGCAAAACAATTTTCTAAGGGTCCAAATACCATCACGTCTCACAATAAAAGTACTCAAACATAAAGAGAATATATGCACATATTGAATTATATGCAAACTCAACCAGTAAAATATCATATAACCCTCAAGATGTTCATGTAATTTTGCCCATTGTTTTAATCTATTTAAATTTGATACTTTTATTAAAATGATCTCAGGTGGTCTTCCTATGTAGGTCCATGTTCAAGCACTTCCTGTTATTGCGTAAGAACTGTGTCCCATTTTTGCCCCTGCAATGTCACCCTATCTACAAGTAGCCGTCCCAGCACAGATTGCAGAGACATGGTCCACTATCATAAAGCTGGTCCAGAGCAATGATGTGCAGCCAAAGAGGGAGCATGTTTATGTAGACAGAAAGAGGATGGGGAAATCATCATCACTGAGATGCAAATGATGAAAGAAAGGTTTTATGAAGAAGAAAAAAAACAGACAATGGTTTATGATACACAGTACTTCAACAAACTAAATGAGTTAGGGTTTACATGTACTTTAAGGCTTAGTAAACATAAACTGAAAATAACTGTATACAGGTGTGAACAAATTTGCTGGTATCCCTCTACAAAGAGAAGAAGAACCCACAATTTTCTCTGAAATAATTTGAACCTGACCAAAGTATTTATCAGCCATTATTTTTCATTTCATAGAATTATACTTATCATAAGGCCGGCATACAAAGTTACCACCTTTCAAGACATGTGAGGGAAGTCTTTCCCAGTTCCAGGGCAGGATTGGAGATCCACCATGTCAGTGAGAGCTTTGTCTGGACAGAAGTGTTGGCCAATCTAACAATTGGATTTGCTTGTTCTATATCCATTTACTTCCTAACGTTCTTTGGGTGTTCACATCAGAGCTTGCATGATGTGGACACCTCCTATTGGATGTCCGATGATGGGGTTCTTTCAGGATTCAGAAAATAATTAAATGTTTACAGGGGACAGGCAATCTCAATGGGCATTGCTGCACTGGATCAGTGGTCCCCCCACTCAGAACTGGCGAAGGTGAGGGACCTGTAGGAGGTATTTAGGTGACTATATCTTGCTTCACAAGTAAAGGGGGTAAATACTTAAAATCATGGGTTAGAGGTGGGTGAGAGGGAGTTAAGGAGGGATGGCAAAAAATGAGTTTTAGCCTGGAGTGGGGCATAAGGAGGGTTTCCAGATGATTATCAACAGGATCCTTAAAACAGGGAACATCCTCAATAGAAACTGTAAGGTGTCTATTGGAAACTAAAATGACAGGATCCACTATTAGAACAGCCCATTCTTCCTAAATGTATTTTCTATAGGAAACATTTCAGCAAAAAGCTTAAGAGCAGTGAATACCCTTTCAAGACTGGTCCAATCTCACAAAGTGCACATTCAACCTGTGTGTATATAGAAGGTCTTTCTTGACTATGACAGTTTTTTAGTGCCCATAAGGATTGTTTAGGCTGTAGAGAGCCGGGTGCTGCTAGGCAAAGAGTTGTGCACGCCATATCAATTTACACGTCCACAGTACAGAGCATTGGCATAGTAGAGAGCATTTGGCATGAACTTGTAGCCTGTACCTTATTAGGTGCAACTATCTTTGCTGTGTTCAACACTTTCCTCCATAGTATCTTCAAGTAAAGGAGGTTCCACCCCTGATTTTTAAACAGGGTCACGGGGAATAAAAGACATGCAGCATTTCTGGCCTCTGGAAACCGAAGATCCTAGAAGTGCAGATAGTTTTCCAAAAAATAGCACTGCTTTGGTGATACCATAATAGGACTTTGCTCTGGGACAAGGAAAGAGCTATCACCTCAAGCAGTAGTTGGAGTTACCTGTAGGTCTGTAGAACACTAGAATACTATTTGGGCCTTTTGTTCCAGCTACCTTGCACCTCTGATCCACCATTTGCGTGCCTGGATACTGGAGCCACTATAACCCAGGCGCTGACCGCATTTCTGCAGCTGCATCTCCATAGAAGATGGCAGCAGGCATGCAGTAACTTGCAGTGTGCATTTTGGGTGAAAAAGACGAGTTGTAATGTGTCATCCAGGACGCATTACTCAGGTTACCTCATCCTGAAACAAGTAGAATTTGAGCATTGCTACACTCTAATAATCAAAAGTAGGCGGTTAACCCACATCCCTAACATAAGTATGTATTACGGTAGAAACTCATAATAATTTAATTTATGAGTTGGTTTCCCGTTAAAGTCCCAAAGAAGGGGGGTAATTTCTTCCGTAATTCATCCTGAAACAAGATAGATAGGAGGGGGGAAACGGCCAAATTTAAGTTGCTCACACCCAAACATGTTAGAGACAAAATGGTATGGGTTATCACAAAGTGAATAACTTCCAAATCCGCTGCCTATAAAACTGCATAGCTTGCTATGCACTGCACACTGTGTATTAAAAGCAAGGAACAGATGTCAATATACAGAGAAACTCTGTCTCACCATATCCACAAAACTGGGCCTAAGGGTCTAGGCCAGGGATATGCAAATAGCGGACCTCCAGATGTTGCAGAACTACAAATCCCATGAGGCATAGCAAGACTCTGACAGCCACAAGCATGACACCCAGAGGCAGAGGCATAATGGGACATGTAGTTCTCCAACAGCTGGAGGTTCGCTAATTGCATATCCCTGGTCTAGGCCTTGCCCATCATGGTCTGGGAGGTCTGGGATCTTTAAGGTCTAGGAGCCATAGAAAAACACAAAAGCCCTAGACTTGTATAGCGCCCTGCAGCTAGCTGTACACAATGCACTATGTGCCAAGGTGAGCACCTAACACAAGATCCAGTGCCTGAAGCAATATTATATGGGTGTTCACTAGGGGCGGCCCCAGCAAATTTTTTGCAAGTGTCTAACCACCTTAAGGTAGGCTACAAATAACCCCTGGTCTATGAAAAGGAAAAACACTGCAAATACAGAGTCAAAATAATTTTAAGTTGGTGACAGGGTCTTTTAACCCCTTCAGATCCGCGATATTGCCGAAGTGTGGCCCCAGCGCAGATCTGAATTTCCGGGACAACGTCCATGGACGTCGTCCCCTGTGCACACTCCCAGCGTGCACTCACAGGCAGCGGCGGCGCGCGCGGCTGCCGCATACTGCGCGGACGTGCCCGTGAGTCGGGCGGAATCGATGTCCGCCTCGTGACCCGCGATCGCTTGTCAGAGCTGCAGAATGGGGAACCTCCGATGTAAACATGGCGGTTCTCCGTTCTGTGAAGGGGGACATAGCAGATCTACTGATCCCTGTGTCCCGGCCAGCCCACGCCCCCACACAGTTAGAACACAATGAGGGAACACAGTTAAACCCTTCACTGCCCCCTGCAGGTTAACCCCTTCATTGCCAATGACATTTATACAGTACTTCAGTGGATATTTAAATTTCTGATCGCTATATAAATGTCATTGGTCCCAAAAAAGTGTCAAAAATGTCCGACATGTCCGCCCCAATATCAAAGTCCTGATAAAAATCCCAGATCTCCGCCATTACTAGTAAAAAAAAAAAAATAATGATTATAAAAAAGCCATAAATCATTTCCCATATTTTGTAGATGTGATAACGTTTGCGCAAACCAATCAATATAAACCGATTGCAAATTTTTTTTACCAAAAATATGAAGAAGAATATAAATTGTCCAAACCCGATGAATATTTTTTTTTTTTAATATATATTTTTTTGGATTTGTTTTTTCAAAATTGTTGTTCTTTGTTTGTTTATAGCGCAAAAAAAACACAACCACCAAAAGAAAGCTCTATTTGTGGGAAAAAAATTATAAAAATTTTGTTTGGGTACAACGTCACACAACCGCGCAATTGTCATTCAAAATGCGACAGCTTTGAAAGCCGAAAATTGGTCTGGACAGGAGGGGGGTTTAAGTGCCCAGTAAGCAAGTGGTTAAATAAATGGGCTTTAAAGGATGCATATGTTAGATCATGGGTACCTATAGGGTACCTGAAAACAACATAGATAAAGGAATAAATGTTTTAGATAGCGGCAAAACTTGCCTGATAAGTTACCAGAAACGCTGTATGGCTAGATTCGCATTTTCAAAGCCCACTAGTATTTTCCACATATTACAAGTTTGGCACTAGTGATGTTAGTGGAGTTTGTAAACAGGCACAAAATGGTATTGAATAGAAGTATCAACTCCCGTAAAGAGTAGTAGTACGCATCACAAATCCTGTTCAGATATAGAAGATTATAGAATAGAAGTATCAACTCGCGTAAAGAAGTACCCTTAGTAGGTTACGCATCACAAATCCTGTTCAGATATAGAAGATTATTGAATAGAAGTATCAACTCCCGTAAAGAAGTACCCTTAGTAGATTACGCATCACAAATCCTGTTCAGATATAGAAGATTATTGAATAGAAGTATCAACTCCCGTAAAGAAGTACCCTTAGTAGGTTACGCATCACAAATCCTGTTCAGATATAGAAGATTATTGAATAGAAGTATCAACTCCCGTAAAGAAGCACCCTTAGTAGGTTACGCATCACAAATCCTGTTCAGATATAGAAGATTTCTGCTATATGTTTTCTGGCACAATGTCCAACTCCAACATGTAGTAATACTTACAATAAACAATCCCCGATCCCGGGGCAGCAAACAAAATTTCAGGCTTAAACCCTAACACCTAAGAGCAGCTAAACACGACTAGTGATTCACACCTAAATATCAAATCAGTAAATAAAGCGCAGCTCAAAGGATGAATTAGTACAACCCATTATATACCAAAGTAATAAAAATTTGAAAAAAACAATATATCATCAATAGTGACCGCACATGCTGTATACATAAATATAGCTAGAGCATCCATGTGTAACAGATCACTAATGGTACATAATAAATTAGGTGCAATCAATGTGGTTCAAAAGTCCCGTGGTGTCTTCATTTCATCTTCAGTGCAACCTTCCCACAACTGCATGTGTGCCACACAATGAAACACTTCCACCAATCGTGCCTTTGAGTGTGATCTCACCTGGAATACTATACCTCTTAAATTACGAGAGGTCACATAAGCCATATACCCCGCTGGGGTAATCCTCTCTCCTTAAGGCTTTCTGCAGGAACAGCATTAAGGACTGTAGTTACAGCAGCCTCTAAGGCAGTTATTCTCAACTTCGGTCCTCAGGAACCACCAACAGGCCAGATTTTAAGTATTACCTTGGGGAGATGCAGACTAGAATAATGCAATCACTGAGCAGCAAATGATATCACCTGTGATGTATTTCACTTATCCTGCAAACCTGGCCTGTTAGTGGGTCCCGAGGACCGGAGTTGAGAACCACTGCTCTGAGGGGTTACTCCTTCTCCTCCACAGGTCTTGCAACAGTCCCAGCACAGCTACATCTAACAAAGAAACAGTGTCATGCTTTCCATAAAGCACAAGTTTATTACAATAAAAGATTAAGACACATGCACATAGGCAGATGGATCGCTTATCAAATTTCCATATACCACTCTCTCTCTATGGCTAATACAGATCGATCCTATTTTCTCAACTACATACAATACTTTCAACATCTATAATTATACAAGCCTTGGAAAGCTCTGGCTCAAGCTCAGTTTCAATTCACCATACCCTGCTGCTAATAATCTCTTCTGACAACCAGCTATGTGAGGTCTTCTACACCAATAAGCAATCTCTTTGATTTTCCCCTTTTCCTATATATTCCACCTATCATACCTTGGGTTCTTTCCTCATCGTTATCACATATCCAAGTTATATAAGTAACATGCTTCTTATATCTCCTACTATAGTGACGTGTTTTTAGATGTTGTTAAACTTTTTCGGGGGATTTTACACTAGAGGTACTGATGCTGGAATCAGGTGACCACTTACCACCACCTATGATATTGTTGTATTTGCTGGCCAAACCGGCAAGATAATGCACCATTGTTGTTCCCTAGACAGTGTGAGGTTCTGCAATAGGACAACGATGTGGATTATGGAGGTTTTATTTGCACCTCAATGCAATACAGAGATTTTGCACAACGTATGGAAATCTCTTTTGAATAAGAGATCATTTCCTTCTCTAAACAGAATGGAGTACAAACGACACAGCATGCATGTTCTGCTTTCTGAAATGGGGTAAAATAGGAAGACAGACATTGCTGAAGTCTCCTTCTTATACTAGTCTAGCTTCTAATGCAGTATTAATATAATATTGGTGGAAGTGTATGATCAGGGGAGGGCTGGGCCAGGGGGCAGGGTGGCAATTGCCCCCCAGGCCACCCTAACTTACATTCAAAATGGCTGACGGCCGCTGCCCGCTCACACTTTTTTCTTCTTGTGCAGGACGGAAGCAGGGGCCACCAACTAACTGCAGGCAAAGGTGGGAGGGGGCACCCAGGGCCGGCTGTGCTGATGGGCACCGACGAGCCTGCATTGATGCGCACTGATCAGGTTGCATTTGATAGGCACAGGTTCGGCTGCATTGATGGGCACTGATGAGGCTAAGCTAATAGGCACTGGTGAGGCTGCATTGGTGGGCACTGATGAGCTGCATTAATGCATTATTTTTGTTAAATCTCCTCTGTTGGTATTAACATTAAATTATGTTACCACATTGTATCATATTTGTCTTTCTTCATAACATCAATATTCATTCTAAAACCAAGTGGGCATGGATGGTGAGCTGATTCTGTGGTTCAATGGGCCACTTGACTAGACTTGCCCCCCCCAGGCCTAAAGCTGCCAGCCCTCCCCTGTGTATGATGCAGGGTTCCAAGGAGTAATATAATATTGTAAGGATCAAGCAAGGATTTCATTGTAAGCAACAGGAAGGGATTTGGAATAATAGGTACATTCTTCCCATGTTTAACTTAGCGTGTAATGTTTTTAAGAAATAACACATGATTAACATCAATAAGCTAATAACACTATCAATTATCTGCTTGAAAACAAAGAAACAAAATACCCAGACAGCGACAAATAACACTAATGTAAGCAGAGAAAAAACTGAACAGATCCATACCTATAAAAGCAAAAAAAGGCAATTAGTTATGCAACAAACACACTGCTACTCATTCATGTAGAGGACATTATTGACAGCATGATGGAACATACATACTTCTTTCTGCTCAAAGTCACTGCATTAACACCACTGAGTACTTTAACGTAAACGTGCTAGGACTGTAAGATTTCTGCAGATACAAAATCTATTTATGTAAACAACACAATACATATGTTACAAAAAATAAAAACCAATATAAGGCACCTAACTTGTGAGAAAATGCAATACATTGTCATAAACCAATTCTTATGTATATAAACACATGTAGCGGTCCCTTTTAGTGAAAATCAATCCACCTTGCAATAAAAAAAATGTATGTCGCTTACATGCTTCAAAATAAACAATAGTGCTAAATGTCATATAAATGCAAAATAGCAAATTTAAAAAAAGAAAAGTCCAATGTGATGTTAATCCCAACACCAAAACTGTGATACAGTATTCTTCAAAGCGACTCCTCTATTAAGATTATTCCATGTCTTCACCACTTGTGCTCAAAAGTGCAGATACACACTCACCAGAGGTGTTTGACCCCTTTTTAAAGGTAGGTCAAGCAGCGCTTTTTGCGCCTCAAAGACTCTTATCACTTTAGACTGATCTCCAATGTCTTCCAGTTTAGTCTTAGGCACCAATTCATGTGCGTGTAACATTTTTACTATTTACTGATTTACCATTTTTAAATAAATACTACACAATGATAATTTTAATGGTGTCTCCCACTTGGTTGATGTAAGAGTGAAGTGCCATTAAACTGGAAGAAGACAACGGAAATCAGCCTAAAGTGATAAGAGTCTTTGAGGGCCAAAAAATGCTGCTTGATCTACCTGTAAAAAAGGGACAAACACCTGTTATGAGTATTTATCTGCACTTCTGTGCACAAGTGGGGAGGACATAGGATACTGTTAATAGAAAAGTCACTTTGAAGGTTATAAACATTTTGTTTTTTTTTTGTTCGCTATTTTGCATTTATATGGTATTTAGCACTATTGTTTATTTTGAAGCATGTAAGTGCTATACACATATATATATAAATAAAACATTTTCTCTTTTAAGCACAAATCCAGCTTGGGAAAAAAAAAAAAAAAAAAAAATATATATATATATATATATATATATATATATAGATATGGATCAGCAGGTGTTATACGCAAAAAAAAAAGAAATATAATTTTAAAAAAATCAAAAAAGCAGTTTTGGTTGCTAGACTCACTCATCGATTCAGCGCGGATCCTCTTCTGATTTGAATGCTGCCCAGCCTCATTCAAACCATTTCCTTACAGATCCATATTTAGAATCCACTTACCTCTGGATTAAGAAGGGTGGTCTTTGACATCTCCATTGCAAAGACATCTGGAAAATGATACGTATGTATACCCCCTACCCAATGAAAGTGTCTGTCCATGGCCAGAAAGGGTGGTCTCATGGGAAAGGACAATAGCAGCTACGCTGGGCTTTTCCCCAGAGTTAAAGTGATTGCAAAGTCTTGTTTTTTTTCTCTATAAAAATAACAAACATGTTATACTTACCTACCCTGTTGCAGTGAATTTGCACAGAGCACCCCGGATCCTCCTCTTCTCTGGTCCTTCTTCTGTGATCCTGGCCCCTCCCTACTGTTCAGTGCCCTCACAGCAAGCGGCTTACTAAGGGGCACAAGAGTTGAGTCACAGCTCCCTGTGTCCATTCAGACACGGGGTCCCCTCTCTCCTCTGGTTGGCTAGCTGACTTTGATTGGCAGCAGCGGCAGCCAATGGCGCCACTGCTGTGTCACAGCCAATCAGGAGGGAGAATCTCGGATAGCTGAGAATCTTGTGGACATCACTGGACAGAGAGGGACCTCAGGTAAGTGTTAAGGGGGCTGAGGGGGGCTGCTGCACACAGAATGCATTAAGATAAAAAACCTTCTGACTTTACAATCCCTTTAACCGCTTGCCGACCGTCAATCGGCAATTGACGGCGACAAGGTGGCGCTCCTGCGCAAATCGCCGTCATATGACGGCGGCTGCGAGATCGCGCCTAGTGAGCGCGCGCGCGCCGCCGGAGCCGCGCCCGCATGCTCACTGTGTCCGGGGAGGGCCAGGGAGCGGGTGCGGCGGCTTTGATTGCCGCCGGTCACCTGCGATGCCCCCCCCGGAGTGAAAGAACGGAGGTCCGTGTAACTAAACACGGACCTCCGTTCTGTGAAGGGGGAAGGGCTGTGCTTCACAGCCTTCCTCTACACGGAAGGTGTGATCACTTCCCTTCCCCAGCTAGGGCAGTCCCCCCACAGTTAGAACACGCCCAGGGAACATAGTTAACCCTTAGAGCGCCCCCTGCAGGTTAACCCCTTCACTGCCAATGGCATTTACACAGTAATCAGTGCATTTTTATAGCACTGATCGCTGTATAAATGCCAATGGTCCCAAAAAAGTGTCAAAATGTTCCGACATGTCCGCCCCAATATTGCAGTACCGATAAAAATCGCAGATCGCCGCCATTACTAGTAAAAAAAATAAAAACCCCAAAAATGAATTCTCATCATCCGTAAACGTGACCACTTTTGCGCAAACCAATCAATAAACGCCGATTGCAATTTTTTTTATCCCAAATATGAGGAAGAATATAAATTGGCCAAAACCGATGAAAAAAAATGTTTTTTTATATTTTTTTTGGATTTGTATTTTAGCAAAAAGTAAGAAATTTGTGTTTTTTTGCAAAATTGTCGCTCTTCTTTTGTTTATAGCGGCGATCATAAATGACGCAGCGGTGATCAAATACCACCAAAAGAAAGCTCTATTTGTGGGAAAAAAAGGACGCAAATTTCGTTTGGGTACAACGTCGCACGACCGCGCAATTGTCAGTTAAAGCGACACAGTGCCGAATCGCAAAAAGGGCTCCGGTCCTAAAGGGGGAAATCCTTCCGGGGCTGAAGTGGTTAAGAGACAGGTGCTCAGTAACAAAGAATCAGAAGTGCATAGAAGCGCACACAGGCTTTTATGGGTGCCAAATGAAATAGCAATGTCCTATGGAATCTGTTCTTGGCAGGACTAGAACTTTAACTGTTTAAAATGTTTCAAATTACGTCTGTGTAAAAATCTGAATCTCCACTCTTGGACCATCATTAGTGTAGACCTCTCACAAATATACATGATCATTGATTATCTTTATTCTTGAAAGAGGGAAATCAAGACTCCACATACATTTACCGTTGTACTCCCTGTCTGAAAAGACATCACAGGGTGAGTGAGACAAAGAAGACA
The DNA here is from genome assembly GCA_018402905.1 of Glandirana rugosa. NCBI lineage: Eukaryota > Metazoa > Chordata > Amphibia > Anura > Ranidae > Glandirana > Glandirana rugosa. The sequence goes on from BLSH010115851.1 coordinate 1,597,037, forward strand.
TTCAAACACTGCCAGGTAACAAAGGTTTTTCCAGGATTACACAAATGAAAACTAAAGCTTCTGTTAAAGTGTAATGCAACAATGCATTATTTTCATAGCAAACTAATACATGTTCCTTCTTTTGCAATGACAGTCTGTCTTCCTAGGAAATACCTGGTGATTCTGCCAGTTCCCCTCTCCCCCTATCAAGCATCCCTGTATCCCTTCCTACAGCAGAGGTATCTACTGCTGCTCCTTGGGTATACGACATTGGCAGAAGCTGCCAATCGTCGTGAGGAGTCTCTGCACCCCCTCCCCCAGAACCCCTGGGATAAAGCTGAATTTGACAGTCACGTGGCTACTATGAAAACATATGCAAAACTTTATCAATTTGTTGCAAGGAGAAATTTTGGGGAAAAGGTGGTTTGTAGCAATGAAGTTGCAAATTGTGTTCCATTTGGGACACTGGTCTGTTCTTCCTTGGTTCATGCGGATTTCCTCTAAGTGCCTGAATTTCCACCCACAGTCCTAAAACAAACTTGTAAGTTAATTAGCTTTTGACAAAATTGACTCTAGTGCATATACATGTGCAATAGGGAAATTAGATTGTAAGCTCCACTGGGGCAGAGATTGATGTGAATAATTATGCATTCCCTGTAAACTGCTGTTTAATGTGTTAGTGCTATATCAATAAAGGATAATAATAAAACCTTTTAATACAGTTATAAGGCCCCTTAGCACACAGCACTGAGGGAGCCTGATAGCAGTGATTAAATAGCTGCTGTAAGAGAACATCAACACATGTCTAAATGTATTCAGTACTTATTATTGTGTTATAGAACTCCTGGTCTGGAATCGTTTTACTTAAAAAAAAAAAATTGAATATTAACAGTCTAATGTTACTCATTATCACACGCACCTATTCTCCTGGCATTATGATATTATTTCATCATTTCCTAGACAGGGAAAATATATCTGTATGCTCACTGGATACACTAATATGTATGTTTTTGTAAACATGCAAAAAGACCTGCTAATGTATTAATACACTCTAAATGGCCTTCTCTGTGTGTTCCCACAACAATTGCCAATGATCTGTTTGCTTGTATGCGTGCTCAGGTTGATGTTATAGTGCATATGTTCAATATATTTGTCCCAGGCAATAAAAGTATCTGGCAAGCCAACATGAACACATTCCTTGTATAAAAGCCTGCAGGTGTGAGCAGCCCCGTGGTGAGGCCCCTACATATTCTGGACATTGATCCAATATTATCACTTTACAGCTGTTTTGTACAAAAAAGAAAAGCTTATATTTTCATAATGATCAATCAGGGATGAGGAGTGTGATGTCCTCCAAAATTAATAGAGTTACACAATGATGTATGTGTGTCAAATTGGGCCTTGACCAAAATCTGCTCTCAATTACAGCTGGATGAATTCTATCAACTTATCTTCCCTCTTCTCTATACATTTTTCCTCTTTTCTAGACCCCCTCTATTTCCTCTTATCTATATATTTTCCCAGCTGGGCTAAACTAGGATGGCAGCATAGCCGGTTACCCACAGGTAGATGCCGGGAACATGAAGGCTAGTAAAGGACTAGCCCTGGTCAGGACGTGCTGGATCCCTGGACAGGTAAGTGCCCTTTTATTTTACAAACAGCAGCTATCAGATGTGTAGCTGCTGACATAATTTTTTTTTCCAAAATAGAGAACCGCTTTATGATAATATGGTCAAATTAATTTGGCATCCATTCAAATCACAAGGTGTGAACCTGGCCTAAAACAACCCAGTCATGAGAGAAGCATGGGGCTGCCAATGCTGGCTTCCTTCTAAAACTGCCTACATGTCTGGCATCAGTACTCAAGTCATAGACCCTGAACATGCATGCTACAAACAAGAATCAGAAAGGTGAAAAAAATTCCTTCTCTATACTTGCTCCAGGTCAGTTACTTAGAAGCAGGGCTGCTGTTAGAAATCATGGGGCCCCATACAGACTATCTGGCAGGGCCCCCTCCTATCTCAGTGCCCTGCCAATTATAAACAGTTGAGGCTTTCCTCGTTCTGCAGCCACAAGCATGCAAGAGGTGGTTGTGGTGCAGGAAATATCTTCACCACTTATGGCAGGATAGCTCAGGTGCATTCAGACTAGGATCCAAACACACCTGAGCTCATCTCTGCTAAGGAAAATGGGGCAGCTGACTTTAGGGTCAAATACATATTACTTCAGCCTTAAAGTGATTGCACAGGCAAACATTTATTGTAAATAAAATAAAAAAGAGCGACCCCTTACCTCCTCTTCAGGAGTTCCCTGCTGTCGCTGTCCCCTGCTGCTTTTTGCCGGTGCCCCATAGCATGCTGTGTGCTGTGCACACCCAAGCTGGGTTGTGTGTTTCCACAGTGGCTGGTCATGCCCCCTGCTCCCTCCTCAACGGATTTGACTGACAGCAGCAGGAATCTATGGTTCCCACTGCTGCCTGTGTCTACTCTGAGCAGTATCAGAGCGTAGCACTGTTGTAGCACCTTTTGACATTAGTGAAGTCAATAGATACCCAACATATTGATTGTTAAAACTGAGTGCAAACTGCAATATCCTGTACTTTCCATAGGCAACGCTTTAGAAGCCCCTACAGGTCAACAGTGTAGAAGTAGGCTAGGTTCACACTAGCCTGCACTGTGCGTTCCAGTTGCAGGAATTGCATCCATTCCTGCACCCGCAACCACCCATAGCCGAAGCACACTGCTCTTGCGAGATGCGGAGGGCTGCCGTTCATTATGAATGGCATCCCCACGCATCTCAGCTTGCAGTGTGATCACAGGTGGGTGCAGGAACCGCATGGTCAAAAAGACTATGAGGTTTCCCTGTGGCTGCATTTTCAAAAAGGTGCACGTACTAGTGTGAACCGAGCCTTAACCATAATTAATGGGCTGAGAAATATTGATCTCACTCCAGTGTGCGCAGAAACATGAAACACGTAATTAATGATTTTGCTCATAGACACCCCAATGCATGCATTTACATTTATACGTGTGTGTGTGTGTGTGTGTGTGTGTGTGTGTGTATGCAGGTGTGGAGGGTTTTTAAATTCTTGGGTGTAACTTTAATGTTTTGTACTTTTTTACATTTTTTTTCATAAACGTTTTTTTTTACATCACATGTGGGACAAAGTCCCCAAGGTGATGCATTTTTTAGTGACAGGTTTTATTTAATGAGACATCAGAGGTCTAAAAAAACCCTGATGTCTCAAATGCTCTCCACTGAAGCTAATGGAGTGCAGGCCACTTCTGGGTAAATAAAAAGGAAGGGGAGATCAGCAAACAGATGTTTGCTGATCTACCTCTCTTCTACCTGGCGTTACCTGATATGGCAGTCCTGAATGGGTCCATCGATGAGTGCGGTAAACGTGGCTGAGAAGTGTGTGGTGTGAGGGGCGGCACTAATGGGGTTGAGTGGACGTGATCTGGTGGCTGCACTGCTGCTGGATTGTTACAATCTGACAGCCAGCTTCACACACACACACACTCAGTGAGACTTATTTTTACTCTTGTGTTTGCGGAGCAGTAAAACTGTGTGCCTGAGCTGCATTTACTGCCCCACAAACACAAGAGTAATGGAGACCTAGAAATAAGCATCTCACTGTGCTTATCATACTGATGATCATAGCACAGCAAGGGCTGTATTGCTGCCTGTCCCATGGCTGCCTGCACTGACTTGCTACCTACAGTACTAGTAGTCTACAGGTTTTGTATCTGTCGGTACTTTCAATAAAGAAGTGCAGTGAAGCTCAGTTGTGCTGTCTGCCTGTGCATAGAGATCCCTGTACTGTGCCCTTAGGGACATCCCTTCTCGTTTGCAACCTCTAAGTCCTTCCTCCTCTGCACTTACTGAAGGATTGCAAGTAGATCACTCCGCCAGGCAAAGGCAGTGAGCGGCCGGCCAAGAATTTAAATTTTAACAGTGGGACAGCGCACCAGCTTTATATCCCTGCGCCCCGAAAATGACAAAATAGTTCACTCTCCACTCCTGCCTCCTGGGCCCCTCTGTTAGACTGATAGGGCCCAGGAAAATGTCATTTAACCCCTTGCAAGCCTAGGAACTTGGCTTGATCTGATAATCTATTCTAAAATAATGTACTGTATAGATGAATGATAAAGCTGCCTGGGCCCCCCTGCGTAGCCGATGGGGCCGGGCCCAGTACAGGAGGACTGGTTGTATTGCCCTATCAGCAGCTCTGCTTAGAAGTGTTGAAGTCAATGCATTAGCATGACAGCCAGGCAACTAGCATTTTCAGGAGGAATCATCAGTAGTAAAAGCCATCAACATTCTTTCATAACAGGTTTATTTAAATAAAAGTGACAGCTGCTCTTTGGGCACTGTTCAAGCGACTTACTAATACACACAGAGTCTGGTGCAGCTGTTTATGGTAACCAGCTTCCCAGGTTTAGCCCTTGTTCACACTGCCGTGACTTTTAATCAGACATCCCTGCGTGACTTCATCGCAGCTTGCACACGACTTCTTTGACAAAAGTGCATGCAAGTCGTATTGAAGTTGCACCAAAAGTAGTACAGGAACTCAGTGGCGACTGGTGCTCAAATTTCGTAGGGAGGGCAGCCCACGGCCCCCCCAGCCAGCCAATCTCCCCCCCCTCCAGCCAGCCATCCATCCGACTACCACCAAAGCCCCCCTCCCACACCCCCGTCGATCGATCGCGCTGCTCCGATTGCTTGCCAGCCCCGCACCTAACTTCATCCCTGCGTCTCTCTTCCCGAGTCCTGGCCCGAGTCCTGGCAGTCTCCTCCTGGCCAATCAAGAGTCCTGGAATTCAGCCAATGAACTCTTAGGACTCCCGGCCAATCGGGTCTCAGGACCTGCTGATTGGCCGAGATTTCCCAGGAGGAATAACAGGAAGACATTAGTGAATATTAATTTGCTAATGTCCCACAACTGGGGGGGCTCAGGACGCAGTGCTCTGCGCCCCGAGCCCACCCTTTTTTGAAGCCAGTTAGAGCCTCAGGCTCTAATCATGTGCTTCCAAAAAGAAAAAACACCCCATTGAAATCCATGTGTCCGACGCCCCGCATGTAGATTAGGGGGCCAGATGCATGGATGAGGGGGCGGCACCCATGCGCTGTTCATGAGCGCCCGCCACTGCAAGAACCTTTTTCTAAGTTTGAGGAACTTGAGTCGCACTGATTAGAACAGTTCCATTGCAATTAATGGGAGCGTGACTTGTCATGCAACTTGAGAGTTCAAAATCACATGACAAAAGTCGTGGCCGTGTGAACCAGAGCTTACTGCCAAAGCTTAATTGAACACGCTGATTGGCTACCATGCACAGCTGCAATAGATTCTGTTAGCATCAGTTTTAGTAAATCTCCCCCTGTCTGTTTATCTGCCTGTGAACCATATAGTAAATATTTTAATTGTATAATTACATGCAAACTATTGTATCGAAACACTGGAGAACACAATAAAGCCTGCAGCTATTTCTGCTGCATCTTCGTGAAGTTACACTTAATAAATTTACATGTTAAAAAAGGTTCATGCTGAGATAATACACTTTCAGACCCATAATTATGATTTTTTTTTAGAGTTGATTTCTCCCTTAGCTATTCTGGCAGAACACAAGAGGAATAATGGCATAACAGCTTGTTAAATACCCATTTTAGAAATGCTGTCAGTATGCTATAGAGACACAGTGATAGTTACCTTGGACTTACCTATTCCACCTTTATTTTTTATTTTTTTTCCCAGATTTTGTGATATTGAACTTTTTACAGAATGGTCATCTATTATTATGTGTTTGATGTTCTGTCTTTTTATGCAGCAGACCTTTAAATTAAGGTTTTCTCCTTACTGTCTGATAAAGAAGTCAGTTAATGAGGCCTTAGCTTCTGTTTCCCCATAAAGTATATCCCCGGCTCCGGGAGAAGCGGAGATAAATCAAGACAGGACGTAAGGAATGTAAGAGACAAGGAAAATGAAGAATTCGTTTGCTGATCTAGACATTTCAAATTATTTTATAGGATGTTACTCTGTGTGAGCTACAGTCGGAGAGAGTAAATAGCTGATACATTTCCCAAGCCCACTGCAGAAATAAAGGACTTTAACCACTTACCAACCGGAAGGTTTTCCAGCTTTAGGACCAGAGCACTTTTTGCGATTCGGCGCTGAGTCGCTTTAACTGACAATTGCGCGGTCGTGCGGCGTTGCACCCAAACAAAATTTGTGTCCTTTTTTTCCCACAAATAGAGCTTTCTTTTGGTGGTATTTGATTGCCTCTGCGTAATTTCTGATCGCCGCTATAAACAAAAGAAGAGCGACCATTTTGCAAAAAAACCCAAATTTCTTACTTTTTGCTAAAATTCAAATAATAAAAAAAATATATAAAAAAAAACATTTTTTTCACAGTTTTTGGCCGATTTATATAATTCCTCATATTTGTGATAAAAAAAATCGCAATTGGCGTTTATTGATTGGTTTGCGCAAAAGTGGCCGTGTTTACGGATGGTGAGAATTCATTTCTGGGGTTTTTATTTTTTTCTTATATTTTACTAGTAATGGCGGCAATCTGCGATTTTTAGCGGTACGGCGATATTGCAGCAGACATGTCGGACATTTTTGACACTTTTTTGGGACCAATGACATTTATTCAGCGATCAGAAATTTAAATGTCCACTGATTGCTGTATAAATGCCATTGGCAGTGAAGGGGTTAACCTGCAGGGGGAGAGCTAGGGGTTAAGTGTGTTCCCTGGGTGTGTTCTTACTGTGGGGGGGTTGGGCTAACATGGGCATGAGAGGGAGCAGTAGATCTCCCATGCCCCTACTAACAGAGTGGGGAACCGGCGTGTTTACATCGGCGGTTCCCCGTTCTTTGCCTGTGGCCGCTCATCGTGGCTCGCTGGCGGACATCGGGTCCGCCCGAGCCGCGGGCACTCTCCTCAGGAGTGCAGCGGGCGCGCGCCCCCTGGTGGCTGTTCGCAGATCGCCGTTTTTTACGGCGATTCTCGCTCAGCATCCCGACTGCCGCTGTGAAAACACGGCACACGGTCGGGAAGTGGTTAATATGACTGATCAGATAGCAGTGACAGCTATCTGAATTTACCCCTCTGATCTTACTTTTTAAAAGGAACAGGTATGGTTATTTAGGCATAAGGGAAGATAGGTTTCCCATCAGTAATCCATCTCATTCCATATGCAAGAGTGTATTCTAGGTAGAACTCTAGTCACTTTATGATGAATATCAATGCTGTATTACAGAATGCAGGCACACTGCAACCTAGACAGTTATGAGTGTATAAGTAACATTCACTCATTCATATACATGATAAAGAACTGTGATATACATGACAAGTATAAATATTAATTACACACATTAGTCTTTATTTATCAGTTTAAACGAGAATTTCCAAGTTCAGACCCATAATGACAGAAAGATTTCTACATCAGAATAAGCTTGTGTCTTTTTTTTTTGCTACAAACAGGGAGACTACAATGGTTCGGGCCAATTTTATTTATTTATTAGTTAACACGCTTTTTAACTGATGTATTATATCTTTTTTTAGTTAAAAAAAAACATTTAATACACCCATGATGCTGATTTTCCAGAGCATTCTGGATTTTCTAAAGAGGGCACACAGCAGTATGTTTCTCCCTTTGTAATGATCTCTGTTTAATTGGGACCCATATTGGGCCGTACACAGGAAAGAAGGAGGGGGTAAGTGACTTTTCTGGCTTCTTAGTTCTTTGTTATCTGAGAAACGGCTATTTATTTTTCTTTTGAGAAATGCAATTAAGGTAAGCTTGCTAACCATGAAAAGAGTAACTCAGAGCTTTATTTGTGAACTGTATATTTAATTATTACTATAATATTCTAATGCAAAATAAAATATGGTTTTAAAACCTACTGGGTTCATACCCAATCTAGAACACCTCAAAACCTTTTCATGATCACGGCAAACAGTAAAAAAATGAAAAACAATTATTAAAATTCAAAGACTGTCTTAGTGTGAACAACAACTCCTGCTCCCTACAAAATACTCACATTACCAGGAGATGAGGTTGTTCTGTCAATTCCAATAAAATAGCCAATTCGTAAAATTAAGTGCCAAGGACCTGAAGATCAGCCAAGGGGTACCCCTGTGTTTGAGTTGTGGTTCTGGGGGTTCCTATACAGGTGCACAGGGTGCTGTATGAAGCCTATGAAATGACAGCAATGCAGGGCGGCACAGGGTGGCACTTTTCCCGGAGAGATGCATCTGACCATCTGACCTGTGCTATATGAACCTATAAAGGGTAGGTAAAAGCATCATATTTCTCAACGCAGAACCCTTGCATGCACATCCATGTGCATATGTACGTATATTATTATAAACAAAGGAGAAAACACTCCAATAAGGGACTTTAAAAGCATAAAGGGACAAAAAGAGAGGGAAATACACCGATGGAATATAAAAGTATTGAATTTTATTACAAAAATTGATAAAACAGCATAATTGGAAAGATGATTGCTAAAGGGCTAAAGTGTAGATGAATAACAATGGGGCAGGCAGACATTATTATTATACAGGATATATATATAGCGGCAACAGTTTGCGCAGTGCTTTACAAAATGAAGGCAGACAGTACAGTTACATCACAATTTGGTACAAGAGGAATCAGGGGGCCCTGCTCGTTAGAGCTTACAATCTAAGAACAGATACAAACACATAGGCCTCTTGTACAGCAAGATATTGGGTGAAACCACCAACGCGTTTCAAGATATTTGATGTAGACACTCTTTTTCAGGGAGTTTCATGAGATGTATAAGAGAGGCTCGTGTCCCATGCTGCTGCTGGATAAAGCCCACTAGCCCAACATGCAGGCAAAAGGTGAAAGGGAAGGAAGTAAATGGGGAGTCATAAAAACAAAGCCCAATGCTAGTCTGTATAGCCGGCAAGGATGGATAAATCTTTTTAGAGAGTGAAAAGCATAATATGCGTCCACCCTATAGAGATAGGTGTGATCACTGAAAGTGTAGAGAAGGAGGGGGGGGGCAATCTCCGCCCAGTCAGGTCCAAGTTGCACAGAGAAAGATATGAATTAACCAACTTTATATGGTCTTCAACCAACCAAGGGTGAGCACCAAATCTGTGCGGATCAGCACAGTACATGCTATGTGTAGCCGAACTATAGGAGCATTAGGGAACAGCACAGCCAAGAGCTGCTAAATGGCAGCTTGAAGAGCAGCGTGACGCCTCAAGACAGCATTACATATATTATTATAGGTACCAGCCTCAAAATGACACTGCACCCAACGTGTGTAGCTCTGTACGTATCAACAGACACCTTTTAACAGTGACCTGTCCCTCTCTCTCTCTTTAAAGGAAAAGTATGCCTAAAGCTTTTTTGGTTATACTTCTCTGGCTGGTCACAGGAGCGCAGTCCGTTCCATTTTTAGCCAACGTGCTAAAGCCTGCTGTCGGCTGGCATCACAGAGCCATTGCAAGCTCTGAAAAGATCCTGACCACATTGTTGAGATCTGGCCTGAAGCTTGGACCGGCAGCTCCCTGCTCCCTCCACAGTCTAGCTCTCCAGTGACCGCTGGAGGGGCAGAGCAGAGAGCCAGTGGCTGATATTAGCTCTCTGCAGACTGAGGACCAAGAGCTGAGCGATCAGCAGTGTTTGATCTCTCAGTTCTTGGTGTTAGAGGCAGCAGGGGACAGCTACAGCTGGGATTGGTGCTGCAGGCATCTAGACGAGTATGATTTTTTTTCCTCGATTCCCATACTCTTAATGTGCATGTCTCTCTAGAACCAGGTAGCCTCATATAATGTGCAGCTGAGTTTGAAATCTGCGACTGATCTTTTGAAACACTGCAACATTAAAGGCAGTTTACAGCATAAAGCTACCAGTACAACTCCCCAGGCATGAGAGAGTTTCAAAAGCAAATTGTGGTTGGGTGCAGGGCTACAGATACTAGGTCTACACTGCAGCAGTAAATAACAGGACGCTGCGTGCACTGATGCGCTGTGTTACATTGATCTCCCTTGCATGCAGAGTACAAAAAGCAACCTTTAAGCCAACACTTATTTCTCCCAGGCATTTGCACATCTGCAACAACAAACTCAGCAAAACCCATAACTTTGTAAAAAATGTTGATGTTGTTCTTACCAGCAATGCTTAATGTTACCCTACTGTGAAATTTGTTTTCAAGACATCAAACTATACTTCAGAAAAGAACAGAGCACAGTATGATGAAATGCTAAACTGCTCTCTAGATTTTCTCTCTTAGAAGTTGGCAAAGGAGCAAGGTGCAGTCACAGAAAATAAAGTGATACTCAATGCACACTGAATAGCATACAATGAGACAACCTACTAGCAAAGCAATATAGCATATACCTGTTCTTTAGGAAATGTTTTAAAACTCTTCCTGGCTAATTCTAATGCGCCATGCTATTTGTACTGAATAAAGTAGAATGGGACAACCTACTAGCAAAATTGCCCAGCTATCTTCAGTTTGATGGATCTCAGAAGAAGAATGGAACACCTCAAATTCCAGCTCAATTCCAAAGATAATACAATATCTACACAGCATAAACATACGTAAAGTAGAGTTCCACCCAAAAGTGGAACTTCTGCTTTAAGGGAAGGTGACCCCCATGCCACAATTGGCATGTCATTTTTTTGACAGGGTTCCAGGTCCCACTTCCTCTCCTAGCGCCACAGAGTCGGAAGGAAGTTCACCTTCCCCCCCCCCCCACCCGGCAATCTTCTGGGACACATCACAGGTCCCAGAAGATACACCGGACATTCACAAGGCGCAGCGCAGTGTGCGCACGGCTTTGAAGCCAAAGCCGGACGCCCACACTTGTGATGCCGGCACCGGACGGGGAGAAGAGCGACACTGCGGGCGGCGGCATCGCTGGAGCCTGGGACAGGTGAGTGTCTGATTATTAAAAGTCAGCAGCTACACTTTTTTTGTAGCTGTTGACTTTTAAAAGGGTGGAACTCCACTTTAAGCATATACACTGATCATATATATTGATACTGTGGTTGTTCTACAGCAAGGGTCCTCAAACCATGGCCCTCCAGTTGTTCAGGAACTACAATTCCCATCATGCCTAGTCATGTCTGTGAATGTCAGAGTTTTACAATGCCTCATGGGATGTGTAGTTCCGCAACAGCTGGAGGGCCGTAGTTTGAGGATGCCTGTTCTACAGAGTGACTGGCATTTGGATTTTCTAACAGCTACACTATATGGCCAACATTGTGTAGACACCTGATCTACATACATATATGAGCTTGTTGGACATCCCATTCTAATATTATGGGCTTAAATATTGGGTTGAACCTCCCCCATTGCAGTGGTTTCAGCCTCCACTCTTCTAAGGTTTTCCCCAATATTAGTATGGGTTTAAGGCCTCGTGCACACAGGACATTAAAAAAACGTTCTAAAAACACCAGTAGCTTTGTAGTGAGTTTTTCAGCTTTTTTTCAGAATTATTGCACTAGCATTTTTGAGCTTTTGTTTTTTTTCAATGGATCAGAAACGTTGTTGAGCCGTGTTTTTGAGTGTCTTTGAGCAGTAGTGTTTTTTTTTTTCATCAATGGATCAAAAACGTCCAAAAACATTGGTGAGCCGTGTTTTAGAGCGTTTGAGCGTTTTTACAGATGAAAAACGTCTCTCAGAACCCACTGGTCTTGAGTTTTTTTTTTACAGCTCTAAAACACCACTGCCAAAAGCAGCTGATAACAGCCTATGTGTGCATGAACACATAGGATAACATGATGGAGGGTTTATGGACTGTAGAAAAAAAAGTCTGCAGCTAAAAACACCTGCTGTAAAAACGTCCAAAAATGTCCAGTGGGCATGAAGCCTTATGGTCAAGTGTACAAAAACAGTTGACCATATCATGTACCTTATGTCTACAGGGTAATTTTGTAACTTCTTGTCATGTTTATATCATGTGGACCATAACCTCAGACCACTAGGAAGGAATTCACAGACGGTAGAGATCTAAATCAGATCAGATACGTGCATATTAATGAAGGTAAACTACACATTGAAAACTGTGAAATGATGGAATCTGTGATTCCCCATTTAAACTTCGCTGTTGCTAGGTTTGTAATACTTCCTTTAACCGCTTCAGCCCCAGAAGGATTTCACACTTTAAGACCAGAGCACTTTTTGCGAATTGGCACTGCGTCGCTTTAACTGACAATTGCGTGGTCATGCGACGTTGTACCCAAACAAAATTTGCGTTCTTTTTTCCCCACAAATAGAGCTTTCTTTTGGTGGTATTTGATCCCCCCTGCGTCATTTATGATTGCTGCTATAAATAAAAAAGTGTGACAATTTTGCAAAAAAAAACAGTTTTTCTTACTTTTTGCTAAACTACAAATCCAAAAAAAATATAAAAAAAAAATTTTTTTCATTGGTTTTGGCCGATTTATACTCTTCCTCATATTTTTTGGTTAAAAAAAAAAATTGCAATGTGCATCTATTGATTGGTTTGCGCAAAAGTTGCCACATTTACGGATGATGAGAATTAATTTCTGGGGTTTTTGTTTTTTTTACTAGTAATGGCGGCGATCTGCGATTTTTAGCGGTACTGCAAAATTGTGGCGGACATGTTGGACCACTTTGACACTTTTTTGGGACCACTGGCATTTATACAGCGATCAGTGCTATAAAAATGCACTGATCACTGTGTAAATGCCATTGGCAGTGAAGGGGTTAACCTGCAGAGGGCGCTCTAAGGGTTAAATGTGTTCCCTAGGCGTGTTCTAACTGTATGGGGGCTGGGCTGGCAGGGGGAGGGGAGTCATCACGGCTTCCATATACAGGAAGCCTGTGATCACAGCCCTTCCCCCTCTATGAGAACGGAGATCCGTGTTTACATACACGGACCTCCGTTCTTTCACTGGGGGGGGGGCATCGTGGGTAGCCGACGGAGATAGAGTCCGCCCTACCTGCTCCCTGGCCCCCCCCGGACACAGTGAGCATGCGAGCACGCCGCCGTCAGGTGATGGCAGTTTGAGATAACGAGCCGCTTTGCCGCCGTCACGCTGCGGCGGGCAGTCGGCAAGTGGTTAATGGTGCATGCCTAGAGACACCAGTGCAGAGTTACTAGGAACATTTTCCGTAAAGTGGTATTAAACCCTAAACCAAAAATGTAATATATGGGGGGGCGCGGCTTGACGTAATCGCGGACGGACGCTTCCTGGAAAGCTCCGCACAGGCCCGGGACAATCTCAAGGAATCCTCACAGAGGAAAGGAGGGTGAGATCCATAAACACCCCAATCCCACTCCCCACAAGATCTGCTACATTTTGGGCCCTGTATTGATACGATCGGTACCCGACGGCCGCGACGCCAAAAATCGAGGCCGCGGCTTTTGCGGCCTACCGCTACCGGACCCTGTAACTTGGTCCCTGGAGCCTCTCTCTTCCATCCACCTCTACAGTCTCATGAACTACTCTTCTGGGCCCTTGCCTTAGCAGGGATTGCCTCCCATTTTACTTCTAAAGCCCTTAAAAAGGATCTTGCAGTATAGACGAAGCGGCCATCTTGCTACTCCAGGCTGCAGCACGAATCCTCCCTTGCAAACTCCCTAAACCCTTAAACACAGCCTATGGTTCTCCATCGGCATATTGGCTGTCCATACAGCACCCAGGTGGCACAGGGAGCTTTCTTCAGAGAAGTAGTGAGCTAAAACAAACTGACCTTAACGGCAGCCATCTTGCTACTTCTTTCGAGGGACACGGTGGACCCACGACATACCTGTCGGTTATACGGCTACCTCTTGGTATCCGACACAAATTCCCAAATCCCTCAAACGTTCCCTCCTAAGCACGACGTCGGACCTCATCGTTCTACCGGCGAAGCAGATATGACGTTCTAGGAAAAATTCCCGAAATCTTCATTTTACCCTCCGTTAGGGACGATTCCGTTCCCGGGTCTTCTCATCAAGTACTCTGACATCTCCACCTACCTTCTCTCTCCGAGGTCCCTGGTTCAATGTCCCAGGCCATCGCCATCCGGCGTTTTCGGCGCCGGAGCTAAAAACCGCAGCGCCGGC